>CAKNXH010060614.1:244380-291198 GCA_932178445.1 Andricus quercusramuli | reverse complement strand
ATATATACCCATCTCACGGATGTGAGACGTGGCCATAGGTGTATTTTAACGCGGTTCTACTGGGGGCTATTGACATTTTTTTTTAGATGGCAGTTGCTCTTAGTGGTACCCTGCGGTGGTTGTTTAACTTTTTTTTCAATTATATATATATATATATATGATAGTGCTGCAACGACTGTACCCAAAATATTCGGTACAAGTAATTGTCCTTGTGATAGGTGCTCTCGTAGGTGCGAAATTATCACTTGTTCGTAACCTTAAAGCCTTACCCGCGTGCCAAAAATATGCCAAGGCACTTGCGAGATGGATGCAGAAAGCTATTATCCTTGGGTCGCTTCATGTCCTCAAGACACATCAGAGGTTTCGTCGGCCTGTTGTTGTGATTTCATCGTGCAATATGACCACCAATCTCACGGTCGTGAGACGTGGCCATAAGTGTGATTTACCGTGTTGCTACTGGGAGCCAGTGTCATTTGCTAGATGGCAGTCCTCGGGTTGCTGATAGAGGGTCCCTGTACCAAGGGCTTTTGCTGAATATGGTTTCAATAAATTATAAGCAGTCGCGGACAATTGTCCCGGGATGGCCCCGAAGGAATAACCCCTAAGCGAAGGCGTTACAACCGTGCCGTAAGCTGCATGACACCTGGGTGAGGTGTCTCAAACGGCGACCTGAGATACCGGGCGACCTCTCAGAGTGCCAGCCTTATCCTTGCACGCGGGGCTGTACAAGGATGGACGAACCCATTCCCTAGCTGCTCGTGGGAACAAAAATGACAACAACAAACAAAGTTGTAGTAAGTGCGTTTCAAAATAATCGAACGCACAGGACTCCCGACAATCGGTCGGACAACAATGCCGACTACCCTAAAGTTGGGGGAGCCAATCAAGACTGAGTCAATGCGATGGACCAGTGGAATCTCAATACTTTTGGGTGGACGGATCGACTCAATGACGACCTGCTAGAGTGCTACGATAGCAGTATGGCCCCCGAGCGAGAAGGTTACATGGTACGACTGCAGGTTCTGTGGTGCGAGAAACACCCAGAGTTCTCGCACTTTTCGCGTCAATGTCTGCGCAACCATGTCAAACAACTTTCATAAAAGGGGCTATGTAAGCGGAGCGCCTACTGTACCGCAGGCAGAACAAGCCGGCAACGGAGAAAGAGAGGCGACACTAAGACCAACCGCGAACAGATTTTTCCAAAGAATCCGACCTCTGGATTATCAATTGTGGTGTGTACAATGCATCGAGAATTTTGGCAGATGCAAACCGTAAAACAAAACCAACGGTTGATCATAAGACCAAAGGACGAATACATCAAGTCAGCACAAAGATAGGCTGGGCAAGACAGTTCGCGTCCCGCATTCAGTGTGTGATTGACTACATAACATCTAGCAGGGCTCTCACTGCCAAGGTTCAAAAGTTCGCGCGCGAACTGCGGATCCGTCATCACACAATCAACAAGTCGAAGCTACTGACCATCAGGCAGCATATGGTTGACAGAATACGAGTACTATTTAACGCTAGGAGAAGTCTAGAGCGGAGAGAGAGATGTGTCAGAGAAAATCAACCGTTTTTGTCTGACCCATCTCGACTCTTCCAACACCCTCCAGTTACTGTCGACCATCCTCCCAAGCCAGAGGAGGTCGAAGCATTTTGGTGAGAAGTCTACGAGGTCCAACATCCACTTCAAGAAGACTTGAAGAACATAAATAGCTTGAAGGAGATGTGCAATGCCGTCATAACAGCTGAGGAGGAATGCCCACCTATCACTACCGAGGAGCTGAAAAACGTAATAAGAGGCATGAAGAACTATTCTGCTCCGGGTCCAGATGGTATCAAGACCTTCTGGTGGAAGAAGTTTCCTTCAACCCACCAGCATCTGGCCCGAATTTTCACCTCATATCTAAAGTCGGGAGAGCCTCTTCCGGAATGGTTGGTGGAAGGGCGCACAGTGCTCCTGCCGAAGACGGGCAACTTAGCTAACCCTAAGAATTACAGGCCAATAACTTGTCTGAACATACTGTATAAGATCTTCACAGCTATCCTAAATGATAGGATTGTTCGGACAATTGGACCCGCGTGGCGAGAGATGTATGAACAACGTGGCTCAAAGAAAAGTGTAGCAGGATGTTGGGAGAACCTGCTCATCGATAGATGTGTTTGTAAAGACGCAGCATCCTATCAGCGATTCCTATCGGTGGCCTGGATTGATTACCGGAAAGCTTTTGATTCAACCTCCCATAGACTTATCATCTGTCTGTTGGAAAGCTTAAAGGTTCATCAACACATCGTGAGGTGTATAGAGAGATTAATTTCGCTTTGGAAAACCAGATTTACTATCTCATCTGGAAAACATCGTGTGATCATTAACAGTATCACCTTTCAGAGAGGTGTGTCCCAGGGTGACACCATGAGCCCTCTTCTCTTTTGCTTCACATTATTGCCACTGTTCCTCGCACTAAGCTATTCCGAAGGGTACCTCTGTGACAAGCCTGGAAATCGAAAGCATAAGGTCACTCATGTATTTTACATGGTTAATTGGAAGAAAGGAAAACTTAATGGCACCCCGAAGACCCTGAGCTCGTCGACAGAAGCGCTATACGACACCTTAGCGCTGGAGAGACCTGGGCGTGACATCTATAAAGGATACTCTTCGAAGCAGATACAAACGTCTCATCCAGCAGATTTTGACTTCCGAACTGTCGGCTAAGAACAAAGTATCTGCAACGAACATGCTTGCCGTCCCGGCAGTACTTTATTGACTTGGAGTGGTTCCATGGACGAAGGTTTTGCACATGAACAAAAGCATGCGCCTCAAGTCTTCTGTTCTGCGACTTTACATCTCGCGCCGCCTAACTGGTCGCGGAATACTGAATCTTGAATGTCTTCACAACAGGATTATTCTGGGTACAGCACATATAGTTGCAAATGGACAAGACCCTCTTCTTAAAGTGGTCAGGAAACATGAAGAATCGGGAAAAGAGGCGTTTCTGTACAAAGCAGCAGAGTAGGCTTCTGAGACACTCGGCCTTGACTTAAATACCAGGGGTGAGCAAAATGCATCAAATCTTATTCATCTTGAATACTCACTCCTGAAGGCCCGGATTAAGAAATCACAGGAGAAAAACTTCCGCGAACAGCTCCTCGACAAGAGGATGCACGGCATCTTCCACAGAAATGTGGAGGATCAGTCGATGTCGTATGAGTCCGTGTCCTCAGGCTGCACGAGACTTTTACCGGATCATCGTATTGAATTCGTCGCAGACTGTAACCACCTATCTCACGGTCGTGAGACGTGGTTACAGCTGAAATGGTACTGCGATTTCGCTGGGAGGGGGTGCAATTTTTCAGATTGGTACCCGCTCCCGGTGAAATCCTGCGGTTGTCCTTATGACAAATTTTTAACTATATATATATAGGGTGTCCCAGACTCAGGTGTCTGGACTTATATGGATGTATAAACAAAACAAAAATAAATCTAAAATTTATGTTTCCAAAATTTTAGTTTTTGAGTAAATTAATAATTAAGCTGGACCAATCAGGAGCGCGATATAAACAGTCGTGCGTACGTGACGGGAGTCCAACGTGGTGTAGTCACTGCTGTTCTCCCCTCGCTAACGTCACCTCGGCGCTCGCTTCAATAACACTCCATTGGACTGCCGGTCACGTACGCATGACTGTTTATACTGTTTATACTCACGCCACAGTTTTGTTCAAATGCCCAAAAGAAAATCTCCAAATTTGAGCGAAATCGGTTAATATTCAGGGATCGCACAGACCATGAAGTTTCCCCATTTATTTAACTAATTTTCAATTGTTTAAACAATTTTAATTTGTTCAAATTTGTTCAGGTCAGTCCAGAAATGAATGTATTCCATAGACGTTATGAGTTGTTCAATCAATGGCGGCAATAAAATGATTGTTTAAATAATTATAAAATGATTTAAATAATACGTGTTTGTTCAAGTATATAGTTTACCGAAAAAACGCATGAAAACATTTTATGTCAACAAATTTTCAATAGATTTACATATTTATATGTATTCATTTTTTGCTAAGAAAATTCTCAAATTTTTAAACAAATTCAGTTTTTCAAACAATGTTAGTTTGTTAAAACATTTAAAAGCATTCTTGGAAAACAACTTGTACTTTAAAATTTTAAAAACTGTCGAAAATTTGATGAGATAAAATGTTTCTCCTGTGTTTTTTAGGTATTCTCAAATTACCGATTAATAGTTATTCGTGATAAAGAAACATTAAAAAAGCTTTAATAAACCGAAATGTTACGTGAAATTCAAGTTTGTCACTGATGGGGTTTTCTTTGGGGACCCATAAGAGAGGCTTAGGCATTCACCCTCAAATTTTATATTTTATTCTTCATTTGAAAGATATCGCGTTTGAATATTATATTTACAAAAAGCTGCCTTTTTCTCATGTTATGAGACGTTCCGCCCGATATGGATTCGTTGCCTCCGGGAGACCGACGCGAACTAGAAGGGGCACCTCCTGTTGAAGATAAGCAGATACTGCCTTCACCTCATGGGGAAGACTGGTAGATGATGCTGGTCTACTTCTCTTGGCAAAGAGGGGAGACAAGACCACGGAGTTTGCTCTGTTTCCTCCGTATTGGGACTTAGGATCTATGTCATTTGTTCTAAAAAGAACAGTTTTGTTGTAAGGTGAGGTGTAACTAGTAAAAAAAAGTTTCATTTGCAATATTTAATCGTATCCTCCCTAGTCAGAGGGAGCGGAGAACGGGAGTAGGCGGATGAAGCGGCGAAGCCGTACCATTCGCGTATTCGCGATTTATGATCTCCCCGAAGAATGATCGGACTGGAAGAAGTTGTTGTGCGTTACCCGTTTGGGCATCATTACACAATCTGAGAGAAATTTGACATAACTGGAATTTAAAGTGACGTTTGTTATATGTGGGAAAAAAGCCCGCAGGCGGGAAAAAATCACAAATTCTGATAGTTTATTTTATAAAAGAAAATTAAAGAAGAAATGTAGGGTAATTGAAATTCTCTGTAAAGGACAGAGTTCTTGGTATATCTAGGGGTTTTCGTGATACGTCTGAGGAATTTATTTTGTATGATTTGGATGTGATTATGGTTATTTCTTTACGAACCTCCCCAAATTGTGCAGGCATAGGTTATGATTGGTCGGATAATTATTTTGCAAATCAAAATTGCATATTCAAGTTTTAGACTCGAGTCTCGATTACTAATAAGATTTAAACGCGAGATAACCGCGATAGCTTTCCCTTTAGTTTCTTGAATATGTTGCTTCCAATTAAGATGTTTATGAAGTTTACCCCTTAGGTATTTTACGGAATTTTTGTATTCTATTGGTTCATTAAACATTTTTGGTGGATCTATTTTAGCCGGCTTCCTGACTGAGAACAGAATTGATTCTGACTTTGCTACATTACTTTTTATTCTGCAAAGCTTAGGCCATGCCTCAATGATTTCAAGAGCTTTGTTAAGTAATCTTAAAATTTTCGGAACTGACCAAGAAGAAGTAAATAGTGCGGTGTCGTCTGCATACAATCCAATTATAACTTCGGGGACCTCAGGGATGTCTTCAACGTAGATAATAAAGAATACCGGAAGTAGAATACTGCCTTGGGGTACACCCGCTCGGATGGATTTCTCTTTGGAAAGTGTATGGCCTATTTTGACTGCGAATTTTCTGTTGTAGAGATAAGAATGTATGAAATGAATAAGCCCTCTTGGGAAATTGTAATTTATTAGTTTTCTGAGCAGTCCTACATGCCAGACACTATCAAAGGCTTTTTCTACATCGAGGAAAAGAGCTCCAGTACGTTTTCTTCGATTGAAATTTAGGCTTATGGTTTCGGTAAGCTTAAGCATCATGTGCTGCGTAGAGTGACCTTTTCTGAAATCGTATTGTTGTGGTTCAAGGATGCTGTTTTCCTCGAGGTGATACTTTACGAGAGTGAGTATTATTTTTTCAAAAATTGTGCTCATTGTATTAAGAAGACTAATGGGCCTGTATCTGGTTGGATGATATGGATCCTTGCCTTTTTTCTGAAAAACTAAAATGTAAGCTTTTTCCATGAATTAGGAAAGTAGCTTAGTTGAATACAAGCATTGAAGATAGTGGCGAGGAGAGTGAGACACGAGATTGGAAGTTTTTTGAGGACTAATTTTGAAATTGAGTCAGGACTGGGTGCTTTGTTGTTTTTAGTAGTTTTAATTTGTTTTGTTAGTTCCTTATGGGTTATTTTCTTGAAATTATCGGTACTTGGGATTTAAAAAAAATCGGAGACAATTTGTTCACATTCGGCAATGTGTTGAGGGTCAGATGGCTCGTCATGTGGAGCGAAGTTACTTTCATAATTTTGCGCTTGGAGATTTGGTTTATCGGTCGAAGAAAGCGCAAACGTTTGATCTGAATTTTTGAGAGGGGGAAGATTAGTTCGCGGCTTCGTTACGGCTTTAGTCATACGACATATAGAGTTGTCTTTATTTTGAAGTTTACCGTCTTCTGTATTCCAGTTTTTACATTGGTGCTCTCGAACTTTAATTGCAATAGTTTACCGTAGGTGGTTGATGATGTTTTTAAGGATACAGCTCTTAGTTCTTTGATATTTTCGGCAGAGTTTATTACGAGTCAATATCAATAAAATCGATGTGAACGAGAGAAGTGAGATAACGTTAGATCTTTTACTGCACTCTTATTGGTTGACTCTAAGAATTGAATATAGCAATGCAAAAGTCCGCGAAATTTGAAAATATAAAATGAGAAGAAAACTATCATTAAATAAAATAAAATGACTGAAACAATTACTATCTTGACATAATAGAATTTTCTACGAAAATTAATTTACGTCAGTCAGATTAATTTTATTTAATTAGGGAGAGAGATAGAGGGGGGAGAGAGGGGAGGGAGAGATAGAGCGAGAGAGAAATTGATTGATTTTGTCCTAGGGATTCCTATAAGGACACAAATACTATACTCATTAGTGTACAAAGGTTGCATACCTCTCCATTATTACAAACTTAAAGACTACGAGTTAAGGTTTTAAACAACAATATTTATCAACCTCCATGATAGTAAATACTAATTACATTTATGATGGTATATAATTTCACACATCTCAATAACATATAATTTCACACATCTCAATAACATTCAATGGCATGGCTATATCAAACTTACACTCTACACATTCGTAGAAATTCTTAAAAATTCTTACTCCTCCATCTTACGCAGATACGCAAAAACCTTACTTTTAAACTGAGAAACTGTCTGAGTTTCTACCACAGTGGCTGGCAAACTATTCTACAGCGTTTTCGCCATTACAATAAAGGACCTTTGGTAAGAAACCGTTCTACTCTGTGGAACTCTGAGTCGTTCAGGGTTTCTGCCTTCCCTATCAGTGACAGCCACCCTTTCAACAAATTGGTCATACAAGTAGCCTGGGCGTCGCGATTTTAATGTACCAAAAGTAATAACACTTATAAAATATTTTCTTCTACTAGCAACACTCAGCCACCCAAGCCTTTTACGATATGGTGTTATATGCTCATCACGCTTTACATTTAATATAAATCTTATTCACGAGTTTAACAGATTAGTCAATTTCCGATTAAGCTCTTCAGTTAAGTCATTGTAAACCACACAACAATAATCGAAGTAAGGTATTATGAGGGAAGAGACCAACTTAGTTTGAAGATCATTGGACAACGAATTTTTGTTAAATTGCAGCTGTTTCAAGGTAGCATAAACTCGTCTAGAAATGTTACCGACTTCTTTATCACAAGCCAATGTGGGATTAAGGATTAATCCCAAGTTTTCAGCATTATCGAGGAAAGGAATGATGGTATCCAGAATCTTAACCGGGAGAAGAGAGGCCGTGTCCAGGCTATTTATATATTTAGAACTTCCAAATATTAGCGCTTTGGTCTTACTTGCATTAATTTTAAGCTTGTTAGTTTCTGACCATTCATATATCGCGCGTACATCTCGATTAATCAGATCAATAGTCTCATTGATTTTATCTGGACTACACTGGATGTATAAATAGCAAAGGCCCAAGCACATAACCCTGTGGAACGCCAGTGCCAATCTCTCCCCACTCCGATCTTTCTCCGCTTAATCCAACAACTGATTGTTGACGGTCCGAAAGATATGATGACATCCACTTAAGTACCGAAGCCGAGAATCCATAATTCTTAAGTTTTAATAGAAGAAGCTTATGAGGGACCATATCAAATGCTTTACTAAAATCGAACAGGACCATGATTGTCACCATTCGGTTATTAATGCCTCTTCGAATGTCATCAGTAACCTCAAGCAGTAGCGTCTGCGTACTGAAACCATGTCTATAACCTGACTGATAAGCACTCAAGCAGTTATTGGTTTCAATGTATTTAATCATCTGATCGTAAACAGTTATTTCCAGTGCTTTTGAGAGGCAACAGAGGATTGCAATAGGACGATAATCTCTAGCATGTTGAGGAGCCTCAATCTTGATAATAGGCTTTATAAGAACCTTCTTCCACTCTTCAGGAAAAACGGAGGTTTGCAACGATGAGTTGAATAAACTGAGTATGTATGGAAAAAGAACTGGTGAAGCCTTCACAACAGCGCCTATAGATTGACCATCAACCCCTCTAGCCTCTGTTTTTATGTTATCTAGGCTCTCAATCAGTGAAAGGGGAGTTATGTCTTAAAAATAGAATCGAGTGATGCCAATGCTGGTTGCCCGCAGTTGACGCGCAATTCAAAATAGGTATTCAAAATCGCTTTATCAGAAGATTATATCAGACAATTCGGGCATTCAACTGGCACAGTGAGAGCTTATTCTCAAATGAAAGAGATGTTAGAGAAAGAAGAGTGGGATCTATCGAAATTTCCCGAAATGGTGCAAATAACAGCAGCATTCGAAGAAGAAGAGCACGAGGAGCTTTTGCAAGAAATATCGATGGGACAAAGCCAATACGATAAACTGAATGTCAGACAGAAAGAAATTGGCGATTTGATTCTCCGAGTTACAAAAGGATGTCATACTTTCGGGAAATGTTTTTACATTGACGGACCAGGAAGATCAGGAAAACTTTTGTTTATAACTCTGTTCCACTTATTGAAAGGTCAAGGTAAAAATATTTGCACGATGGCCTTCACCGTCATTGCTGCAACATTACTTTCTCATGGAAAAACAGTGCACAAAACTCTTGGTTTGCCAGTGCCTCTATTTGCGGACTCGATTTCCAACATTTCAGCTCAGTCAAAAGAAGGAAAAAACTTGAAAGAAGTAGGCGTATTTAGATGGGACGAAGAACTGATGGCACCACGTTTTGCACTCGAAGTCATGGACGGAACATTGCGTGATTTCATGTCTACTGATTTGCAATTGCTGCCCGTAAATAAACGAGCAACTTGCAGTGAAACGGTCAACAAATCAATCAAATTCAGTACTTTGTGGAACTGTTTCAGAATGCACTGTTAATCGGAGAACATGCGACCTTTACCAAAAGAAAAATACATATGGTGATATGATCAAAAACAAACATTACAGAATTGCGTCCAAATACGCTATACTTTCTATAATAATTATTATTATCATTAATTATAATTATAACTTATAATTTATCATTTATTTGATGAAGAAACAGAAGAAATTTACACCAGTGTAGATAGTAGGAAAACAACCGGCGACGAAAGAGACATCAATCATGAGGCCATACTGACGGAATATTTGAATACTTTGAATCCTCCGAGCTTGCCACACCATGAATTGTGATTGAGAAAATACGCAGTGATAATCCTAAGAAATCTAAGCATAAGTGAAGGACTTTGCAATGGGACTAGATTGCTCGTATTAGAATTTTCTCCCAACGTTTTGCGATTTGAAATTTTGACAGGCAGTAGAGCGGGCTAAATCGCTCATCTCAATCGGATAACACTGCACTGTGAAAATACTTATCCATTTTTATCCAAAAGGAGATAATTTCCAGTCAAATTAGCATTTGCAATGACAATCGAAAAATCACAAGGTCAAACTTTCGATCGAATTGGAATTGATCTCAAAAAAGATGTTTCCAATCACGGACAGCTGTACGTAGCTTTTTCAAGAGTTACACTGGTGACAGTATCGGATAGGAATTCCTTCAAAACAAATCCGAAATCATACGAATCATTCCGGAATCTGTATCCGAACCAATCCGAGTTAATTCGAACCAATCCGGAAAAATTTCTACATTTCGTTCGATCAAAAGCGGTCAAAAATTAATCCGACTCAATTCGAACTTCCAATCTGAATACGTCCGAACCAAATTTTCAATCAGAATGAATCCGAACTCGGATTGACCAAAAATGATTTTCAATCCGAATGAATACAATTCATTGCATATCAATCCGAGTTCGGATTGATTCGGATTCATTTGGACTGAAACTTTGGTTCGGATTGGTTCGTTTTGGAGTTCGGATTGATTCGGATTAATTTTTAAACGATTTGGGTCAAACGGAATGTAGAACTTTTTTCGGATTGGTTCGAATTGACTCGGATTGGTTCGAATGCAGATTCCGGAATGATTCGGATTGGTTCGGCAGGAATTCCTATCCGATACTTTGGCCAGGATAGATCTTGGGATTCATACAAAATGACAAGAAAATCAAAAATTACGTTTTTCAAGAGATTTTTGCCTGATTAGAAAACTCCCTGTCTCAATACATTCGAAAAGTTTGATATAATATAATGTATGAATATAATGAAATGTCTACCGTGGACGAAAATTTAATTTATATTCGAGATGGAAATAATTAGGTTCGATATTTTTAATAAGTATTTAGCCTTAGAAATGGAGCTTTATTTAAATGATACATGCTTCTAATTAGATTCATTTTGTATTTGTATATTTTCAACATCACATTTGAATGGATTTAAATTTCGAGTGTTCTCAAGTAACAAAATAATAGAATTTCCGCGCGCTTCGCGCGTGGTATGGTCCAGTGTGGGTAAAGTCTTCAATCTCGGGGCTGAGAGGTAGCTCATTTTTGCTAATGGTAATCTTAGGGACCGAATCTTGAATGGCAGTTTTTAGGCTAAGTGTAAGATTAGTTATGGCTTCGTCAATGTGTGTAGTATTTGTTAGTGTAGTTTCGAGATTAACATGAGTTTCTAGGGTCGAGTTGAATGTTTACCAATTTGCTTTTGCAAAATTATAGCGAGGCGCGACCGGAGCTTTTTCAGTTAGTAAAAAGGCTTAGAAGAACTGGTCGATGATCTGAGTCCAATTCATCAATTGTGAGAGTGTCATGATTGTAGAAGTTATTTTTGGTAATTGCGAAGTCGATGAGGTCAGATTCATGCTTGATGTTGTTGGGGAAGAAGGTATGCGAGTCTGGTGCGGAGACGGACAGATACTGGTCGTTTATAAATTCAAACAAATGTTTTCCGATTGTGTTGGTTGTTCTACTATTCCAAGCTAAGTCTTTAGCATTCAGGTCCCCTGCAGCAATTACCGAGGGTGCAAGTTTGCATATTTTTCTGTAATCATTTTTTGTAAATTTACGAGAGGGAGTCTGGTAGAGCGAGACAATGGCATATGTTTTCCCGTGTATTTTAATTTGTATAGCCGTAGTTCTAAGGGCTTCAATTTCGGGAATTATTAGTTCGTGGTGGTCAATATTTTCTTGAATAAGGATCGCGGTGCCTCTATTAGTGTTATTACGTTATAATTCGTAACCGCGAACGAGATTGATTTGTATGGATTCGCGAAGTAAAGTTTCACTGAGCAAGCAAATTAACCTGAGCATTACAAAAAATTATTTTTAGAGTGTTGTTATTGAAGATGGCCATTTTCGATAGCAAGTGAAAGTATATTACATATAATTTCGGCGGTTGAATTTATAGCTTCTGTAATGTTAATTTTTGCCCCCATAATATCAGTGGTTAAAGTTGTATCTCTTTTTAATAGATTTACAAGATTTATTTTGATAACCTGAGAGGGTGTATTTTTAATGGGGACAATAGTTGGAATAATTTTAATTTGTGGGCCTGAAATTTTCTTAAACGATAGGTGGTTTTGCGCGAGTGATAGTAAATTTTGGTGTTTTGGGTGGTTGCATAGTTTGAAGTTTGATCGTGTGAGCTTCTGAAGTTGAGGCGATTGTAGCATTGTAAAGTGGTAATTTTTTCTATGGCTGGGCACTGGCTGGTGGGATGTATTCATGTGTAGGGTTTTCTTTTGGTGCTGTCTGTACAGCTGGTTTAATAGGATCCGTTTCTTTCCGCGAATAAGTAGGTTTCGATTTATTAATTGTGGGTTTTCTGGAGGCTTTTTCAAAAGCAGGACAACCTCTGTAATTAGCGGGATGGCCTCCAGCACAGTTAGCACAAGTGGCTGGCTATTCGAGATCTTTTTTGCCTGTGGAACTCTGATGTGCACCACCGCACTTCGCACAGTGTGGAGTGGCGTGGCACAAGTCAGAGACATGATGGCATCTTTGGCACTTGAAGCACTGGGAAGTTTCCTTAAGTTTAACATAGGGCTCGGCTTTTATTTTGATAAAGGCAATAGACTGAAGATTAAGAAGCTCTTTTGCTTGAGGGGTATTCGGGACCGTTACCAGAAGCATGGTTAAGGCTTTCTTCGTTTTTCAGTTTCTCATACGAGCAACTGACGTAATTGCGAAACCTTCCTCTTTAAGTTCAGAGTGTACTGAATCTTCCGGGTACTGCGATGGGGATGTTTCTAATCACTAGTTTAATGGGCGCAGAGTCAATGGTTTTACATAAGTAATATTGAAAGCCTGGCTGCTCTAGTTAGTTAGTCAGTTTTAAAACGGACGGGAAGCCCATGGAGAGCTCAGCTGGCGCTCAAGCTATAAAGCCTATTGTGCCACACCCTTACCTATTCACTCTCAGCAGTCGACCCCAGACCTCTTGACAAAGCCTAGTATGTCGACGACTGATCGCGTTGTAATCCGTTCCACTGTCCTTATATCTTTCTTGGGTAAACCCGAGATTTTCCTGGCTCTGTCCATCCTGTAGGTAAACCCCAAGATTGATTTCGCCTGACGGCAACCCTGGATTCGTTCCCAGTATTCCCGGTATTTTGTTCGGATCCAGCTTTTAAGGGCCATCCCGACACAGCAAGACTCTATTCCCAGTACCGGTTCCGGTCTTATGTATTCACTCGCTGCGCCGCATTTAGCCTACTAGTCCGCCTTTTCGTTGCCCTTGATCCCTGTGTGACCAGGGACCCATAGCAGAGCCACATTGTTTCTTTCTGCAAGTTGGCTTAATGTATTTTTGCATTCCCAAACCAGTTCTGATGTTATGTCTAGTTTCCCTATTGCAGTTAGTGTCGCTTGGCTGTCCGAACAGATCGTCATCTGTCTGCCAGCAGCGTTTTCTGCTATTAGTGTTTCAGCACAGTGAAGGACGGCCAGGAACTCCGCTTTAAAGACAGTAGCATGTCACCCAAGTGTGATCCCTATTCCTTTCTCTCTCTTGCTGTCATAAATTCCTGTTCCTGACCCTCTCTCTCCCCTGGAGCCATGTGTATACCAGATTTTCCCTTGGAGGAGTGGGTAACCATCTGCTTTCCACAGATCCCTGCTTGGGATGCAGACACGGAAAGCTTCGGCAAAGTTGAAGCGTTTTGTTATTTTATCTTGTCTTATCTGTAGAATTGGCAGTGCACTGACATCACTCAGGAGCCTAGTGTGTCTAGTCCCCCGAGTCCATCTATTTGCTATTGCCAGGTGGCCCATCGCGTGTGCCGCTCTAGCGGTTATCGCAACCTGTAGGGGTCCCTTACAGAGCATGAATCATATCGCCGCTGTGGGCGTAGTCCTCATTGCTCCAGCCAAACCCCTAAATGCTAGCGTTTGTACACTTCGCAGCCTGTCCTGCATTGTTTTAAGTTCCGCATGTGGCCACCAGACCACGGCCGCATGTAGGAGCCTGGGTTTTAGGAGAGCAGAGTAGAGCCATGCAAGTATTTTAGGCCCTAGACTCCAAGTCAACCCAAAGGCTTTCCTGCACATCCAAAAGGTCCTGACAAATTTCCTACATTGGGTCTCCAGGTGCTTTGCTCAGTTCAGCTTGCTATCTAGGATTACTCCTAGATATCTAACTGAATCTGAAAACGTCAGCTCCCTAACACAGAATACAGGAGCGTCAACTTTCGGAACTTTATAATTTCACGTGAAAATGACCAGGTTGGTCTTTTCCGGATTTACCGAAAACCCATCAACGTTTCCAGATGAGCCCCCCTGACTAGGATTACAAAGTCATCCGGATATCCCTGAGTATAGTACCCCTCTTTATTTAGCCTTCGAAGGAGACCGTCCACCACAATGTACCACAGGAGGGGCGACAGGACACCCCCCTGTGGGCAACCCCGTGGAGCTATTCCCCTTACTAGGCCTCCACCTTATCTGGTTTCGAGTCTTCTCCGGCATAGCATGCTTCCTATCCAGCATACTAGCTGTTCCGGCACGCCACATCTCAAAGCCTCTAGAAAGATGACTTCTGGAGGAGTATTGCTAAAAGCCTCGTCTATATCCAAGAAAGCGCCCACAGCATACCCCTTTTGTTCGATCTGCTGCTCCAATTTTGCCACAACAGCATAAATTGCAGTTTCTACCGAGCAGTCTGCCTGAAAAGCATGCTGCTCTCTGTGCAGCGGGGAGGCCAAGAGCACATCATTCCTAATGTATCTCTCGACCAGCTTCTCCAACGTCATCAGGATGAAAGACGTTAGGCTGATTGATTGGAAATGTTTTGCAGCAGTGTAATCCTCTCTCCCAGGTTTGGGTATGAAGGCCACTCTGCCATCCTTCCATGCCGATGGCATGTGTTTAAGGGCTATACTTGCCCTAAATAATTTCGTCAGAGGAGGGACGACTAAATTCATGCCTTTTTGTGAAAGCGCTGACATCAGCTCCTGGTGATTTAAAGGGACAGAAGGACCCTACGGCCCATTCCACCTCCTTGTAATCAGCGACCTTAGCGGCGAAATTCCAGTCGGCCCGTTCCACCTCTTGGCCCCAGCCTTTCTCCTCTTGGTCGGTTCGGATTCGCTGAAAACCCGGCAAGTGAACTTCCATTACGTGATACAGCGTTGCTTCTTCGTCTTCACCCTATTGCACGACATTTTTGTCTTCTTACGGAGTCTCTCCAGGTAGGTATTCCACCATTCGGCTCCCTCCCTAGAGTTAATTGTGCTTGTAGGGCAATTGTTCTCATGTGATGTTGTCAGAGCCCTTCGCAGAAAATTCGCGGCGTGCTCCAACTCATCAGTGGTACTATAGCTTGTGGGGCATTCGGCAAGCCTTCCTTTGAGTTCCTCTTTATATGAGTCCCAAAGTGTATTTATGAGGTTTCTGATCTTATAAACTCCTCAGTGCACCCAAACATAGAGTCGAATCAAGAACCTCACTCCTGTTTTTTTAGTCTGGAATGTGGGAGTATCACCCCGTTTCAGAATCTCCAGCTCTGTGCCCGCTATGTATTCAATCAAATCTCTTCCTCGGCATCGTCAGGGAAATACGCCGACGCAATAAACACCTATTACCTTTCTCCACTACTGCCCCTGAGTCTCACCTTGATAACTGTGAGGTCTCTGGAACAGAACTTAGGCACCAAGATCACATCCATACCCTTGACGGATGCATGCCCTTGGCGCTTTTTCTCGTGGCCCCTTATATATGGAGCCACATCCTGACAAGCCACTTATCCTTTCCCTGTATAATCAGGCTTCTGGGATTAGGGCAATTTCTGCCTGCACTACTGACAAGCGCCTTGCTAGAACCGCCGAGGCACCTTCGCTGTGGTGCAGATTAATCCGCATCATGGGGCTTCCTGTCTTAGCTATTGAAGGGCTAATTCAGGGCCCCTAGAAAGGGTCGGTAGTCCAGATCCGCTTGCAGGGGGCGGGTCTACATACTATGGGATTCGACCTTGTATCCCAAAGTCCCCGTTAAGGCATCTCCTGTGAGAACCCTGCCTGTCCGCCTCTATTGAGGGGGCAGGCCGGGATGTTCAACGATATGTTAACCCTGGTACCATTCAGCCCTTGACACGGCGATCACATCGTAGCTTGGGAGCATGAGAACTCGCTCCCTCGATATTCCAGGAGGCTTTGCCATTGGCCTCCGGAACGATCGCTCCTTAGTTTAAGTCCCACTGGCCAGAGTACGTCAGTTCTCCAGAGTAGCTACACCTCGCGATGCAGCCTCTCTGGTTCACCTATCCAGATCTATAGTCCGATAAGACCCGTAAGGCCTCCCACCAACTGCAAGGATCCGCAATCACCAGGGAGAGTTGCTGCTCTAGATTGGAAATAGTTTTTCTATAGTCTTCAATATAAGATACTCGAATGGAGTAGACATATGACCCGAGATTGTATACTATTGGTGCAAATTGTGTAGAATCTTTTAGTTCTTTATGTAGAACTGTGTAGGAGTGAAATTTATTGTAATGTGAAATGTAATAATGGGGGGAATTTACCCGGCTCTGTAGATGTTTTATTATTAATTGAATTAGGGTTTCGCGTGTCAGGTTCTTTGATGGTTCGAACATAGATTGAAACAGAAAAAAACAGTATATATTTTTCTAATATCTGCTTTGAATGTCTTGGAAGAAGCACTCTAACATTATAATTGACGTTTTATATTACTATTTCGGTCAATGCTGGCTAGCTTATTAATAAAAGAAACTGAAATGGCCGGTATTAGGCGACTCTCCCCTACATTCGAAGTACCGGTAACTTCAGGGGACAAAGTCAAAACAAAATCTGATGCTCTGAAGTAAAGACAATGTGGAGGAATGTGAAACCTGCATCTATTCATCCTATTGTGATTTCGGCTATGAGCAATGTGCATGCAAGGTGCACTGAAAATCTTAAACATTTAGGAGTCAGTAGGATACTGGCAGCAGCTTAGAAAGCGGTTTTATTAAACACCTATCGCATTGTAAGAGAAGTCCTAGACCATCAGGAAGCAGGCGACTAAAAACCTTTAGAGTGGCAGATGGTAGCTCTAAAAAAGCATCCAGATGCGACTTGTCACCTTCGACTCTCGCGGCCGCTGTGTAAAGACAGCAGCGGTGAAAGACGAACTCCAAACTACACCATGCTCCTCATTTTGTACCTACTACAACATCATCGCAAAAGATTGCAGACATCGTATTAAATTATTTTATAACATCTTCATCTTATTAGGCACTTGACTTAGTTCGTGGCTTATGATGAAAAACCGGGTTCACCCGAGAACAAGTTAAGAAAAAAATCTAATGCTCAATGCGGTTGTAGTTCTTGACTATTCAATTTTGGATATTGTGTCACATAAACTCAAAATTGTGGCACAAAATTAAAGTTCGGCAAACATCGGTTTCGGGATATGGTCAACATAAAATTTGTTTCCAAGATTAAAATTGGGGTGCGGGAAACGTTCACAAACATATTGATTCCGGGTTACATCTTGATGCCAAGGCGTAACCCGATATCCCACTTCGTGCAGCCTTGAGTTATTGAGAAAAAAATGTCGGTATGGTAGGAATCAGGTAAGTGTTACATGGCTTTGAAAAGAACTAAAAAATTGCCGTTAAACATTTTTTGATAGGATTTGTAGTTACGTCGTAAAATTTGAAAAAACGGACTTTTACTAACAATGTCTGTTGTCTGTAGTCTGACGGTACGATAACTTTTGAATGATTTTTTCAATCATATGTGCCGTACTTTCGCGCGATGAGAATGTGCCTGGCGCGGACGGGCAGATTTTTGTTACAAAAAAAAAGGGAAACATTCTTGAACGTGTTTTCTAGAAACTCGATGTTTTTGTTTAAAAAAATGAAAAAGCATGTTTTCTGGAAAATTGTCCCGCTTTCTAAAACGTTGAAAAGTTTTCTTTCTTCTTTCGCTTCAAGAATGTTTCAAGAAATGGAAAATCGCGACTAAAATACCTTTTTTTTTTAAACGAAATTCTACATTAAAAAACAGCACATTTTTTATAGCTATTATTATAGTCTATTATTCGATCAAAATTTGCGTTTCAGGTGGGAAGCAAAACAGTCAGAACCAACCAGAGAAGCCGTTTCATTGCAATGTTTGTGATGGCACGTTTTCGAGATATTCATCGCTTTGGTCCCATAAGAGACTTCATTCTGGAGATAAACCGTTCAAATGTGAAGTCTGTGGTTTAGCCTTTGCCAAGGGTAAGATTTGATTGTCATGATCTTCAATACATATGTATAAATTCCCACGACTGTATACTTTTGATCTTCCAGGATCATTCCTGATTTTTATTTTGTTTAAAGTGCAACAAAAATTCAGTTGACTACACGTAGTACACTGGGCTACATCGATCCGTTCTATTACAACTTCCCTGTACGTATTTCTTATTTTGAGTGGATGGGAAAAGACGCCTATAATTACTAGGAGAATCAAATTATGTAAACCTGCGTACCACGGACTCGGCTCCTGAAAAAAGTAACCTTCGATCTTTTTCATTTTTTTTTACTCGAAGATGTAAATATGCCTTATCAGTCCTGCAAGTTTTAGCGTGGGACCTCTAGGATTTCTCAAGCAAAAAAATCAAACACAATGCCCTGCACGACGCACAGTAGGCTAACGTGAAAAGTACGTGATAAAATCGTAGAATTTTTGATAGGAAAGACCTAAAAGAATGAAGTTTTTTTGGATTTACATATGAATAACTACAGCATACAGAAAAAGATGGCGAAGCTTTAAAAAAATATTTTGGACGTTGAAAATCTAATTTAAATTTGACATTTTTTAGCAAAAATTTTATATCATGGAATACCATGGGCGCTCAGATATTATATCTACTATGCTACATATATTTTTCAATAGATTTTGTCATACCGAATTCAAATCCGGGCTTTGAATTAGCTGAAGACTTTGTTTCCGAGAAAAATGCAATTGAATTTTCTGTTTCAAGCCTTCATGGCATGAATGATTTCCACGTAATTAAATTGGACTATTCGTCCTATTTAAGGGTTTTTTAGGATCGCTGAATTAGAATTCAAAGTCAAAATGTCAAATTTCGAAATGGCGGATCCAATATCGCAAACAAAATTGGAAAAGCGATCCGTTATGACAGAAAATCACTACACGGGTGTTTTTGGGGTTGCTGATTTCAAATCCTTAGCCAGAAATTAAAAATTCAAGATAGAGCATCCAATATGGCGGAAACACATTATAAGAATATAATCGATTTTAATAAATATCGCTATTCGGGGAATTTGTATGTCGCCGATTTTAAATGTAAAGTCCAAATTTTATAATTGAAAATGGCGGAACCAATATGTCGGACTGAACATGTAAAAAAAAAACAGATTTGATAAAAAAGTGCTACTCGGGGGTTTCTCAGATCGTGTATATGAAAATGTACGTTGTCAACTGGAAAACCTACACAGAACTTGACATTTATCCAAATTATTTCGATTAATAATTACCAATTATCGATCATGAGATTCATGAGTTATCGAGCATGATGTGCTATAAATATTAGTCATTTTTGCTCCCTTCATTTAAATTTATATCACGCTTCGACCACAGTAAACAGCAAAGGTGAAAATTCGTTGTGGTTGAAATTCGACCCACAGTTTTCTGAATACTTTTTTTTTCTTTGTCCCTTGGCAAAAAATGCTGAGTAAATCTTCGGAGCGATTTTGTGATACCGCAGCTTTAAATTCGGAAGAGTACGATTTGGGTCATTCAGAACTGATGATGGCATTGGGTTTCGATAGCTCATCAAACTACGAAAATCCGCATCAAAAGCATGAAAATTCCGAAATCAAGACTTTATTTGATGTAAACATTCTTAGATAAAACCGATCCCTTTCTTCCATATTGGATCCGCCATTTTGAATTTTCAAATTTAGACTTCAGACTTTAAATCAGCGACCTGAACAATCCCCGAGTAGGACTTTTAATCAAATCTGTTTCATTTTTATAAGTTCGGTTTACCATGTTGAATCCGCTCTTTAACATTTTTTTATTTGGACTTCAAATTTGAAATCAGCAACATGAAAAGTCCCCGAATAGCTATATTCAAAATCAGTTTGTGAAACAGGCGGCAAGCGCCCTCACTTAAGGGTGTCATAGAAACGGGTGTGTTTAAGATTTTTTATTTTTCTGAAAACTTTAAATTCCGTATGTTGGCTTTAAGTTGAATTTGCGAATTCTTTTTTTAACATTGACCCTAGGAGTTTCTAAAGAATTTTCCTCCATTTTTCAGGAAATTTCCGATCCTGTATGCTGGTCTTGAGCCAAATTTGAGTCAATTTTGAGAATTTTTTAATCAAAAGGTCTACATTTGTATGCATTTGCTCAGCAACGCTATGATGATCGTTTAACTCGTGCACGGTCGTATACACAGGTCCGGGGGCTCTCGGGGTGGGGGAAGTTCCCTTATTGAAGCTTCCGATTATTTCACAAAGTTGCGACTTCCGGTAGTGGCGTAATAGTATAGTACAGAAAGTGGCGGTTTAATTTGAAATTTTAATTTCAAGAAGTCAATTTAATCCAGGTGTATGCAATAATTTAAATAATATGGATGCATTTTTTAATTTATGAAAGTAATAAATACATATTGATACTGAAAATTATATGATTCAAAGTAAATTGCATGAAACTGATTTTTGAAAATATTAAATTATTGGAACGATTTCTCGGGATTATCATTTTTTGTCTGTTTGGCACCATTTCGCAAGCGAGGGTATTGTAACGGAGCACGATGAATAATTCGCCCTTCGCTATCACAAGTTACACCGTCTAATAATATCGATCTCCGGAAAATGAAATTCGCAAATGCGTTCCTTTGAACGAAAAAAATTCACGCCAGGGACGCACGATGCCCATTCTCTCTGGACAACAAGTACACTCGGCACTTTAAAAGTTGATCTCTTGCCTTTAAATTTTGATCTATTTGTTTTGCACTTTGGTACGGGACAAACACACGGCATATTTTTATTTTTTATTTAAATATTACTTCGCGATTCGGTTCGTTGAGACCAGTTGAGACTCTGAGGTTAGAAAACGTATTTTGTTTACCTTTCAAATCCTACACTGCTTGATACATACGCCTATATATGCAGTGGTCAGTGTGCGAAACTTTCCGACTTACGTTAGAGAACTTCTCCCACCACGAAAGCAATGATATTATACACCCAGATGCGGCAAGTGGCGGCGGAGTGGGGATAGAATTATTACTAGGGTAGAATAAATGTAGACGGCGCTGTCGGCGAAAATCCTAACCCACCCCGCTGTGCCTCTACCCGCTGAAGTATCCATCCCCTCTTAACAGTTGTTGTGAGTAAAATGGGCGAAAAAGGCGCTTTTGCCGAAATGATTTTCAGTAGATAATATAGTTTTCTGAAAATGTTCATGATCACTAGAGCAATTCGAACTCTGTCTTACCCAGCGATCGAGGTCAATAACAATCAATAAACAGATTAATATTTATCTTTGTTTAATGAAATTGAATTCCGTTCACATTCAACTGTAAATAATTATGAATAGATATGTGTGTATGTATTTATATTAGAATTTCCGTTTTATGATTTTTGTGTAATATGATCCTTTTATCTTTTAATAATAATTAAATGATAGACAGAATGTTGTGCATAATATATTTTTCAAAATTTCAGTGTAATTTAAGGAATTACAGTTTCGGCGTGAATTTCGCTTTTTTAAATAACGTAACGTAAAGCACAAACGAGTGAATATATTGGTACGTTTAAATCAGAATATGACAGAATAGAAACAAGAAAAGAAAGTGACATTTTTTTGATTCACTTCGACCTAATTCAAAATTCTTTAACTTCAACTGATTTACATACATGAAAATTCTAATTTATTAACAATTAAATTGTGCTCCAATTTTCAGCACTTGAAGTTGATATAATTTGATTGGGAAAGTTTTCATTTTTTTAAATTTCAACTATTAACACTTTATATTTAAAACGAAGCAATTGCAGAATTGTGTAATTGTTCAATTTTCGACACTATTACATTTTTAATTTTAAGCCCTTCAAATTTTTTTGGAACTTTATGTACATTTGAAGGGTTGCAGTACAAAACTAGATAACCAACATTTCTTCCAAAATGGGCTTTTTGAGTAAAAAATTCTCAAAAAACTTATCCATATTTTGTTAAAAGGATATGTTCGAAGTCTTATTTTCAATATGGTAAAATGAAAATATTGGTGTTTCAAAACCAGACAGCTGATTCTGTACTTGTCTCCCATCTTCTTTTTTTTAATTTCCTATCTTCTTACCCTTTTTTAAACCTTTTTCTGACCACATTTCTCTTCCTAAAAGTTTCTCAATACAATAAAATAATAAATGCTTTTTTATTTTAAAGAAAAAGCTCTTAAATGGAACTATTTTCCATTTTTTCAGCACCAAAGTATTAATCAAATTCCAACCTAAAATCTTAAATCTTCTTCTTAATCTTTCTTCTCTTTATACATCTTTTAGCGAAAACTCGTATGTTACAGAGCGATACCGTCACATTAAATCTTTATTTTCCCGGAACAGAATAATTTTTTTCGATGAAAGTTTTTTATTCTTATTCAGCTTCCCCATATCTCGAAAGTTTTCATTTTATTTTTTAAATTGAAAAATAGATTTTTAGTCGCAATCCAAAGACGATTTTCAAGACCCATGCAGTTTTTGAACGTCCAAATTCTTGAATAATTTACTCAGAATTGGTTAACTTAATGTAATCAAACTCATATTCTCTCAATTAAGCAACTCAACATCTCAGAAGTAATAAGTTTTAATTTTTGTTTAAACTGAAAATTTCACTTTTTATCGTTATTCACAACAGAGCCTGTTCCAGTTTTAGGTTTCTGTCACTTTGAGATTGTAAACTTCCACATTCTGTTTCTCAAAACTTGATTTTTTTTAATCATACATTTTTAGTCTTAATTCACAAATACAAAACAAGTTTGTCATATGGTTGCATATAGTTTAATTTTGAAGGCATAGTTTCATCATAGTTTATTGTTTGGGGCCAAAAGCCAGTAGGGCCAGAATTGTTTAATTTTTCAGGCTTCCAATTTGACGCAATTAATAAGGATGTACACTAGTTATTTCAAGTTCAAAAATAAGAATTGTTGAAAATGATTTTTAAATTTGAGAAAAATACTCCTAGTATCAAGCGAACTTTAGAAAAAAATATTTCAGGTTATTTTTTTCTCACTTCATTTTATTCTTTGAAGAATGCTCTTCGAATATGTTTGGTACGTTTTTATTCAAAAAATTTAATTCAGGAATTATACAATTGTTAATTTTATAGATAATATTTGTCTTAAATACTTTTTTTTAAATAAAAACGCACCAAAAAGATATCTAGACTATAGATTTCATCAAGGAATAAAATAAGCCGTACAACATTAGGATTGAATGAAAATTGCGCAATCTTTACCTGAAAAGACAGCAGAAACATTTAAACCTCTAAATAACTAAATAATTTTAAACTGAAATATTTTTTTGAAAGTTCGCCTTCAGCAATCTTCCAAAGTTAGTTACAATTTAAATTTTATTTATTTATATTTTTTTCTATCTAAAAAACCACACTGCTCAGTTTCGTTAATGTTAATATCAACTTTTAATTGTGTTGAATACGTCATTAAACATTTTTCACTTCAAACGTCTCAATTTTTAAAGTGTAAAATTTTTAATGACGTGGCTACGTCTACAGAAATTTCGTACGAATAGCTGGATTTTTTCTGTATGAATTTCAGGACGAAGGGGCTCTATGCACCGTAATTTGTGCACGAATAGCTAGATATTTTCGGTACATGTAGTAGATTGTAGACACTTCTAATAGCTCCGACTCCCTGATCAATGGGTTTTGGTCTGTCCTTTAGTGCCAATTCAAATAGGTGTTGTGATTCTGTTAGTGCATTAAAAGTGTTTTTGGAATTGTGCCCTTAAAGGGATATTTGCTGCTTGTGTAATTTATACAGCAGCGTTGCATCTTAAGTTCAAAAGTGCCTTCAAGGGATAAGCGGGAACATCTAAAGTAGTGTAGCGGATGCGTTAAACAATCTTGAAAAGTCCATCGATACGTTAACGGCCTCGCATGATGAGCTCCGTAAGGATGTGCAAGGTGCCTGTAAGGTTGCAATGGAAGGTCAGAAAAGGATTAATTCATTAACGGAGTAAGTTAACATTATCTCAAAGAACGTGGACTCGATCGATCGCATGACTAGAGCAAATAATATTATCATCTTTAACTTGAAGGATGTCGATGAAAACAATAGGAACCTTTTCAAAACAATAACAGCAGTTTTCCAGAGAGCTATGCTGGAAGTTCCAGAGGTAGCCATAGCAGACGTATATCGGCTGGGGAAAGTGAAAGCTAAACGCCCCGTCATAGTTAAATTTGTTGCGTCGCGATGGGTAAGGATGGTTTTCTCGAAGATAATGGAATTTAAGAAGCAGGAGCTTATAGTTGCAAACGACCGTACGATGCAGGAAAGAGATCAGAGAAGGAAATTAATTCTTCAATCAACTCGCTTGAAAAACTGGGAATCAACTCGATAATAAAGGGAAACAAGATCTTTGTGGATGACAAGGAGATGTGCAACGAAGAGGTGGACGCTTGCATTCAAGGAAGCAAGCGTAAGCGAGGAAAGGAGGACGAGACACGGGAAGAGGAAGAATCTGATGATTCCGGCAGGCAGGTACATAAACCAAAAAGAAAAGGACGTCCACTCAATCGAGATCTGGCAGGTAGAGAAGCATCCAACAGTAGCCTCGATACATACATTAGTTCCGCTAATGCAGGTCCTCGTCTCGGGCAAACTCTGAAAATGGATAAGGGCAAGTACTTGACGGAACAATCCTCTAACCCAGTGGTCGGCACGCTCTTGCCCAGGGCAGGCTACCCTGCCCGGGCTGCCCAACGACCTACTTTCTGGGCAGGTACCTGAGAGCTTGGGCAGACCGACCCTTCTCTCAGGGGTTCTTTGTTGGGAAATAGAACAAATTGACAAAATGTAAAAATCGTTAATTTTTCAATTAGCGATTTGAAAATGATATTTTTGGAATCTGCGAATTTTTCCGATTTCAACGATATGTAATTTGTCTATAAAGGTTGACAATTTGAGAAGCATTTAGTATTAAATTGAATATTGAGCGGAAGTTTTTTGATATTAAACTCCTTCAAATTTTCAACTTTCTTAGGCAAGTAATATATCATTGGAATCGGAAAAATTCGTAGATGCTGATTATACTATTTTGAAATCGCTAGTTGAAAAATTAAAAGTTTTTAAATTTTCTTACTTTGACCTGCCTGTGGACAAAGGACACCCGTCGGGGCGAGCGCACCCGCACTGAGCTCCGTGAGCCGATCGGAAAGTAGCAGAAAAAATTAAGCCGGGTCCAGCCTGCCCAGACCTGAAAAGTGAGCAAAAAGTTTGCCGACCACTGCTCTAACCCTAAGGATGAGTAGCAACCAGACCTTCATCCTCGAGTTCTATGCAATCAGCATCCACCTGCGCATATTCCATTTTGGGGTACTACGGAGAAGCTAGGCAAGGCTGGTCCAGCGATTATCTTCTGGAATATCCATGGGTTCTCAAATTTAAAAGACCTCAAGTCAGTGTACAACGGGAAAAACATCCTCTGTGTTTACGAGACATGGGTACCATCTTCGAGCATCAATACGTCTGCATTTGCCGAAGACATGCTTCAATTCATCTCGCCAGCACGGAGAGAAGCATCAAAAGGCAGAGCGATGGGCGGGATAGATATTTTTTTATGCAAAAAAATTTATTTTGCCAAGTTATTGTTATCATCTTTTGAATATATTTTTTTATTGGTCAGAACCTCATCCGTTAAATTTATACTGGGGGTAGCTTACGTTTCTCCGAGCACTGATATTACTTACTTTTTAGAGAATTTTAATGCCGTCCTTTTCTCACTTAATACCTCATACCCTTCTTTACCTATGATTATCGGAGGCGATTTTAACTGTAGAGTGGCTCATTTTAACCAACTAGACAGGAATATAATTTCCAACAATTTATTGTTATCGCATGAAAGGTTTTCTAAAGATTCCTTCACGAATTTTAGAGGTAGGAGTTTAGTCAATTTGATGGAAACCAACGATTTCATGTTATTAAATGGAAGATCGATAAGTGACTCTCCGGCACAGTTTACATTTGTCAGCAGAGGGGGGAGAAGTGTGGTTAATCTGGCGTGGGTCTCTATGAGCGGTATGTCAATAGTAAAGCACTTTGAAGTGTTGCCGATTGTAACCATGTCAGATCATCTCCCAATCATCCTACGTTTGGCTGACTTTAATAGGGAGTCACTCCATATGCAAGGAAAAGCGCTGGGGTTGGTTAGAATAATGTTTGACAGATCGAAAGCTGAGGAATTTACAGGGTTTATGAGATGGAAAGACGAAGTAGCGATGACAGATCTGTGTTTTTTCGGTATGAATGACAATTTGATAAAAGTGGTGACGGAGGTAGCAAAGAGCTTAGGAATGAAAAAGGAGCTTTAGAATAATCGAGGCATTGTTTACAGAAATAAGAAGTGGTTTGATGGTGAATGTCAGGAGGCAAAGCGTAGCATGGGGAAAGCTTTTAAAAAATGTCCCGAAGAGGATTTTAAGGGATTAAGCAACGAGAAGTATTTTCAACTCAAAATTGCATACAGTACGATGATAAAAGATAAACGAAGGTCTTACGAAAAAACAACGGTGGAACAGCAAGTAATTCGGCAGCTCTTTGGTCAATTGTAAATGCAAAGCGTTGCAGAAACATAAAAGCTAATTTTGTAGATAGGGAAACCTGGGAAGCTTATCTTCATGCCATTTTCCCGATCTGTAACCTGTACACAACCAGCCTCAATCGCACCGTGGTGCCTTTATTAGACGAGCGAATTACAGCGAGCGAAATTTTAAAAAGCCTGGGAAAGAGCAAGGTTGCGAAAGCAGCGGGTTGGGATCAAATAAATTATAGCTTTTCTAAAATACTACCGGAAAACTGGATAATTTATTTGGAAGTCATGTTTTAAAAGTCATGGAGGAGGAAAAAGTCCCAAAGAATTGGGGAGCACTTGCCATGACCATGTTGCACAAGAAGGGAGACCCGGGCGATCCTGACAACTACAGACCGATAACTCTAGTGAATTGTATCGCCAAAATTTTCACGCAAATTCTTTCAGAAAGGCTAATAACTTGGATAGAGGAAAACGATGCAATTCCGCAATTTCAATCGGGCTTTAGGAGATGCAGGGGTTGCTTGGATGACCTTTTTGTGCTGCATTCCACCATTCAAATTCACCCTTAGGCACCCAAGAAGGGCAGTGTACGCAGCGTTTGTCGATTTTAAGTCTGCTTTTCCTTCCGTTCCACACGACTTGTTGTGGAGTAAACTACACCGAAAGGGAATTAGTACTAAGTTTATAAATATAATAAAAAACTTCTACGATAACGCGTACGCTAATATTAGAACGAAAGAAGGCTGCACAGATTTTGTAAAAGTTTCTCAAGGTGTGTTGCAAGGCGAAGTACTTAGCCCTTATTCCTTCTCTATATTTATTAGCGATTTAGAAGAGTTCTTGCTGAGACAAGGTTGCAGAGGAATTTCTATTAACAGCATTGTGGAGATCTTGATACTGGCGTACGCGGATGACTTGGTACTCTTGTCCGACACCCCGATAGAACTAGCCAGAAAATTGGAAGCTTTACGAGTATATTGTATTCAGAACAGATTAAGAGCGAACACGGAGAAAACAAAAATTGTAATATTCCGCAAAGGTAAAAACGCTTCCGATGATAAATTTACGTCATTCAAATTCGGCGAGGAAAAAATCGACGTATCCGAAGAGTACCCGTATCTTGGGGTACCGTATAAAAATTCTGATTCGTACTCTAGCGCTGCGAAAAAGTTTGTAAGTTCGGCTAACTCAGCGGTTGGAGCGACCCTCGGAATAATTAACAATCTCAAAGCAGATTCATGGTCAACATACGCAAAACTGTATCAGAGCTTGATAATTAGTACTCTATTATACGGAGTCCAAGTCTGGGGACAAAATCATTTGGGCGACATAGAAAAGGTGCAGCTAGCATTTTTTAAGCAGTTGTTGCCTCTGCCCTCTTGCACGCCCAAGTACGCGGTATGGCTGGAAACAGGAGCGCTGCCGTCGTCCTGCGTCATACTATCCAGAACATTGTCTTGGATTCAGAAAATTTGTAAAATGGAAAATACGCGGTATCCAAGGCAGTGTTTGGTGAGGCTGATGGGGTTGGCGCGCGCAAGAAAGGGCGGAAATATGCGTAACTGGTTTGGGGGACTGAGGCACTTTTTCGAGGTAAGTGGGATGCTGCAGGTATGGAGCACAGCTTCCATCGAAGATATAGTAGAAAGATTCGGCGAGTTACTTATTAAATATAAAAGAAAACAATTGCAAAAAGACCTAGAGTCCAGAACAAAATCGAGGAGTTTGATTATTTGGCCTCACCTTGAGGGTCGCCAGGAACATAGCCATATCTGCTAAAGAGAATGCACATTAGGTTCAAGAGAATTTTCGCGCAGTTAAGGCTTCTTAACATCCACTACAAGTTATTAAGGCTAAGTCGTGAGAGATGCGAACTCCCACTGGATGAGAGCTGTGGGTGGTGTGATGAGGAAATAGAAAACTTCCATCATTTTTTGTGTGGCTGTCCAAAGTTTAGGTGTACTAGGTTTAAATATTTCCCAGAGTCTCAGGAAAGAGATTGCCCGGAGGCGTTTTGGAAAGAAATAATGTAAACGAACTCGGTCTCCGACTGCAAGAAATTTGTAAGAATGTGCGAAGAAATGTTACAAATTAGACTATGTGGATGAAGGGTATGAGGGGAAGAGCGTTCAAGCGAAAAATAGTATATAGGAGTAGTTAACCTTACTTTGTAGTGATTATTTTTGTAGTTTGTATCGATATGTAACAGACTGTTTAGTCTCAATGAACGATGTATAAATTTTAAAAAATTTAAAAAAAAACGTTGAACCTCTCTTTGAAAGCGTTACACCAAAAAAAATTTGTTCTCTTTGACAATAAGAAATTCATTAATATGTTCAGTTTTGCAATGCATATTATTCTTCTTTAAATTTTCTTCCTGTATCGTTCAAAGGGTGTACAACTTGAAGTCTTTAAGTCTTTCTTAATAATATTTATTAAATATATTTGACCAATTATTAGCTTAATGTATATTTAATTATAGCGATCAGATAACCAATTTTTGTAACGATTTCAATTTAAGTTGAATTATAAATTTTTAACTAATATAACAGAATTAAATTCTCAATTTATGTTGACTTATTATACCTTATTATAATTTATTGTGCAATATAAAAATTTTCTTTTGAAATCATAAAAATTAAAAGAATTATAGGTAGATATGACAGTTTAAAAAAATAGAAAATATTTAAGGAAAAATAACAAAATCAGTGGGATCTAACAGAAGTCTCAGAAGTGCCCCGCCCTCTCGCCTGAAGTATATACCTGCTTTTCTGTACGTCTCTAGGTTTAATATTTAAATTCATAGAATGGGGTACTCAGGAAATTTACTAAAGCTAACAAAAGATATTAAGTACAAGTTTCAAGGACACTTCCCTGCATTAAGTTCTAGGATCTTCGTTACAATTTTAGATTTTAGATCTTTCAGACTAGCCAGATATCTGATTTTTAAGATTTTGAAACAAGGCACCAGAAATACTTTTCTGTGACTTTATGGATTTCTACGTTTCGTGAAATTCTGCTTTGAATGGTATATATGTAATGCCACAAAGGCAATACATATTTTTTTAACGGCCTCAGTTGCAATATTTATTTTTCTGTAGAGCTTATTAAATGACCGAGTGATTAAGAATGTGCATTGTCATCAAATAATTAAATCCCTAAGATTAACTATTGTTGGAAGTTCTTTAAGACGATATTCCGAAAAAATCAAAATATTTCGATGTATTCTTAAGTTATGAATATGTACATAATATATGTATCAAGAAATTGTATTGCATTTTTTTCTGATTTGAAAAAATTATGAAACTAAATTAGTGATTTAGATTTTAGACAGTATAATTTCAAAATCAAAATTTTCTCTGTAAAATGTTTGTATTGAATGAAAGGAAGCGTTTCTTTAACACAATTTCTTCGTTCAACCAAAAGAAACTTTCAAATAAAGAAAATCATCGTAAATTAAAGAAAAAGCTCAATTTTAACAAAAAAACATTTCTTTCAACTAAAGGAATGTCTTTGAAACAAATAGGGCCGCCGTTACGGGTATTACAATTTTTGCGGATTGTTCATAGTGAAATTTTTGTTTGTAAACTTTTTAGTGGATCAGAGTAATCTTTGATACAAATCTTTCTTGATAGCGTACAGAATTTTCAACACTTTTCACATAAATTATAAGATGTAAAGTTATATATATGCATATTTAATAGCTATCCCAGCTGTAAGCTATAGTCAATAAATAAAAAAACATCGAAATATGCTTTTTCTTGGAGGTGGCTCAGAAAATAAATATACATCAAAAAATTTCTGTCGAAAATCGAGCGTGAAGCGCGAGCGTCACGATGGCAATGTGTTCCTCAAAGCCTACAGAGCTTTAAGGGCCCTGGAAATCGAGTGTAAATCGTAGATAATGGATTCAGGCCAAACGGCGAAGCCATTTTGTCTGATTTTTTGTGTAAATAATCTAAAGGGTATATAGACTGTCGGTACAGCTCGCTTTTTTCGGAAAAAAAATCTATTTTTCATGTAACAATGAAAATAAGAAAAATGACTTTTTTGTGGTACAGTGTTCTACTATTAAGCAAAACATGTAGCAGGTAAAGCAGTTAGCGTGCTAAGAATTCTGTTGCGCGACCCTAGCGGAGGAGGGAGAAACTACCCTAGTAAAAATGCCTATTAGAATCCAAATAGAAACCTAATAGGATGTGGCTTCTATCAGGTCCTATTACTTTCGAAAGTGGGTTTTGTTCCTGGTTCTATATGGTGTTCTATTAGGTAATTGTGAACTTTCTAATTGTATCTTATTAGGATCTAATGTGTCTGTATTTGGCACTCGTACCGTATTAGCTATTGGTTTCTAAGCGGAACGTAAGTGGAACCTAATCGGATTTGAATCCGGTTTCTGTGTGGTTCATATTTGGTAATTTTATACTTTCTAATGGGATCTTCTGAGGATCTGATGTCGTTTTTATTTCCTAGGAAAATGTCTATTAGAAGCCAAATAGAAACCTAAGAGAATGTGGTTTCTATCAGACCCTATTACTTTCGAAAGTGGATTTTGTTCCTGGTTCTATGTGGTGTTCTATTAGTTAATTGTGAACTTTCTAATTGGATCTTATTAGGTACGATTTCTGAACGAAAAAAAAATTGTATCCTAACTTATTGTTATATAATCTTCATTTTTTATAGTTGTTAAGTATACAATTGGCCAATACGGTCGCTTACACATATAGTCGCACGCTTCAACGCTTTGAAAAATCTAACTCGCTGAGGATTCGAACCCTACCTATACTACCTAAACTTTTGTATTCTACCGCGTGCTCTAACTCATTTCGCTATCGATGCACTTGGATCTTGGTTACAAAATCTCGGCCAAGTATTTTTTAGCTCAATGTTTCTTCAAAGAAAACGTATTTCTGACGACCAATGGGTAATTCTAAGGCAAATTGAAAATTTTCGAGAGACTTCAATAAAAAAAATGTATTTAGAATGAATTTAAAATTAAATCTTATTTATTTGAAATACGAATCGATAGTCTTTTTTCTTTAAATATTTAAAAAGCGTATAAACTATCCAAAGGTAATAAGCAATAAAGAAAAGTCAAGTGCAAAAATTCTCTGATAACCTTGGAGACAAAAAGCGATTTTCTATAATACAAAAATTTCCATAAAACGGACAGTTTTCAATTTATCCAATTATTTTATAATACTTTCTTACTCAGTTTTCAATGCGAAATAACAGTTCTTAAACAGTAACACAGGCCGAAGGATTTCGGTATCCTAGAACCGAATCCGTTATGCAAATTTTTGCTATCCCTACTAAAAACAAAGTCAGGAATCGTCAGAAAAAAGTCAGGACATCTGACCATTTCTGACCACTTTTGTTACGTTTCTCGACAGAAATCGTCAGGAAAAGTCAGAATTCGTGAGAAATGTTCAGAAATCGTCAGAGCTTGGGTTTATTTATTAGGGGTCTAAGAATGGAATGACATAAAACCTAATCCCTTTTATATTTCCCAGGTTATTTATATTATTTATTTATATTTATTTATGCATATTCTCTTTTTACTTATAATTAATTAATAATATTTATATATTGAATGACTCTGAAGGTGAATCTGAAAATTTTGTCCGTTTTGAGACCTATCTCTTTCTCTTTACAAGATACATTATATTTGATCTAATTTTACATTTTTTAGAAAACATTTTAGGTATCTGAAATCGTCGAAACCTGTAGATTCTGAATTTCTAACTTTTGAATCTGTATATGCAACATTGAAAAAAAAATTATTTTCAATTTTTAATCCTTTTGGGTTGCCTACCTGCGGTCCTAGCCGATGAGCTAACTGATGGGATGTGAATTAGCATATCTTCAGAAATCGCCAGACTCGTCAAGAATTTTTCAGGATGTTCAGGAATCGTCAGAACTTCTGACAATTTGTGGCGATTTATGACTTTTTTTTTAGTGGGGATACGTAAGGTTTTTAAGATATCCTAACCTGAATGTGCAAAAATTGCTATTTTTAGCCATATTTGAGGCAACATAACACGATCAGCAATTTTTGCCCTTAAAACTGCTAACGCCACCGTTTAGTACTCCTTTTTATCTTCCATTTCCATTTCTGATCATCCAGAACCGATCTTTTTCTCCGAGATATCACACAGTAACCATTTCAGTTCCACATTGCATTGTGGAATAATGCAAGGCGAAGAGAAACTGAAGAAAAAATTGCTAATCGTGTTATAGTGCCTCAAATATGGCTAAAAATAGCCATTTTTGCACTTTCAGGTTAGGATGACTCAAAAACCTGACGTATAGAAAAAATTTGGATAACGGATTCGGTTTTAGCATACCAAAATCCTTCGGGGTCACATAGTTCGGTCTTTAGCTACAAAAATGATGTCATTTTTCTCGGTCTGTGTAATCTAAAATATGCACTTTGAATTTTAATCCAATTAATATAATTCCGATTAGCCGTTAATAATCCTATTACAGTCTATTAGAGAAGCAAGTTTGTATTTTGTAACATTTAAAGTAAATGAATACCTCATTGGGCCCGATTAGAAACTATTAGAAAAATATAGCACAAAGAATATTTGTTTTCGAAAGCCTAATAGAGCCACATAAAAAGATTTTTTCAATTCCAATTTCCGTCCCAATAGTAGATTAAATACCGAATACAACCGGTTAGAATCCAAATTGAAATAAAAAACTGCTCAGAACCATTTAGAACCATATAGAAATTCAAGTGGATCCAATGAAGCAGATCCCAATAGATTCCTAATAGAGCCACTTAAAACACTTAACTTCGAATTTTAATCCAATTATTGATTTCAACATGCCACAAAACTAATTAATAGAACCAGTTAGGGAAGCAATATCGTACTTGTAGCACTTGGAACAAAGCAGGTCCTAATAGGCACCTAATAGATCCGCTTAACAGATATATCTTCGAATTTTAATCATATTAATTCAATTACAACATCCCACTCAAATACCTGAAAGAACCTGCCAGGGCAGCAATTTCGTACTACGAGCACTTCGAATAAAGCTTCGAATAAAGCTGATCCCAATAGGTGCCTATTAGAGCCGCTTAGAACATATCACTTTGAATGTTTCTACGAATAATTTCATTCCCATGGTCCAATAAAATACCTAATAGAACCTGTTAGAGAAGCAGTTTCGTACTTCTATTTCGAATAAAGCAGATCCCAATAGGGACCTATTAGAGCCGTTTAAAATAAATCACTTCGAATTGTAATCCGAATAATTTAATTCCAAAGGTCCAATAAAATACCTGATAGAACCTGTTAGGAAAGCAACTTCGTACTACTAGCATTTGGAATAAAGCAGATACCAATAGGTACCTCAAAGATCCGGGTGATTTTGTTCCGAAGGTCCAACAAAATACCTAATAGAACCTGTTAGAAAAATAATTTTGTACTTAATAATATTGCAAGTGAAAGAATACCTGATTGTATCCACGTAGATCCTGTTAGAAAAATTTAACAAAAGAACATAAGTACCGAATAAGACCGGCTAGAAATCATTTTAAAATAAGAATCCTATTAGAAACCAGTTAGGACCATATAAGATTCCATCTGCATCCTATAAGTTTTCTAAACGGCTTCTATTGATACCTAACTGTCATTATACTATACATTCAGGGACGAACACACCGTATACGAAAACTAGGGGCCCCTACCCAAAGGAGTGGGTAAATTCCCAAAAGGTTTGTTGGGTGACAAACTTACGGCGAAAGAAGTACCTTTTATACATTAAATGGCAATATACAAGTTTTCTGTATAAACGGCAGATTATACAAACGTGTAAGATATTGATAATATTTGTCGCCCAATTTCCTCCGAAAATACCAGATTGATTCGCATTTGACACAAACTGTGCATGTTTGCACAACTCAGAGGCTGTCGCTGCAATAACCGGTTATAGAAGTGTGAAGCACGTGTAGTTGTTGAAATAAAAAGCAAATTCTTCTACTTTTTTCTACAAAATGGCCTGCTTTCAGCTATTATTTGACTGTACTCTATGTACGCAGTTGTACGTGATTTTCGTGTTCTTTTTAAATGTTTCTGAAAATGTTATGAAATCGGTGCGATATTTGTGAAATCATTCGTATTCGTTTGAAATCATTTACATATGTGAAATCGTTTGATATCTTTGCAATGTTTTGAAATCTCTGAAATGTGGTGGACTGTACCCTTTTTGACATGTTTGGAATTTTTTAATTGTTTTACAATCATTACGAAATGTTTATGAAATTGTAGAAATATTTTTTACATTTTCCGGAAATCTGTTGTATTTATTGTAAATTCCTAAAATTATCATGAAGTTCCTAATTAAAAAATCTGACATCGAAAAAAAAAACGAATTTTTCTGTCGACAAATGTCTGATTAATACATTTCTTTATTACCTTTGATTTAAAAAAATCATACAATGTATCAACTAATTATGAATTTTGTTGAAATTGTCATGGAATTCCTAAATGAAAGGACTGCCATTGAAAAAAATTAGTACATTGTGTTACAAGTGAGTGGAATGTCTTCCAGCACATGTCACACACGATATTTTTTGCCAAAAATGCATGAAAATGCAATGAGAAATACGATATGGAGGTCGGTGGCGCGGGGGGCGGGGGGTCCAGGGCGCAGCCCTGTTGGGGGTGCAGGGGGCGAAGCCCCTGCTGGGGGGTTCGGGGGGCGAAGCCCCCTGGCTAAGACAAAACCACCAAATATTGAGTCACAATGTAATAACATTAAACTTAAACTTAAAAAAAAAAACAAAAAAACATTGAGTAACGTGTTCACAGTGTTGAGGGTGCACCTATATTCATATCGACTGGTCGGATGTTTGACAGCTTTTTATGAGCGTCATGAAAACAAATGTGATCAGTTGAGTTGCCCGGGAAACGCCGCGTAATTGTTTCACATGCCGTGTGAATATTAATTCTCGAACTAAAGATAAGCGCTCGTAAATGATTCAGTGCGGGAATGTTACATTCCCGCACGCTACTCTCACAGTAGAGGAATCTGCAATTTTCCGTACGCTTTATGGACACGGAATATGGCCATTTTCATGCATGTGTTGCAAAAAATAATTTTTCTGCCGACAAATGCCCTTATAATACATTAGGAACTTTCTGATAATTTGAGCAAAATTCCTACTTTTTCGATTAATCGTATGATTTTTTAAACGAATTTATTATAATAGCATTTGTCGGCAGAAAATTTTTTTTTTTCAATGGCAGTCCTTTCATTTAGGAATTACATGACAATTTCAACAACATTCATAATTAGTTGATGCATTGTATGATTTTTTCAAACAAAGGTAATAAACGAATGTATTATTCAGACATTTGTCGACAGAAAAATTCAATTTTTTTTTTTCAATGTCAAATTGAATTCAATGTTGAAATAAGTACAGCATAAATTTTCTGCAAAGATTACTGGAAACCGAATATTTTTTTGCGTTAAACAATTTTTATTCTAATCCAGTATCCCCATATCTCATGAGAAAAACTTTATTTTTGTAAAAAATCTACATTTGAATCACTATTCCACGTTTGTCTCATCTTAAAATAGTGATTTCGATGTTGCATTTGATATATTTTTACGGTATTTGAACTATTGTTCATTTCTATATCAGTAATGGCAATGAATGTTGCGTTTCACATGAAGTGAGGTGATAATAAAATGAAATTAAAAATTCCAAAAATTCAATGAGAAAACATTTTTTCAAGTCTTAATTTTCTATTATACAAAATATTTACATTTTAAAAATTGTAATTTTAATAATTGCATAATAATACATATCAATTACTAATAATATATTTACTGTGTGAGTTAATACTTGTAAGCAAAATATTTTTCTCAAGCCCGTTGCAAAATATTAGATATTATCTATAAGAGATTAATTTGAAAAATTGCAAGTAGACATTTATTATCATTTCTTAGCTGGCCCCGTTTTTATCAGAGAAAACGCTTGGCAGAGAGTTTTTCAGAAAAATCTACGCTGTTCCGTAGCTCACTTCACTAACGCGTGCGCTATATTTAGGTTCTAGGACCGGTTTGAGGTACGTTAGGTAGGGTTCGATTCCCCAGCGAGGGCAATTTTTGAAAGCGTTTGAGCGTTCGATCTATGAGTAAGTCTCTGTGGTTGTATTGTGTATGAATAATCGTAAATGAAGTGCAGTAAGCATATATAAAATAATTTTTTCCTTTTCAAATAGAGGGACATTTCACATCATTTTTGTTATCGAAAGTTTCGAGCTAAACTATTTATAAATCGTATATAGAATACGTGTAGTGTATGTACACATATACATCTATGCGTTAAAATGCGAAATCGGCAAAGTTACTCTTCATAGAAGTAAGGCTCACTACAGGAAATAGTGCGTCTTCACGGAGAAAAATTTTATTAGTCTGCTGAAGTTGCAGGATTTTCAGTTAAAATAGGGACAGCATATCTTTTCTGTAATGCTTACCGAATTTTCTGCAGAGTTTACTGAATTTTCCGTAATTTAAAAAATTTTCGAAGACTTTATGCAAAATTTACATACTTTTTGATTAAATTTTACAATTCAAGTTGTCAATTTGACAGAAAAGTTCAGTAAATATTACAGAAAATACCCGTTAATTCATCAGATAACTGAAAATTCTGTAAACTCTGCCGAAAATTCAGTAATCTTTGCAGAAAATTTATGCTGTACTTATTTCAACATTGAATTCAATTTGACATTGAAAAAAAAACTGATTAATACATTCGTTTGAAAACATCATACAATGCATCAACTAATTATGAATGTTGTTGAAATTGTCATGTAATTCCTAAATGCAAGGACTGCCATTGAAAAAAACTAATTTTTCTGTGGTTAATTTTTATTCTGGAAAAGACAGTTACAAAGAATATTCATAAGGGACGCAGTGTAAGAATCTAGTTTGAATAAGAAAATTATGTAAAATTGGTTTTGTTCAGTTTTGAATTACTTTTGTAATATTTGCATAAATTTGAAATTTGTGTTGCCATTACAATAATTGGATAAATTAATCAAATTTGTAATATAATCTAAAGTATTGTGTTGTCCTTACAATAATTGGACAAATTAATAAAATAATATTTGTAATGTAATATAAGGGTCTAGTGCAGTCTTAAGTAATAATAGGCTTTGGTAATTTTCGCAGGGTTAGTTGACAGAAATCTATTCATTCAAAATTCGAATGTTAAATTTGGATAAAATCTCACATTTACCAGTTAATTTCATTGCATTGTAAATCCAAAGCCTATTATCACTTAGGACTGCACTAGACCCTTATACTATGTTGAAAATTTTATTCGATTAATTTGTCCAATTATTGTAAGGACAACACGCTTCTTTAGATTATATTACAAATTTTAATAATTTATCAAATTATTGTAACGGCAACACACGTTTGAAATTTATGCAAATGTTACCAAAGACATTCAAGACTGTACTAAACCAAATTTGAAATAATTTTCTTATCTAAACTAGATTCTTACACTGCGTCCCTTATAAATATTTTGTGTAACGGTCTTTTCCAGAATAAAAATTAACCACCGATAAGGGCCACGATTGTGCACCGAAACGTTTGGTTTTATTAAAAATTGATTAAATTATTTATTCTCATCCTAAAGTCAAAATTAACATCAAATATTATAAACAATTATTATTTTCCTCGAGGGTCAATATAATCTCCTCACTGAGAATTATTTCAATGTTTTCCTCAAATTGATTGTTAATAGTAGCGATTTAAGATTCACATACATTAGACATCTTAATACTGGAGAGACCTATACATACCTGGGCGTGCCTCAAAGCCGCATTCAGGACGTAACATCAGTGAAAGAGTCTCTCCGAAGCAGATACAAGCATCTTCGTCGACATATTTGGTCTTCCAATCTGTCGGCGTTGAACAAGGTATCTGCGACTAACATGCTTGCCGTCCTGGTTCTACTCTACTCGTTTGGGGTGGTTCAATGTACGAAGAACGAGCTTAAGGCCCTTGATGTCACCACGCGTAAGGTCATGCATATGCATAAAAGCTTGCATATCAATTCGTCAGTTCCGCGAATATACATTTCACGCCGTCAAGGCGGACGCGGACTTCTGAATCTCCAATGTCTTCATAATCGAATTGTTTTAAGTACAGCTCACATCGTTGCGAATGGCAGAGATCCTCTCCTAAAGATGGTCAGAAACCATGAGATGATTGGCGAAGGAGCGTTCCTTTACAAAGCCGCGGAGCAAGCTGCTGAGACCCTTGGCCTGAATTTTAACATCAGGAGTGAGGAAAGTGCATTACTCCATCTAGATGCTTCACGTCTAAAAGCCGAAGTGAAGAAAGTAGAGGTTGGAAAATTTCACCAAGAGCTACTCGACAAGCATATGCACGGAAACCTTCACAGAAATGTAGAAAATAGTCCTTGTCGAAGGAGCAAACTTTTGCTTTCCTCAAATCATCAGGGCTCAATTCAGGTACAAAGGCTTTATTTTCGCATGCCAGGACGGTGTCATCTCCACCTTAGCATACCGTCACCGCATTTTATGTCGAGAAGTTCCCAGTGATAGGTGCAGAGCGTGTCATGCACACGCTGAGTACCTAGAAAACATACTATCGGGTGTCCGACCCACGCAGGAACAGCGTATATCTATAGACGTAATGCGGCCCTAAGAGTACTTTATTACCACATTGGCCGCGACCCTGCCCTGCCGAACGCTCCAAGGGATATAGAGTCAATTGTCCGAAACGAGAAGTGCCAGATTTTCTGGAACTACGATTTTCGGGCAGCAGTCTCCATTGCGCACTCGAGTCCTGACATTGTTCTCCAAGACTTCGAGAGACTAACTATATTCGTGATCGAATTTTCGGCTCCGTCCGAATACAACATCACTGCAAAGGAGAAAGAAAAAGAGGAGAGGTATCAAGACCTTAAAAGAGAGCTGCAACGACTGTACCCAAAGTATTCGGTACGAGTAATTGTCCTTGTGATAGGTGCTCTCGGAGGTGCTAAATTATCACTGGTTCGTAACCTTAAAGCCACACCCGCGTGCCAAGAATATGCCAAGGCACGTGCGAGATGGATGCAGAAAGCTGTCATCCTTGGGTCGCTTCGTGTCCTCAAGACACACGAGGGTTTCGCCGGCCTGTCGTTGTGATTTTGTCGTGCCCTGTGACCACCCATCTCACGGATGTGAGACGTGGCCATAGGTGTATTTTACCGCGGTTCTACTGGGGGTATTGACATTTTTTTTAGATGGCAGCTGCTCTTAGTGGTACCCTGCGGTGGTTGTTTAACTTTTTTTTAATTATATGTATGTATATATGTATGTATTAGGGTAGGTCGAAAAAATTAATTTTTTGAATTTCAAAAATCCACGTGGCCTAATATTTTTTTTAAGCTACGAGTAATTTATCCTAAAAATGTGTGCCTGATAAAAAATAATTCAGCTATCGCAAGCATATTCAAGTTTTAAACAGCATACAGCGCAAAATTTATTTTATACCTGATCCATTTATAAATTTGGATTAGTCTTGCCTACTAAAATTTGTAGTCTATATTACTGCCAATATATTCTTCATGATAAAGGTGAAGAATTAAAATTTAAAAACTGCATAATTCCACTATAACTGACCAAAACTGTCGAAAATGGACGTTTTTCTTCATTTTAAACCCCCCTAATATCTGCGAAAGCAGTATTAAAACTCTGGTGAAATCATATCTTTTCCAGAAAAATATAACCTTCAAAGTAAGACCAACAAACTTTTAAAAGCTTTTCTTTCAGTGAATTATGACCAACAGTATGTACACAGGATTTTTAGAAGAATGAAAATTTCAAAATTTGTTAGCTTTTGTTCTTTTTTTGTTTCTGCAACTTAGTTCGCTGACAACTTTCTGCAAAAAAAATGTGTGATGAACTATTAGAACTATATTTTAATGAATTAAAATAGTGGAATTAGTACAAATCCATAATAAATATGATTGTATTATTTACAATTCAGGATTGAGTGTTTCGAGGTCTTCGTCATATTCTTCCTTCGTCAACTTATGCCCTGCACTGTGCTTTGTTTTCAAAAATGGTCATTTTTTGTCGAGCTAGTCTTCAGGTTCGTATGAATCCGTCTCTATTTTCCGAATCACACACGTGAACAGATGCTGCTTTCACGTCATTCACACACCGTTCAACTGCTTGTGTGTGACATGAAAGGTGGAAGATGTCATTCTTCAGTAAATGAGTTAGATCTTTTGAAGCGAACTACTTTAGCTCATCTTTAGTGAATTGCATGGTGAACGGAGGTTCAGTTATTATACATTTTTGCCAGTCAATGAGTTCGATATAATTATTGGCCTCGAAATTCATTGGTGGAGTTACGAATTTCTTCACAAGATTTTGAATTGCTGATTTTCTGGCTGTCATTATATAATTAACAGCTTGTTTTCTGATGTTTGTTCTCTTGTCGCACAAACTAGAAAGAATGATGTGTTCTGGGTGTGTAAGGTAAGCATTCGTCTGTTATTTTGTCGATAATTCTTCTGCGGTCATAATCAAAATACCTTACTAAAGATATGTTTCGCCACAGATTTATACGAGCATCTTCCACTTTGCCGTTGCATTTAAGGAAGAACCACATCGGAGCATATACCCGCATTATGAATACAGTGAGTCTTTTTTAATTGGGTAGATGGGCTGGACGTCCCGATGTATTTTCGAAAAATCGCGTTTGCCATTGTCACCCATCTTGCATGTAACAACGTTCCTGAATCTTGTGCAGCTAAACTCGCTGAACATTCCCCGCTGTCAACAGCCATACAGATTTTCAAAAGGTAATCTTGGTCTGTGCTAAGATCAGTAGCAGTCACTTGCGGGAAGTCGAATTTGATAGGTTCGAAATCAACAACGGGTAGCATATGACAAGATGGTCAATTCTTTCCTATCTGGACAGAAAATCCTGAAGGACCAGTCGTTTTGGCCGTCGACTTCTTCGAACAAGTGACGTGAACCTAGCTCATTACTATGTAACTAAAGAAATACCCACTGTAGTGGCCTTTGAAGTTTCTCCTCAAAGCGACGAATTATACCACTGTGTTTCCCAGTATTCTTTGGACAACCATCACATCCGACGCATGTTAGACGTCCCATCTTCTGTTCTTTTAATCATTAAACGTCGGTCATTCCTACCATCGAAATATAGAGCCTGCAGTTTCAAACCAGCTGGGCACTGCTTTCGCTGAAGATATCTGTGCATCTTTTTCTTTTCTCGTCTGTCTTTGTTTTTATCAATAATAAATGCTTTAGACTCAGGCACTTGATCAGATATATCGTGAAGAATAAAAGAAGCAAGATCTGCTGCACTTCCGTCTGTTATGCCATATCTATCACAGGCCCTTGAGAGAGTTGGAAACGTCATTCTGGTTTGGTTTCCCTTCGCATCAGCTGCCATTCATGTCTCGTGAGCACAATCTCCATCTTAAGTATCTTCACTTTCAGCATCGTTATCTTCATCTAAAATATAATTATCTTTATTGTACTGTGATCATTGATCGGAAACTTCACTTTCCATATTAACCGTAATATTTCCACTGTTGCTGTCTTTTTCAACTGCTTTGTGACGTTTTTTATTAATAAAAGTTTCAATATCATAGGCATCGCTTGTACGCATTGTTTTCTGTTGAACAACGTGTGACGAATCTGGTACTATTTTAATTCCTTTGCAGCTACGTTGACCTAGAAGAAAGTCTTTCATTGTTTTTGATAATCGGTTTTCTGAAGAATAAGTGCACTGTGTCTCTAAGCACTTGCAAGCAGCTACATCAAATAATCTACCTGCTTCATGAAGGTATGATTTAATCTTTTTCTTGAACGGGGTTTATCCATGTCTCTAAGAAATGATTCTCTCATACTTCTTGATTAACCACAGGAATCGAACACTTATACCATATTTATTCCAATCTTTTGCCTACCAAGTTTAGTGCAATATTCAAATTTTGTTCACGGCCAATCAAATAAGTATACCTCATTACATCCAGATGGATTAAACCAAAAGTGTGAGGATTGCACATTTGACCAGAAAACACTTGAACGTTTTCATCGCGCGCCTAGGGCGCACGGCGTTGGTTCTCACGCTACACGCTCAATAACATGTTTATCTCGCGCCTTGCGCTCGGTCTCTGCACTTCTCCCATATTTTTGCACATACCTTTTAAAGTTAAAGGTCAAAGCATCGACAACTGTAATTTGTTGATTGTGAATTCTCTTTTGTCAAAGCTCCTTCGGCTTTAACGAACACATTCTCATCACGTGTCTCGTACTTCGCATTCCACTTAGTCGAAAATGCGAACTTTTCTACATTAGATTCAACACTTATATCAAATGTATATTATGTTTATTTCTGTACCTCAGCATGGAATTGCTAATTCAGATATTGCAAAATAAAGTACAAATTTTAATTTTCATGATAACTTCAATATTTGTTTCTTATTTTGCATTAAATTCTATCCTCAACTACCCTGAAAAATGTATAATTTCAATAAATTTATATTAATCAAATTCATAATATGCGTTGTTATTGAAGCAAACGTATTTGCATTGTCTTTTTTTTATAATTTAAAAAAGTGCGCAACCTACAGAAAAACAATTTTGTTATTAAACATTTTATTTCAACTGGTGTCGTGATTCCATGTATTTAATTTGTTTATTTTTAATTTTAGTTTTTACGATTTGAACCAAAAATATGCATTCTAGCGTCAAGTGGTTCTAAGACAATTTTTGTAACAAAAGTTTTTTAAAAATTTGTGTGGTTTTGCCAGAAATTTAATTCTTTCACTTTTATTTCTATTTTCTAAGATTAAAACAAAAGCTACGCATTTTATCAAAAAGTGATTGCTAACAAATTTGTTGATCTTTTTTGAATGTACAAATTTTATCAATTCATCTTTTTACGTACCTTGCGTAGTTTTTCCAAAGATTTAATTTCTCTATTTTTGATGCTATTTCTTACGAATAAAACAAGAACTACGCAAATGATAAACTAGCTGTGAATTCGATCTCGAGTGTTTCCACTTTGTTTGTATTTATAATTATATGGTGCTCATTTCACGAGCACTTTGCTTCCCGTTAGCAAATGTATTTGCTTCCTCATAGAGGAAGCATTAGTTATTTTTTTCAATAATAGACAAACCAAAGTCTTCATTTTGCTCAATTTAAAAATAGAAATTTACCAAAAATGAAAAATTACAAAATAATACAAAAAATGTTTTGAATACAAAGACAAATTTCTTCACAAAAATTGTCATAATATTACTCTATTTGAAAATTTATGATCAAAAAGTCTTTTCTATTCATGCATCAACTTTGAATTATGTCGATGAAAAAAGTTTTTCTGTTTGAAACTGATGATTCAGATATTATAAATGAGCAGAACTTCCCTAATCTTCAATAAAGTGTATTATTATTATTATTATTATTATTATTATAGATCAATCGATTTGCCTCGAATCAAGAGATTTTTTCCGTTCTTGCATCAATTTTGAATTATGTTAATGAAAAAAGTTTTACTATAAAAAAACGATTTTCAAAATATATAAATAACCATAACTTCCCTACTTCTGGATAAAATGCGTTATTCTTATAGGTCAATCGATTCGTTTCGAACCAAGGAATCTTTTATATTGTTCCATCAACTCTGAATTATGCTAATGAAAACAGTTTTACTATAAAAAACCGTATTTTAAAATATTATGCATTACCATAGCTTCCTTACTCTTCAATAACATTTATTAATATTATAGGTCAGTCGATTCGACTCGAATCAACACACCTTTTCTGTTTCTGCATCAACTTTAAATTGTGTTAATGAAAAAATTTTTACTACAAAAAACCGATTTTCAAAATATATAAATTACCAGAACTTCCCTACAATTTGATAAAATGCATTAAAATTATAGGTCCATCAATTCGTTTCGAACCAAGGAATCTTTTATGTTCTTGCATCAACTCTGAATTATGCTAGTGAAAAAAGTTTTACTATAAAAAACCGATTTTCAAAATATATGAATTACCATAACTTCCCTAATCTTTGACAAAATGCATTATGATTATAGGTCAATCGATTGGTCCCGAACCAAGGAATCTTTTATATTCTTGCATCAACTTTGAGTTATGGGAATGAAAAAAGTTTTACTATAAAAAACCCATTTTTAAAATATTATTGAGTGCTAGAAAAAAATGCAATAAATATTTTTAGAAATCCTTCAGTCAGTTTCAAGATATTACTGAGGAAAATAAGCTCTCCAAATTTCATCAATTTATCTGCAACCGTTTTCTAGTTATCGTGTTCACAAAAAAGCGTGACATCCAGTTTGCTCCTTCGACAAGGACTGTTTTTCTACATTTCTGTGAAAGTTTCCGTGCATTTTCTTGTCGAGTAGCTGTTAGTGAAAATTTTGAACTTCTGCTTTCTTCACTTCGGCTTTTAGAAGTGAAGCATCTAGATGGAGTAATACACTTTCCTCACTTCTGATGTTAAAATTCAGGCCAAGGGTCTCGGCGGCTTGCTCCACGGCTTTCTAAAGGAACGTTCCTTCGCCAATCATCTCATGGTTCCTGACCATATTTAGGAGAGGATCTCTGCCATTCGCAACGATGTAAGCTGTACTTAGAACCATTCGGTTATGAAGACACTGGAGATTCAAAAGTCAGCGTCCGCCTTGACGGGGTGAAATGTATAATCGCGGAACTGATGAAGTGATATGCAAGCTTTTGTGCATATGCATGATCTCACGTGTGGTGACATCGAGGGCCTTGAGCTCGTTCTTTGTCCATTGAATCACTTCAAAAGAGTAGAGTATCTGCTTCGGAGAGACTCTTTCACTGATGTTACGTCCTGAATGCGGCTTTGAGGCACGCCCAGGTATGTATAGGTCTCTCCAGTATTAAGATGTCTAATAACACTTATATTCACAAGCTCAGGGTCCTTGGGAATGCCATCAATCTTTTCTTTCTTCAGATGAATTTTGGCTCACTTGTCCAAACCAAAGTCCCTCCCAATCTCTCCTGTGTAGTTCTTGACGATATTGACAGCAGTTTGAAGTTTGCTTTTACCAGAGGCATAGATCTTCACATCATCCATATAAAATACATGAGTGACCTTATGCTCGCGCTGATTAGTTTCGCCACATAGGTATCTAGGAGAATTTCGTAGTGCGAGACATAGAGGCAGAAATGTCGTGCAAAGAAGCAAAGGGCTCATAGTATCACCTTGAAAGACGCCCCTCTGGTAGGTGGCGTTGCTCGTTGTCAGACGATAATTTCTAGATGTGATAGTAAATCTAGTTTTCCAAAGAGGCATCAATCTCTCTATGCATCTCACTATGTGTGGATGTACCTTCAAGCTTTCCAACAAACAGATGATAAGTCTATGAGAGGTTGAATCGAAAGCTTTCTGGTAGTCAATCCAGGCCCTTGACAGGACGCGCTGATGGGCTGCAGCGTCTTTACAGACACACCTATCAATTCGCAGGTTCTCTCGACAGCTTGTTACGCCTTTTTCCGAGCCACGTTGTTCGTACATCTCTCGCCATACAGGATCAATTCGTCGAACAATCCTGTTGTTCAGGACAGCTGTAAAGATCTTATTCAGTGTGTTAAAACAAATTATTGGCCTGTAATTCTCTGGGCTGGACAATTTGCCTTTTTTTGGCAGGAGTATAGTGCGTCCTAACACCAGCCACTGCGAAATGGGCGCCTCCGACTTAGAATATGAGGTGAAAATGCGGGCCAAATGTTGGTGTATAAAAGTAAACTTGTTCCACCAAAAGTTTTTGATACAATCTGGTCCAGCAGCGGAAAAGTTCTTCTTGCCTCTAAGTGCTTTTTTCACCTCTTCGGCAGTGACTAATGGACATTCCTCCTCAGATTTTATGAGGTCTCAAAACTCCTTGAAGCGGATGATATTGTCAGTAATTGTTTTCAACTCTAGTGTTTTCGGGATGTTGAACACCTCTCTCCAAAAAGTCTCTACCTCCTTGGGCTTGG
>CAKNXH010060614.1:231524-243980 GCA_932178445.1 Andricus quercusramuli | reverse complement strand
AATATATATATATATATATATATATATATATATATACTAATCCTTGAAGTCCTTTAAAAATGTATCCATAATCTCCCAGCAAGAAGTATTTTTTGGGCAAATAATTGTTGTGAATTTACGAGATTGAATACCTCGACACACTCTAAAAAATGTTTGGTTAAATCAATCAAAGTCTTGTTGAATCAAATAAATAAATGCATTGCTATACAGTTCACAGGGTGCACAGTCTTCCCCTTTTTTTCTTAGTTTCTCCCTTTTTCCCCCTATTCTCAAAAAACTTCTCCTTTTCCCCTTTTTTCTTTAAATATACGATATTTGAAATTGTACACATTATTGAATAATAATTAGAGCAACTGTAGCATTCAAATAAATTATTTATGAGTAAATAAGGTACACGTTTCAAGTGCAAACCATCAAAAATAAATGCTCTTGAAAAAATTAGATACAGTACTTTTTAAACAAGTATTAGAAGAGTACCACATTTTAGTTTAAATTTACAAAGTTCAATACTTAATTAAAAAACGAATATAATTATTTTGTTGAAAAGCTGTCTTTTTGGTTGAAAATCAAACTACTTTGTTAAAAATTAATTTCGTCAATCTTTAAATTGCAACTTTTGATTAAAAATTATTTTTGGTATTGAAAGCTTATATTTTTGAGGCAATAATTCTCTTTATTGACTAAAAAATATTTTTTTGTTGAAAACTCAACTCTTGTTGAAAATTCGTGTTTCCGGATTAAAGATTCAACTGTTTTGTAGAAAATTTAAATTTTCTCTGGAAAATCCAATTGTTTGGTAGAGAATTCAACTAATTGGTTGAATTTTGAACTACTTTGTTAAAAATTCATCATTTCAATTGAAGTTTTTTTGTTTGTTAAAAACTAGGTTTTTTAACCAAAAATTTTAATTTTTGGTTGAAAATTTATATTTTTGTGTTGAAAAATAAACTGCATTGTAGAAAATTCTTCTTTGAAGCTTCAACATTCAAAAATTTGGGCGAAAATTCAGTTTTTTCAATTGAAATTTAATTTTTTGAAACGAAAATGTAACTATTCGATTTTTGGTCAAGAACTGATGGCTTAATTCAACAATGCAAAAAAATGTTTTTTTTTTTTTTTTGTTTTGGTCATATGCACAAAATTTAAGAAAAGTTGAATATTTTGGACCTGAAATTTATTCAGCTTGAACCAAAGAAACATTTTTTTATTTTGTTTTTTCGGAAAAAAATTTTTGTCGTGAGTTAGGCTTTTTGGGATTTCATATCTTCTTTGCGATTTTGGAACGTTATAGACACCACGAAAAAAAAAGTTTCTCATGAATAAAAAATAGTAACATGTTTCTTTGGTTCAAGCTGAAGAAATTTAAAGTTCGAATCAATCCAAAAAACATGTTTTAGTACATTAAAAAAAATTGTAATAAAGCATTTTTTTTAATAATTGAATTTTTTTTATTGTATATTTCAAAATGAGAACAGAAGATATTTACCGATTAAAAAATTTGTTTCTTCACTTATTTTGGATGTCGACCCACAAATTGTTATCTCTTAGCTCAAACGATTCGATTAATTTCAGTATTTTTACTTCCCTTTACTGAAGAGATTTACATTGAAAGTATCCAATTTTTAAAAATAATTTCTTCAATGGCAAAAATTATTGTAAAATCATTGAAAATTTGTAAAAAAAATAAAACATTTGTTATAATAAGATTCTTTTTTCATTTCGACATGTAAAAATAAATGTTTAAACTTTCCCCTATTTGTCCCCTTTTTCGTGAGAAAATTACCCAATTTCCCTTTTTTAAGCTCCTTTTGCGCTGTGAACCCTGAGTTAACTAAAATTTGGAGACATTTTTTCACCGCCCTTTCTGTATTTCTTGTCCTGGAACGGAACCCTGATAACAATAATTTTGAATTTGTACTCAAACATGTTTCAAAGACCATGCTTTTTAATTAAATTACATGAAAGTTACGTTTTTTAAATCCTTACAAAACTCTTTTCGGGACAAGCTCACTATCAGTTACAGAACTTCTTTCTTTTAAACTGTTTTTCTATCTACAAATTTTTTAGAAACAATGTATGTTAAAAATCGAATTCGAAAATTCGCTTTTTTGAAAATAATTCATAATTTATATGTAGCTGTTTTACGATCGCTGGTCTTGAGATTCATGTGATTCTTACATGAATCTCCCTGAATCTATTAAAATTCCTGAAGATTTAAATAAGTTTTTCACTGGAAAAATAACTGACGAAGCTTTCAAAGAATATATAACTGAAGCTACATATTTAGCAACAACTTCAAAGATAGATATCAAGTTTAAAGCGACAAACAGTAGATGATCCCGAGAAAAGATGTAAAGTTGATTTTTACTTCACAATATTAGACGTAATAATCATGTCCTTGCAAGAGCGGTTTGAGTTTATTACGAAAATATTTTCGGTTCTGTATTTAACAGCACTACCCTTCTAAAGATGGATAAGTTATACATTCTTAAAAAGTGCAAGAATTTACAAGAAAATCTTACAAACGAAGACGAAAATCGCTCAGATATAGTAGGGGTGGATTTGTACGATGAACTTATTGCGTTAAGAACTTACCTCAAGCCTGTATTTTTCGCAAGCGCGGAGAGATCCTTTTCAAATTTGAAAGTAATAAAAAACTACTTGCGAACAGCAATGGCGGAAAAGAGACTGTCAAACTTGACTATGATGTCAATTGAGCGAGTGATTACGAATTTATTGGATGTGTCTGAACGGGTTGACGAATTTACCCAGATAAAGCAAGGCGAGCAAATTTTTTTTGAATCCTTATTTTATTTAAACCATGTAAACAATGTAAATAATGTGTATGATAATAATAATGTAAATAATAATAATAATGTTTAAATAAAAATAGAGCATACGTATGTATAAAATGTCTTCTTTTTTAAAGAAAGGGAGCGAGGGGCACGGAAAACATTGTTTTGCACACGGGCGGCCAAACGTATAGCACCGGCCCTGCCCGTGGTTCTACATGTCTGTAATTGTCCATAAGTTTTGATGGTATGAAACATTTTCTCTTACCAGTTTGATAGTTTTCCGAACAAGCAGGTGGAGCTCGAGAGAAAGGCTACATGAGTATTCGAGAGTTCAAATCACTCAAGTTCTCTCTTGGTGCTACTAACAAAGATATAGCACAAAAACGGTTAGTAACTTCGGATCCCTGCATCAGTTATGGATGAAGAAAACTTTTGAAAATCAGAAATTCATGAAAAAGTACCTGTTTTTCTGCATCCGCTACCAATCTTGCTTTCTGACAAGAATCTTTGCCAAGTCGCGATTTTGCCTGCCAATTCGGCAGGTTAAGTGCAGAAGATTTTACATTGAGTGAATCTTAGCATGCAGTGTTATTATTAATTCTCGAGTTATCTTTATTTAAAACCCGATTTAATTCTACGCGAAACTGCCAAAATGTTGAATTTGTTTATTGTTATTGTTTATAAACATTTGAATTGTGATGCTTGATCAAATATTATCAGAGATATATAATTTTTAGGAAAATCTGTAGCAATTCCGACGATTAAGAGAAATTAAAATTTGCAAAACCTCAAATTTAAGTATTTTACTACAATAATTGTTTATAAAAATGGTTATTCATAACTTTTAGAATATTTTCGTGACTATCAGTTATTCGTACAATATTTTCAAAAAACTTCAGCACAAAAAAGTTTTTTTTACGCAAAAAGGCTAAAATTTTGAATCTGTATATCTAATTTGTTTATAAAAATTTTAATTGTTATATTTTACCAAATATTATCAAAAATATATTATTTTGAGGAACATTTGCACAAATTCAGACGATTAAGGGAATTCCAAATCTGAAAAACCTCAACTTGAAATATATTGCCACAAAAACTGGTTTAACCATGGATATTGTTAACTTTTTAAATATTTGTATAATTAAATGTCATTCTTACATTGATCCGAAGCAGTTTTAGCATCAGGAAAAAAAAAATTACCAATAATAACACTGCTTGCCAATTTGTTCATCTATGCGTATCTATGCGTAACAATTAAGATATATCAATAAGTTATTAAATCTTAAAAAAATTGGTAAATAAAAAATATAACTTCTTCCATATTTTGAGAGAAAATTCTGTAATTAAAAAAATGGAGAAGATAAAAGTTGAAGGCACCAAACTTTTTTCATCAAAAAGAGTGCATTTCTTCCCAATGTGTCGCTGGCGTTCCCACGCTAAACCAGGACTTATAAGGCACATTTACATCTTCTTCGAGTGAGAAAAATGAAAAAGATGGAAGTTTTCTTTTTTCAGGAGCGTGTTTTAAATTTATTTTTTGTTTCAACAAAATTTCCACTTTCTAATTTTTTGTGTGGTCTTTGTTTCTTTTGAAATTATATTTTACAACAATTTTCGCTTTTCAAAATTAAAATCGGTCAAATAGATCTGAAGATACGGAATTTTCAACAACAAAAAGTTACAACAAAATTCGAAGTCCCGTACCTTCGCTAATTTTTTTAATTGTTCCAAAATATTTGAATAGGTTATTTTTTAATACTGAAAGAAAAAAGTTACCAAGTTACTGCTAAATCCCATTCAGTGACGGAAATTAGTTAATTAAAATTACATGGAATCCACTAGCTGCGGATTGGATATCTCGAGTAATTTTCCTTCCGATGATTATTATTAATAATGAAAATTAAGAACTGAAAAAATTATACCCCAAAATTCAATAAGTTTTAAAAATATAAATATTCGTCTGTTAGCCAATTTTCGAAATAGTGAAACTTGCCATACACATTAAGGCAGGGGTCTCCACAATCGACAGGTGCAGCGTGACCCAGGATCGCACGACCTTTTTCAAGATCTACCATTTTTCCCCGAAGGAAAACTGAGAGAAAATTTATGACCTGTCGGGAAAAAATCCCTGTTGGAAGGACTAAGTTCTGAAATTTGAATATGGAGGACCCTTTTTTTTAAAGGGTTCCAAGCGGCTCGAATCAGGTAAAGGATTTTGACAGTTCTGGGTCAGAGCTTGGTAGATACGACCTATTGGCCTGGGATCCCAAGTAGATACAGGATCTACTTTTGGAGACCCCTGCATTAAGGTGCCAATGAAAAACCTAAGTATGTTGTTTTAACTCGGACCACCCCTTCAAATGTTAAGTTTTAGCAAATAAACCTATATCTCAAGATATTTTTAATTATACTAGATCTTCATGTGCGCGCTTGAAGCGCGTTTATGTCAACTTTTGATCCAAAGAATGCTAAAATTTTAATTGTGAACATTCCTACATTTTTAAATAATGTTATTTTTTCTAAATAGGATTAGTATTTGAATTGATTTAAAAACAGTTCATTTTGGTTATAATCAATAAGTTTTCTACATGTAAATAATATTTAAAATAGTTGAAATATTATACAACGTATAAAGTGTTATTTTTGTTTCTATTTTAAATGTGTCGCTTATTAAAAAAATTAATTCAAATAAAAAGCAAATTTTCATCAAAATAGTTTTATTTTCAACCAGAAAGGTGGATCTTCAAATAATAAAATTACAGAGGGTCCAGAGACAGTGTGGCAACCTAGCCAGATGCCGCCATTTTAAGCACTGGTTATCTATAGTGTAGTATATACAGGGTGTCCCAGAGTCAAATGTCCGGACTTATATGGCTGCATAAACATTTAAAAAAATCTGCCCGCTGCGCGGGCACATTCTCATCGCGCGCTGCGCGCGCGACTCGCAAGTTTGGGCGCGGCTGGGGCGCGCGACAGTTGGTCCTCGCGCTTCGCGCTCGATCACGTACTTACCTCGCGCTACGCGCTCGGTCTTTGTACTTCCCCCCGTTTATACAAAATCTTTGACAATTAAATGTAAAATCTTCGACAGTAGTAATTTAGTGATTGTGAATTCTCTTTTGTTAAAGATCCTTAGGCTTTAACGAACACATTCTCATCATGTATCTCTTACTTCGCACTCGAATCAAATTTGTCCAATACGCGAACTTTTCTATATTATGTTCAACTTATATATGGGTAATTGTCAAATTGAAGGCAAACTTGAAGTCCCAATAATATAATATTAACTTAGAAGCTCGTGCCAATTTTTTTTTTAATTTTAATAAACACATATTATCATCCTCTACAGAATGGGCAGTTCCTTTTTTTCATTTCTGTTCCTATTTATTTTAATTTAATATAAGAACACCCAAAACGTCATTACCGTACGGCGTCCCAACCTCACTTTCCACAAGGATAAACTGATTTTCTCCGTTTTTTTAGACAGTAACCTGAAAAACGCTTAACGTATTAGATTTTGTAAACTTCACATGAACATAAATTTAATGTATGCACATTTTTTTAATTCAAATAAATAATATTTTAAAAGCCTTGGTGTCTGTCCCTCAATTTTTTCCATTTCAGAAGTCATTAGCGTACGTCTGTTTTTCTAGTAAAATATTGTAGTTACAGTTGAGTAATAAATACAAAAATATTAGGCGTATTGTTTAATACAAGTTTTTATAAAATTGAGCTTAAAATATTAACTCTCTTTTCTGTGAATCCGATATTAAAACTGAAAAGTGCATCTTGACAACAAAAACGTCGTTACCGTACGTGCGTTAAAAACCATTTTCGGAGTGAAAAAAATTTATGAAAACAATTCCGTTACTTGCTTGGTGGTGTTTTCTTTCATAAGTAGGTGACTTTTGATAATTAAAATTTGTTATTTTTTTATAAACAATAAAAAAGGTTAAACTTTAACATTTTTCTCGCATCATTACCGTACGGTACAATAGAACAGCGTACGACTGATTATATGCGCGTGCCCATGGATTCATTATTATTTCTTATTTTCATAACTGCCCCTTTTGGATTTAAAATAGTTACATGTGATAAGATCAATTTCCGTTATGAAATATTTAATTCCTAATAATAATATGATTGCCACTGTAGGTGCCGAAATTTGCCTACAATTTGACAATTACCCATATGTGACGTGCGCCGAAGAAAGGGGGCTTACTCTGGAAAGCGAGATTTTTCAGGACGAGCGGTCGAAGTCGAGCCGATAGACGCGACTTTTAGGAGAGAGGGAAGACCACCAAATCTTCCCTCTCCGCTTACCACTACATTCTCACGCATATAGCGGCGCTGCTCACGGACGGGGTATAGATGAGACGCGGAGATGTAGTGGTGAGTGGTGGGAGGTGTTTCACGGGATCTCGTGCTCTCGAGCGAAAGCACGATTTCTCGGGTACCTATCAACTCAATTATTAGCAATAATAACGCTCGGAAATTTTTTCGATGGTTTCATTAAAAAGAGCAACTCAAAAACTATCGAAAGGTGTAAAAACCTCGATTTCGATTTTTCCAGAGTAAGCCCCCTTTCTTCGGCGCACGTCACATATATTGAATGCATATACTATATTCATATCTGTGTATCTCGGCTCCAAACTGCTCATTCAGATATAGCAAAATAAAGAACAAATTTTATTTTTCCTGATTATTTTAATATTCGTTCCTTATTTGCCATTAATCTCTAGACGTTTTTACACAACTTCAACTTGTTTATTTGTAATGTTATTTTTCACGGTTAAATCAAAAACTACACGTCCTATAAAAAAATGGATGAAAGCAAATTTGTAGGTATAACTTAGACGAACAGATTATGACATCAGCTTAAGACCGATTTTAAAACAAAACTGTAGTACGCATCTTTTCAAATCTTACGAATTGAAAACTGTAATATTCAATTCGTGCTTTTTTTAGAATATTTGAAAAACGTGATTTTTTATCAATATTGTGCCTCTGTTCGCAACTACTGCATTGGACAGAACAAAATAAAGCAAATGTATTTTATTCTTTGTTCTTTATTTCACAATATTTTTTTTTGCATTTATTTTATAAAGTGTACATAAACAAATTTGTTTTAGATAAATAAAAAGATTTCCTTTTCGACAAAGACAGACAGACACCGACGTAAAAACTATTTTTTCTGACTCAGGGGGCCTCAGAATGTCGACATTTGATGGAATTAGCGAAATTCATTTTTCACATAAAAACAATACCTTCTCATTATGATCAGAATGTAATAATTCATTATTTTGTGTGCGATCAAAATTTGAATTTTCGATTTTTTCAAGGAAATTCAAAAAGTTTTCGTAACATTCTTGTAGGGCTTTCAAAAAGTAACGTTTTTCCTCTTGACTTTTTTTCATATTGTGCTTTGCTTCGCTTAAAATGTTAATTTTCGTTTTTTGGGGGAGATTTTGAAAATGCTATAACTCTGAAAATGTTCATTTTATCGAAAAATGTCATGGAAATAAATTGTTTGAATTTTTTAGTACTATGAGTTGCCGCACGTATAATTTCTAAATTTTGAAAAAAATGGTCTAAAAATTTTTGAAAATGTCCCAACTTTTTGAATTTTCATCGAAAATAGCTGGTTAACGAACTCGATCTTTCTTTTTGGTCTCTAAAACTGTATGCGAAAGCACAATTCAATCCGATCAGTCTTTCAAAAGTTATCCGGTATACAGACGACGACAACGACGACAAGGACAGGCAGACACCGACGTAAAAACTATTTTTTTTTTACTCAGGGGGCCTCAGAATGTCGACATTTGATGGAATCAGCGAAAGTCATTTTTCACATGAAAACAATATCTTCTCATTATGATGAGAATGTGAAAATAAATCTAATTTGCGTTGTTAAATATTTAAACTAGACCAATCAGGAGCGTGGTATAAACAGCCGTGCGTACGTGAGCGGGAGTCCAACGTAATGTAGTGACAGCTGTTCTTCCGTCGCTAACCCCACCTGGGTGCTCGCTTCAATAACACTACGTTGGACAACCGCTTACGTACGCACGGCTATTTATACCGCGCTCCTGATTGGTCCAGCTTGAAAAACTAAAACTTCAACTGATTTTTGAAAAAGAAATTTAAGATGTATTTTTTTAATGTTTATAGAGCCATATGAGTCTGACACTTGAGTCTGAGACACCCTGTATATATATGTATATACAATTTAACAAAAGAGTTGAACTGTTTGAGCAACCACCGCAGGGTCCCACTGAGAGCAACTGCCATCTAAAATCTCTCCCTCTCTCTCTCCCCTCTCCATTGCCCCCCCCCCCCCACCTTAAATTAATAAATACATTATTACCGAGGTTTAGTTCTCATTTTTATTAAATTTCAAATACTTCTTTAAAATACCTAAAAAAAATGAAACATATTTACTTGTTTATAACGTTGCTATAACAAAATTTAATAATCTCGCCAGCTAAAGATTTTCTTTAGAAAACCCGATAAATTCTTGGAACCCTAAAAATGAAAGGGAATGAAATATTCGACACCTGAATTAGACATTATTTCGCATAAGTTGTATGTATCGTTTTGAGAAAAAATGATAGTAGACTTAAAATAATATCAGTAAAATACGATAATTGTTCGCATTTTGGTAATATTTAACAAAAATTAGAGGGGATGCCAATAACCGGTGCAATGCCAACCACTAGTGCTCTTACCCTACATAAATCAACTTAATTTCTTAATTTTAAACCAATAATAGAATAATTTAATTTTCAGTTAAAAAAATTAATTTAAAAAAAGGAATTTCCAACAAAATATTTGAATTTTCAATCCGAGAGATGGATCTTTAAATAATAAAATGAATTTTGCACCATAAGTTATATTTTCAACCAAGTAATTGAATTTTCAATCAAGAAGATTTCTTTTCTACCAAAAAAGACAACTTACAATAAAATACATAAATTTTTTACCAAGTTGTTGAATTTTTAACTAAAGACGATCTATTTTCAACAAAGAATAAAATAATTAAATTTTCAGTCAACAAAATTGATTAAACAAAACGAGTTTCCAAGAACATAGATCAATTTCCAACCAGAGAGATAAATCCTCAAATAATAAAATGAATTTTTAACAAGGATGTTAAATTCTCAACCAACTAGTTGATTTTTCAGTCAACAAGATTTATTTTCTACCGAGAAAGACGAACTTACAATAAAATACTGAAACTTTCAACCAAATTGTTGAATTTTCAACCAAAAACGATAAGTTTTCAACCAAAAATTGGATATTTAAATTGTCAGTTAAACAAAATTAATTTAAAAAGACGAATTTTTAACAAAATAGTTGAATTTTCAACCCAAGAGATGGATCTTTAAATAATAAAAAGAATTTTCGAGGAGTTGAATTTTCAACCAAGTAATTGCATTTTGAAACAAAAAATAGAGTAACTAAATTTTCAGTTAAAAAAAAAATAATTCAAAGAAAAAACGAATCTTTAACAAGATAGTTGAAATTATAACAAATAAGTTTAACTTCTAACCAAGTAATTGAATTTTCAATAAAAACTATTTATTTTCTATCAAAAATGAACTTACAATGAAATATATAAATGTTCAATCAAATTGTTGAATTTTTAACTAAAAGCTATCAATTTTTAAACAAAAATAGAATAATTGAATTATCAGTTTAAAAAAATAATTAAAAAGAAAAAAATAATTTGGAATGAAAGAGATAGATCTTCAAATAATAAAATGAATTTTTAACAAAGAAGTTGAATATTTGAACAAGTACACGAGAACTCTAATATAAGGCCGACTGATTTAGTTCTTCCTAGATTTGCTGGCCGACGCAGTTTCTCAGCGCACAAGCAGTGTCAACAATGCGTCGCCACCACGCACCATTCACCCAACGACAAATTTAGTGCCACGGCCACTGCGAGACAACCCATGCAACTGGCCTTATATTGGAGTTCTTGTTTAATTGAATTTTCAATCAGGAAGATTAATTTTCTACCGAAAAAGACGAGCGTACAAGGAAATACATACATTCTTAACCAAATTGTTGAATTTCCAACCAAAAATTGAATAATTAAATTTTCAGATAAAAAAATTAATTTTAAAGAAAAACGAATTTTTAACCAGAAAGATAGATATTCAAATAATAAAATAAATTTGTAACAAAGAAGTTCACTTTCAACCAAGAAGATTAATTTTCTACCAAAAAAGACGAACTTACAATAATAGTACATTGTGCACAAGGGTTTTAAGTGTGTCTTCATAGCCGAGCCTGATTGCAGGACGAGTCGTAGGCGAGCATGGGCCGGAGTCGAGTCCTGTAAACACGCGAGGCGCATAAAGACGTATAACCCGTGATGCACACGCTACTTTATGCAGAAAATGTCTGCTATGGTCTTTTGGAGCATTCGAAGCCGGGTGGGTTGGAGGGGACGAGCCTCCCGTAATGAAAAAAACCACTGCAAAAAGTAAGAAAAAAAAACAAACAAGTTTTCAGTTCTCCATGTTTTATAACCCTGATTTCAGGGAAATAATGTGTACATCAATTTTCAACCAAATTGTTGAATTTTTAACTAAAAACGATGAATTTTCAAAGGGAAATAGAAGAATTAACTTTTTAGTATAAAAAATTAATTAAAAGGAAATAATTCATTTTCAACAAAATAGTTGCATTTTCAACCAGAGCGATGAATCTTCTAATAATAAAATGAATTTTTAACAAAGAAGTTAAATTTTGAACCAAGTAATTGAATTTTCAAGCAATATAATTAATTTTCTACCAAAAAATATGAACTCACAACGAAATACGTAAACTTTCAACCAAATTGTTGAATTTTCAACCAAGAATTGTATGATTAAATTTTCAGTTGGAAAAATTAATAAAAAAAAAGAATTTTCAACAAAATAGTAGAATTTTCAATCAGAAATATGGATCTTTAAATAATAAAATGAATTTTCAACAAAGAAGTTTAACATTCAACCAAGTAATTGAATTTTCGATCAAGAAGATTTATTTCCTACCGAAAAAGACGAACTTACAATAAAATACATTAATTTTCAACCAAATTGTTAAATTTACAACTAAAAACGATCATTTTTCAACTAAAAGTAGAATAATTAAATTTTAATCTTCAACCAATAAAATGAATGTTTAACAAAGTAGTTCAACTCCCAACCAAGTAGTTCAATTTTCAACAAGAGAGGAATTCTCGACAAAAAAATTGAATAGGCGAATTTTCAACTAAAAACAATTCAATTTTTAACAAAATAGTAGAATTTTTGGCTTAAAGTTACTCCATGGTTCACCTCCAGCCCCTTGACCCGTTCGTTGGGGGCCCATTGTTCCGCCCGAGTCGAGTCCCGGCTGTACAGTCTTTCTCAAGATTCACTGCTACAGCCATCCTCAAGCAGTAGCAGGTTCAATTAGAAAGAGAGGCATTAGAAAGAGAAAGAAGAGACAGTGCAGAGCAAAGTAGTTTTAAAATTTGAACAATTTAAAATTCAGACTTGAAGCTTTTAATAGATTCAATTACGCTATGCATTCTTTCCATATAAATGTTCATGTTGTTAACTAAAACATTTATAATAAAAAAAAACAAAGTAAAAATTTCCTTTTCATTCACAGTAAATTAACA
>CAKNXH010060614.1:198185-231424 GCA_932178445.1 Andricus quercusramuli | reverse complement strand
GAACTAAAACATTTATAAAAAAAAAACAAAGTACAAATTTCCTTTTCATTTACAGTAAATTATCATTAGTATTTTTCGTAATTTTGTGATTGAAGGAAAATGCACCAATAAGGGCGTTTTCAGAACACTCTAATTACGGTCTTAACAGGTAAATTACATTTATGGAAATATTTTGGATAAGTGATTCAGTTTACGAAGCGTCGTCTACCTAGTCGGTCGTAGAAGTAAAGTTTGGAAATGGAATTTCTAAAAAGTTTGCGAGCTTTTAACCGCGAAGTCGAAGGGAGCGGCTTGATAAACTTTCTCGTTTTTTGGGGGCTCCTTCAAAAAACAAAATTCTGTGATCTGTGTGGGGGAAACTTCCATTTGAAATAAAATGGAAAGAGTAAAAACATTGTATACCAGTGCGGAAGAAAAAAATGTAGGAAGAAGATCAACGCAAGGGAAGGGACTTTCTTTAAAATAGTGAAAATCAACATCTTCGTCATCCTTCAGGTGTTAGTCTGCTGGATATTGAAATATCCATCATCTGTAATATGCAGGGAAACAGGTTTGAATCCAGTCACATTGAGAAAAATTCTTTTCGAATTTAGGGACTTGATTAGCGCCTGGTTAATCGAGACAAGTGACAAGATTGGTGGCGTGGGTCACGTCGTTGAAATCGACGAAAGTGCTTTCGGAAAGAGGAAGTACAACAGAGGCCGGAAGAGGTGTACGAGATGGATTGTCGGTGGAATTGACCGTACGACGAAGAAATGTTTTTTGACACATGTCGAATCCCGGGACGCTAAGACCCTGCAACAAGTGATTCAACGGTATGTGAAACCAGGCACACATATAATCACAGATTGTTGGCGTGGTTATAGCCATGTGAGTGATTGGGGGTATAAGCACTCTACAGTAAACCATTCTCGAAATTTCGTGAATCCGGAAGATAGAAATGTTTATACTCAAAATATAGAATCTCATTGGTCGAAAATAAAAAGAGATCTGCGGAGGCGCCTCGGTAAAATGTCAGTTAGCAGAACTGAGCACTATTTAGTGGAATATGTTTGGAGAAATGTATACACATCCAACGACGAACTGTTTTTGAGTCTTCTAGAAGCCATCAAGTTCTTCTATCCTCAATAAGTCGAGAAATGTTTAAATCGGCCCTTTTCAGGGCCAACACATTTTTTAACGGAGGGCTGATTTACTGTTCTTATTCATGTTTTTTTTCAGGAATCATAGCGTAATTGAATATATTAAAAGCTTCAAGTCTGAATTTTAAATTGTTCAAATTTTAAAACTACTTTGCTCTACACTGTCTCTTCTTTCTGATTCTAATGCCTCTCTTTCTAATTGCACCTGCTAATGCTTGCTCCATGGTTCGTCTCGATGGTTCCCTGCTTGCTTGAGGGAGGCTGTAGCAGTGAATCTTGAGCAAGACTGTACAGCCGGGACTCGACTCGGGCGGAACAATGGGTCCCCAACGAACAGGTCAAGGGGCTGGAGGTGAACCATGGAGTAACTTTAAGCCGAATTTTTTAACCAAAACTGATCAATTTAATAGACTTTTAAATTAAAATTTATTAACTCCATGACATTGTTATGTAGTTTTTGAATAGCCCCTTTGAGCGCTTCATCTATCGAGGAAAGTTTAAACAAACAAAACCTTTCTATGGAGAAGTTGTTTATCAATACAATTTCTAGTATTGATTTCAATTTTATCCTGTTCAAATCTTTTAAAATGCTTCTATTCCTTACCGCCAGTCCGCAGCATGCAATCGTTTTCAGAATACTATAGAGGATATTTCATCTGATTTTCATTAAAGAATGCCTAAAACTGTTCACTTGAGTACGATTTAAAGAAAAAAAAGAAAACCGAATTAAAATTATGTTTAGAAAAAAAAATTATTTTGCCATTTTTTCAAAAACTATAAATATGATAAGTGTTTCGAAAGGGCAACAAATTTGCGGTACTTAATTTCATGTAAGACTATACCGAAAAAATGTAAGTTAATTTGCCGTGCCAGTTTTATGCCTTATTATTACACCAGGACACGAGGAGACATATTCCACGCGTTACAAGGTGGGGGCTATTAGTTTTCTTACATGGGATCGTAAATGCTTGAAACCGGACTAAGAGTACGGATGCTCTATCTCTCTATAGACCTGGCAAATAAGAGAGCTTGTCTAGGCAGACGTACGCTCCGTACGTTTTGAAATATAAACTGCTATTAACTATGGAAGTTTGTAAACTTGCCAGTAAACGTCACTATAATCCAAGCATGTGCATACGAAGGCGACTTAGTTAGGATCACAACTAATTTCCTTTTGCAACTAGTTAATAATTTCATTATTTTACATTCATAAAAAAATGAATTTAAGCACTGCCGGCAGAGATCTTCATATATAATGAAGCATTAAAAATCCGTAATGCTTTCTGAGTGAGTTCCCCTACCCTCTCACTGTTAACGTTTTCATTTAGGAATTTGCTGTATTTTGAATTCAAACGATTCCGTGGAAGCACAGTATTGTCTACACTTGTATTGTATTGTATTATAGTAGTATTGTCACCGATTAGGATAAAAGAGTGAAAGAGTCTGGTACCTGTGATCGCTTGAGCTTTGCCAAAGGGTCTCTTTAAACTTCGAGCTCTTTTGTTGCGATCTTTCTCGGTGCAGAAAAGCAACTTTATATTGGGTAAAGCCTTAGTGTCCCATTCGTACAAATCTTTGCCTGTCAAGATGTGTTTGTTGCTTGAAGGCTGTAAACTAACTCGACCTGCTTCTCGCTTAAGAGTTCCTCCAATGCCATCACGTGGACTATAACCATGAGAAGTAACAAAGAACTCCCAGCGTGCCTCAATTCCAAAAGAACGCTGCTTATATGCGTGATTGATAAAATTACTCTTATTCTTGTACTAAGAGGCTGCACTGTCTGTGAAATAAATGTGACACGATCTGTCGATATTTAGCCATTGTAGGTAATGCTTTCAGTGAAGTTGATTTCAAAAAGCTTTCGCATTTTTTCGATCAGAACGCTTACGCCTGGACAAGATGTATATGATCCTAAATGAATTGTTTGAAACACACAGCACTAATCGCAACGTGTCGTCTCACGCAACCCGCAACACTGGGAGGACAGCGATGTGGTGGCGCACGGTCTCACTAACATGATGACATCTCGTGATCTAGAAGTCTCATAATTAATTTTGTTTTTCAAGTGAAATGTGAAACTAAGGACGTGTGCATAATGGACGAAAAATTGAATTCAAAATTTTTTTGGTCTTTCTTTGGTCAAAATAAAAAAAAAATATGTATTATAATATTAAATCGTATACTCTTTTCATATACTTTATTACTATTAATTTCTTGTAAGGCTGGTCCATTGAAGTCCCATAGAACTGTGGCTAAAACCTATTGTACCATGCTTTATTATTAGGGTGATTCAAAAAAAGACATTTTCGAATTTTTGAGATTAGACTGAAAAATTTTGTTGGCCAGATGAAAATAGAAAGCCCCTATTTTTTTGGTTTGCCAAAAAATAATTAGGTGGACTACGCATTTCACTCTTCTCTCTTATGGAGATTAACATGTAAAATGACATTACTTTTTTCAACTCCAATTCTGCAATAGAAGTTATGATTACATTTGTTGGAAACTTTAGACATTTATTTGCATAAGAATGATAATGCATTTTATCATACTTGAATGTTTCAAAAATGTTATGTGAGAATTTAACAACATCGTCAATTTCCGTAAAATCGCAATATTTACAACCATATAACGTGCTTTCTATATATTTTCATCAACTGGAATTTTTACAAAACACGAATCGCTTACTTAATAACAGGTTTCTAAATAAGAAAATGAAAACTTATAATAATTTATTTGAGAAAAAGAGTATTAAAAACAATAAAAATCATTAAATTTTGAGTTCGGCGACGCCTTTGGTTTAAGTATGAATACAATGGAGAAATATACACCAGTCAATCCGAGGGCTGTACTCTTTTCTTAACTTGCTCCTTGATGCTCTTTATTTATGGCTCTTATTACCTGAGGCTTCTTTACACCATAAAGAGAATCAGAGGCAGAAATGAAATACATTTAAACGGAAAGTAAATAAAACTCAATATTTATTGTAGCTTTATTTTAAAATTGAGATCATTATTTACTAGCGACTTTTTGATTTATAAACATTAAACGATTAGTAATGAATAAACATTAAATAATTATTAATTAAAAAATCTTGAAAATGAATAATAATTAATAAATAATCAACATTAATATAGGAAAGGGCTCGAATTTGATATACCAATTCCTTTTCGAAGGATTGCCGGGACTCTATGAACCGAAATTCGACCAACAATAGGTCATTCGAAAGGTTATTTAATAACCTTTCAGATGCTTCGATTGATTTTTTCATATCATCAACAAGTTTTTTTAAAATAAAGATTTCTCAAAAAACGAGTTTCTCGAAAATCGGTAAATGGTGGCTCTAATTTGATATACCTATAAAAACATCGAAATATATGAAAAATAAGCAAGTTTCCGATATGAAAATAGTTATTAATATTATTTAGGATGATACAAAGTATAATCGAATTTGGTATTTGACATTCTGAAATCTGCAAAGAAGCCAAATTAGAGAATAAGCGTTAGTGTACACACTACACTCGTCATTGTTAATATCACATGAATCTACACTAAACAAGCACAGACATTCACAAACATACGTGCATGAATACATGAACCCATTTTTTCAACATTCAGGAAGCTGAATAACGAAAAGGAAAATGGAGTCTTGGTGGGAGGTAATAAAAGTGGAATGGGAGAAAGAGAGGGAACGAGTGAACCTTCAGAACAAGAGAGAAAGGGATATGTTACTGGAGGAGATGGCGAAGATGCGTATAAGCTTCTAGGAGCTCAATGTGAAGATCGAAGGTGTTATGCAGAAGACGAACTTAGCGGAGCTAAGGAAAGAGGGAGAGCAGTCTACAAGGGGAAGTGAGACAAAGGTGAAAGATGCGAGTTGCCAGACGGAGGAAAATGAGAGCACCTGGATGAATCCGCCAAGGGCTTTGACGAAGGGAGAGTGGTTCGTGGAGAAGGAGGGCAGAACGGCGAGAAGGAGAAACTTGAAGGTGCTAGGGATCAACGGAGATGACTGCGAGGTAGTGAGCTTAGTAGGGAGCTTAGCGGCATGGACACAGAGGGTGGCGAGAGTTGAGCAGTCATGGAAGATTCACGGTGGATTAATGCTCAAGCTAAAGTCGATGGAAAACAAAACGGAGCTACTGGAAGCTAGGGCTAAGCTCAAGAACTCTGGTATTTGGATTGAGCAAGATCGGACGGAGAGAGAGAGCAGTTGGAGGAAGATTGGCTTCGAGGAGAGAAGGAGAGGCTGGAATGGGCAGGCAGGCGCCGCGTTGAAGCTAAAATATGTGAAAGCGAAAGTAGGGGAGACAATGTTGAAATGGAACGAGAAGGGAGGCAGAATGGAGGTGATTCAGCTAGAGGAGAAAATCAGAGCAAGGTGGTTGGTGGTTATTGTGAGAGTATGTGTGGAATGGGAGTGGATCGAAGTGTGGGATAGGATGTGATGTACATCTGGGAGTGAAAAGCGGTAAGGAAGTAAAAGTGTTTGTTGTTTGACAGAGTAGGAGGAGGGAGTGTTTTGTTACTGCTAGATGTGAGAGGTAAAGAGAGCGAAGAAAGGAAAAGGAGGTAGAGGCAATAAGCTGAGTTTTGGAAGTAGTAATTGGACAATATGACAGTTAGGGTAAAGGGATGTTTTTGTGACTGTAGTATAGGAAAAAGGATGAAGTAGTGTAGAGGTAGGGCTTCCGCTTCCGCAGTAGGTTAAGTTAGGTTAACAAGTTTGTGAGGAGAAGCTTTGTAATGGTTTTTTGAAGACTCAAACTCGTAAAAGGGAGAGAATATAATAAATATACATACATCCATACATTTTTTATGATTGATTAATAATTAAATAATTATTAATTAATAGATAATTATTCATGTATTGATAATTATTAAATTGTCCATAATTCAATCATCTATTAATTCGTAATTAATTGACAAATAGTTAACATTAATAATAATTATGATAATATCAATTATTAATGATAAGTTATTATAAATTAATTTAATTAAAATTTACAATTATTTATGATTGATTAATAATTAATTATCTGTTAATTTACAACCAAAAAATGATTATTAAATTATTATTAATTCAATCATTCATTCATTCATAATTAATTAATAATTAATTGTCAACTAATTAATTTAGAATAATTAATAACTTATTAATATTAATTATTAAATAACTAACTAATATTGACTAATTAATAACGAATTAATAATTATTAATTGTTGATTAATTATCAATTATAAATTAATTTTTAATTATTTCTTAATAATTCAATTATTCATTCATCACATTTTGCTGATGAAATTTCACATTTTATGAGAGAATCTATAGTTGCTTGTTATCACAAGTCATTCTTGAATTTAATTTAAAGTTACATTGGCTGGCGAAATATGTAGTCATTTAGATACTTTTTCAGCGGTTCTTTATCAGAATCTGGTACATTTTGTTGATGAAAATTCACATTTAATAAAATCTTCTGCAGTTGCTCTTCATTGCGAGTAAATTGTGAATTACATTCGCTTATTAATGCCACTTAAAAATTCAGAAGAAATATTTAATTTCTTGAAAAATTTAATTGTGTGCGTCGTGACAAGTTGGTCGAGGGTTAGGCTTTTAATTTTACTTTCATACTTTGGATCAAGCTCCAAACGCTTTGACGGCACTGCAGTACCGGATGGTTCTGTAATGGCTATTACCATTTTACGCTTGCATTCCAGCGAAATATGTTCATCGAAGAAGACAAAACCGATTAATTCCTCGCTCAAGTACCAAAGGTGGCCTACTATTTTTGTTAGCGCAACATTACATACTTTTTCTTCCAGGACAGAACAGTTGACGAGTTTTTGTTCGTAATGAAGATCACTGCGTGCAGCTGCATCTGGTCTTTGTGCTGTAAACCAAACTTTTTGGTAGAAAAGTACAATGAAAATGCAAACTTTTCGAAGACCATTGATTTTACTGACAATGAGATCAAATTCTTCTCGAAACAGAAAAATTTTGAACGCGTAGAGAGATTTCCCCATTCATCTAGCATGATGTACTACTCCTGGCAACTTGAATTTAATATTTTATCGAAATCTGGCACCAATAAAAATCAATATCAATTCCAGCAGTTCCCTATAATCCCTTCGTGGTTGTGCTTCTGCTCCCTTCTGTAAAAAAAAAAGAATATTACTTTGAATGAATATTCAATATTTTTATTAGATTGTTTATCATTGAAGCCAATTAGAAAATATATTTTTGTTTCCATTAAATGATAATAATTGAAGGCAATATTGATGCTAAAGGGATTTTATTGAATTATTCTTCAGTTTTGTATCAATAAAGTGATATTTCAGTACTGCCACCCTTTAAAATTGAAACTAATGTAGTAATTAACTTAAAAATTGTTAATCTTACCGTTAATCTCTTTGAAGCGAACTCAAGAATATCAGCTTTCTCATTTGCAAGTGCGTCAGCTACTTCTTGCTCATCAATTCCAAATTTGTAATTTTCTTGACTGAGTTCTGGTCATTTTTCTTGGAATCGCTCAAGCAAAAGACATCTGGTCCAGACGAAGGTCCCATGCAGCACTCTTCGTACACTGCTTTCATGGGTAGCTCGTGAATGTGATGACGACATGCAAGATGCAACAACTGTCGACCAATCTTGCGTTCCAGAATTGCACATGTGCTATTTGATGGTTCGGAGTTCGAGGCAGTGGTATCAAAACACATGCCGACAACCTCTTCCACAGTTCCCCATTCTTGGAGTAAAGCAATAATGGCAACTGCTTGTGCTTCTCCAGTTCCATTTTTTAGCTTCGGAATCCCTAATAATTCGTTGACCTCTGCACCTGAAACAAGGACCGGATGTAGATCAACTTTTTGGTTTTTATTTTCAAGAGCTGGGAGGTTCTTCCCATCCCACTGAACGATTATTTTTGTTTTCCCTACTCCATATTTGTTTTTTAACTCCAGTGCAATATTTTTCCTAAAGTTTGTTCTGTTTCTCCTTATAGTTTGCCTACTAATAACTGTTTTATCTAAATCGAAACCTAAACTTTTCAAAGTCGCAGCCAAAATACGGGCAGCCTTTCTATCAGTTACTTTCGTTCTATCTAAATTTACGCATATATCTGGGGTCATTTTTTATTTTATTTTTATTTTTTTAAGGATCCCTACATGTAGCATTAGTTAGCAATCCATCTTCTATGGATTTTTCATTGCTTGAAATGTCTCACTCATCGTTGACATTCATAGATTCTTCTTCTTCTGAAGAAGAAGCATAGTTATTTGTATCATCAACATCAACAATGCTTTCATTTTCAAATGAATTATCTAAAACAAAAATTATGGAATTTATCAAGTTAAATTTTTTAACCTAATTTAGACGGATGAAAATAAGCAAATAATAAATATATTAATTAAATTAGTTTAAATCCACTTCCTCCGAACTATTTATTCTTATAACTTCACACTAAAATTTCTAAAAGTCTTTAAAAAATTTTGTTTAAAAATTTTGAAATAACTTTTTTTTTTAATTTTGGTCTAATCAAAACATTTTATTGTAACAGTTTCGAAGTATATTTGATATCTTGTGAAAATTATGATTTGAATTTTTTAATGTATCAAAAGAAAAACTCTTGTCTATTTTTTGAAATTGGAAATGCCAAACAACCACGACGTCATCTCTCTTTTGCGGAGAGAATTGCTGAGTTCATAATATTCCATCGTATCAAAGGCTTCTTTATGTGACAGATCAAATAAATTTTCGAGCTCATCTTTAAAATCTATTTCTTTGAATTTTTGGTTAACACTTAACTCCGATCGGTGTTTACTTTCACCTATCTTCGCCCACTTATCGAATAAACGTAATAACTGTTTTATTGCGTCATATTTGCCCCTCGTTCGAATACTTGCTTCATTCCAAAATGCAAAACATTTTGCAATCGTATTTTTTGCGCTTTCGGCATTACTTTGTTTAAAAGCTTTGCGGTGATGAAAATACACTTGCAAAACTTCTATTTTAGACGGTAATTTTCATCCAGAAAAATGTTCTTTCGTTTCTCCTATCAAAAACTCTTCCGTATCATCATTTTTGTCACGCACTTTTGCTATAGTGGCATAAGATTTAACACTATTTTCGTAATTTTGTTCCGTTCACGTTGAGATTTGAAACAGTAATGACTCATTTGAACGAAAATCGGGACTCGGGGTAAAAACGTCAATACTGCCTTAATACTGATGTCTGGACTCGAGACTGAAATATGAATCACTCACAATGGTTTAGGGCAGAGAAAATTGTCTGCAGAAATGCAATAAGATTTAGTTAAGGTGGCTCTTGAGGACTTAGGCGAGCCTCAAGCTTTAACGAAGGAGCAGGTCGAATGCGCAAAGTGTAGCCGTTACATTGCTGCCGCACTGCTAAGCTGAACCATAGGCGGCGCCGTGAATTCTCTATGTTGAGTAGCGAATTAAAAACAAAAACTTAGCAACAAATGCGTAGTCCTACTAATTATTTTTTGGTAAAACAAAATATAGGGGCTTTCTATTTTCATGTAGCCTATAATATTTTTCTGTATAATCCCCAAAAATTGGAAAATTTCTTTTTTTGGATCACCCTACTTAGTATTTGAAACCTCCAGTGAAACAGAGGTATATACACGGGTCACCTTCGCTGCCAAAGTATCATTTAAGTCCTTCAACATGAGTAAATATACCGCCAGACGACCCCACTTTGCTGGGTATGGGCCAGTGAAAACTTTTGTGTTACTAAGGTGGGCTTAGAATCAGTGTAGAAATTTATTCAGAACCAGTAATAACCCGCGGCTGCATCGGACTTTATTAGAAGCACTCGCATTTGCCTGGATGTTTGGCTAGGGGAAAGGAAAATTGCAGAAAACCACCTCCCGAGTTCAGTCGGTTTTTCGACAGTCCAGTTTGAAGGCAGACATTCGAACCTAGGCATCGAATGCACACAATCATCCTCGACGTCAAACCTCCCGCTCGACGTTATGAAAAACGCAACGAATACACAACCCGGTTGTACGCCGCAGATGGTCACACATCCGAGAGCTATTTGCAGTCAAAGTGGCTTGACTTACAACTGATTCGAAATACAATTAATAGCATACAAAGAGTCAGAGCAAACAATCGTACGAGTAACCTCAGACCTCAGAATGTATTAGACTGCAGAGAAAATGGTATGTAGCTCCACCATGCACACAGAAATCCCCTCCTGCAGAGGCAGGCCAAATCTGTAGTCTGTTTTCTGGATATGGAACCCACAGTCCGCTCTGCCCGATACCGGGTTAACCGAGTTACCTTGAAGATCCTAGGAATTTCCAAATGTGGCACAGAAACGAGCTCTTCAACCTGCTTCTGAGGGTCATTCCAGAAGTTTCTGCTTTTCTCGGAATAAATAAATATATAACCAAAAAGCCAAATTTTGGGCTCTGCTTTAAAAAAAAGGATGGTACTGCCAGGTTTACGTTAAGCTTGCAGTACCAAGATAGGCCCCGGCGCCTTTGACCAGGCAACCGGGCGCGTCCCCGGGTTGTGGATAGGGGGGCCCTGTACCGAGGGTTTCTGCTGAATACGATTACAAAACTCGATAAGCAGTTGTGGACAATGGTCCAGGTGTGGTACCGAAGGAAAAACCCCCAAGTCAAGGCGTTAACAACCGTGCCGAAGACTGAATGGCACCAGGGTATGGTGTTCTATACGTTGTCTCTAGGATACCAAGTCGCCTCCTAGAGTATTCAGACCTTACCCCCGCATCTGGGGCTCTGCGGGGGTGGACTTATACTTCCCTAGCTACTCGTGGGAACAAAATTGAGAATCAGCAAAATCTTAACAGAAGTGTGTGTAAGGAGTTGGGAGGTGAATTGGACGTGGTGGAGGATCTTGGCTGAAGAGGATGCAGGATTTCTGCGACATGAAGCGCAATATGTTTATGCCAATCAGGGAAGGACCGACTTCTAAGAAACCGAGGACCCGCACAACCCGCAGAGAAGAGCTCAACCAGAGGCGGTCTTAATAAAACCGGCTCAGGGGTCGAGCTACGCCGATGTCCTTAGTGACTTCAAGAAGAAGATGAAACCGGACACGCTTGGTGTCAAAATCAGGTGTGTTCAAGAGACAAGGAAGGAGAAATCCTCATTGAGGCAGTTGGTGATGAAAAAACCGTACGGGGACTTGTTCCTCGCCTGGAGGTTGAGGTCCTCGATCTGGACTCAACAACAGACGCGGAGGAGGAAAGGAGCCCGTACGAAACCATTTGCGCGGTATAGTTCGAAAAATTAGAAGGTGGACATAACTAAGAGGGCCTTCAAGGGACACCTTAAGGCCTACGTTGAGCTCAGCGAGGAGCTGGCGTCGCGACTAATCCGGACAGGACATCTGAAAGTGGGTTGGATGTCCTGTCGCATCAGAAAGAAGATTCAGGTACTAAAGTGCTACCTTTGTCATGCCTTTGGGCACAGAGCAGCGGGCTGTGAGGGTCCCGACAGGACCAAATTATGTTGGAGGTGTGGCAAAGAGGGCCATAGGGCTGCGGCGTACGAAGGTACGCTGCGGTGCTACCTCAGCGCCACAAAAGAAGGTAATCCTCGGACCGACCATCTGCTGGGTACCATCAGGTGTTGCGACATTCATAGATGCAGCCTCATCGAAGAAGCGTCAAGAATGACGCAAAAATCTGACGAACATCTTAGATGAAATGCCAAGCAGGCAAAACAGCTGGACGCCGACGCACGGCCTATAGAATGCCAATAACCCATGTTCCTGAAGTAATGCGAAATCGGATTCCGGGAACATGGGTTGGCAGGAAGAGGTGGTGAGTTTAGTGGATATTTCCGTTTTTAAGTCGAGACCCACACTCAGTGTACATGGTTGTACTTGAATTTCTACACATTTTTCGGACAAATGTACATATGGGGAAAAAAATACTTTATAACAATTTGTTCTCAAAAATTGAAAAGTTTTTTTTAACCCAACCCTACCAATTTTTTATTTTCAATTTTGGAAAATCATTTAATAACTTGAAACGAATAATTCACGCAAACGTGGAGATAAATATTTTCAGTTTTTCGTTAATAACAAGAATCTTCTAAGGGGCCGTTCAAAAAATACGGCATGCCTTTAGCGGAGTGGTGATCACCTCGAGCGTTATGCCAATGGTAAACTTACACTTACACTCAACTTCCGATATAAGAACGGTTTCGAGGATGGCTTGCATTGGCCTTGATCCTAAATCGGAGGAATACAATCGTAAACAGGCAGGGTCGTATGAACCATTTCTGTTGGATTTTTTTCCGTAGTAAAAAATATTTTTGAAATTTTCTCTATTTTGTTGTCTAATACATATAATGATTCAACCTTGTAGAAAAACTACAATTTCATCAATACATATCAATTTAACCCCTTCAATCAATTAAAAACCTTCCGGGAAGTTTTTATGTGGGGGTTTCGAGAAAAAAAATAGTCGATTTTTTTGTACCAGCCTACTATATATACATATATAGTTTTCAAGACTTGCAAAAATTGATAAATTAAAGAAGCCGGAATTAATTCAAAAGCTCGTGGAATTGGGATTTTCGGTCTACGAGTCAAGTAATGTTGAATCATTAAGAAGATTATTATCTGAGACTAGTAAAAAGAAAGATTCGACTAAAGGCGAAGAAAGTCCGGAGGGTCAAAAAGTGATTGAAAGTAAAGTACTAGTTAAGACTGCAGAACTGAAAATTAGAATGGAATTATCAGCTAAACTGGATTTTGATCTCAAAACGGGACGATTGGAAAATGTTTACGGAACGGCTGGAACAATATTTCGTAGCAAACGAGAAAACGGCAGCGGAAAAAAAAGCGTGCAGTATTGTTGAGTAAGGTGAACGTGGAGACTTATGCATTAATTCCAAAAGTGTTTGCTCCAACTAAACCAGCAACAATGACATTTGAAGAAATTGTGAAAAAAATTTAAGACTATTTAAAACCACAAGCATCGCACCTAGTATATTGAGTATAATTTAGACCAAGGTAACAAAAGGAATCAGAATCGGTAGTTGAATACATTGCTAATAAATGCAAATTTACTGATTTAAACGACCAGGTGATGGATCAACTTGTAAGTGGACTACGTCATAGAGGCACGGCTTTAGCAACGGAAACTGCATTTGTCGGGGCATGCAGTTTGAGCGAAAGCAAAGAAAACGAGAAAAACTATACTGAAGCAATCCTCAAAATGTCCCAGTGAAGATATCAGCGGCCGATCTACAGAGAAGATAAAACAGGTAATTTTGGAAAGAGGTACTTGTCATTGTCAACAAAAGAAGGACCTTCAGAAGCCAAATCAATCTCAGGGCGAAGAAGTCCAATTACTTGTCATTGTTGTGATAAGCCATATCATTTGAAGAAAGATAGTAGATTCCGGGAAAAATCATGTTCGCGTTGTGGTATAAAAGGTCATCTAATTGCAGTTTGTACTGAAAAAAATAGACATATCGATAAAAATAAGAATTTAAAGGAAACTCAGGGTGGCCGCTGGACCGGGAAACCAGGAAATGACCGGGAATTTGTTGGGATCAGGAGAAACCGGGAAATGACAGGGAATTTTCACGGTGACCGGGAATTTTTAAAGTTTTCAACGAAATTCGATTTTGGGCTTGAAAGTCATCGATCAAGAGATCAAAAAACTGGTTCACTAAATGTAAAAGCGTTTGCTACTACGAAATATTTCAAATATGTTTTGTATTAAGTCAAAACCTTGTGATATCGTTTCGTTTACAAAACGAATTCCTGTTGTAAAGTTATATTTTAGTCACTAGGTGGGTTAGTTCAACATTCAATATTTCTGCTAGTTAAAAAACCGATGATTTTTTTCAGTTCGTGCTGAAATTTCATGATATTATAATGTTGCTTCTAGAAACACGTAAACGCTCTCTCTAAAAGCAATAGTTACTAGGGGTTATATTTAAGTAAAAAAAGTATTTCTAACCTTAAGTTAGGGTAAAAATCGCTTTGTTTGTACTGAATCGGTCAGTATTATATATATGAACAAAGTTTGTTATCTTCAACATAAATTAAAGCTGATATTTTCAGAATATTAAACAAACAGATGTTTTGAAACGCTTAAGAGCATGACCGGGAAAATTTGTTTGATGACCGGGAAATGACCGGGAATTTTTTTCACCGAAAAAAGCGGCCACCCTGAAACTGATAAAAATACGCGCTTAAAGTATTTATAGGAAAGAAGCCACACGGAAAAAAATTGGGGGCGACTGCGGTACGTATACATACCAGTGCTGAGCTAAACACAAGAGCCCCGGCGCGCCCTGTGTTCAGGACATCTACTTTTTTATTCTGAGAACGCTGCGATCTCACAGAGGGGCGAACGGCGCGCCAAACTTTTGGGACAACAACAGACCCAGAACTCAGTAACACGGTTCTGTTATTTTCGGGGGACGCGGTTGATACACGTGCGCAACCTCGCGTAAATTTACTTATATGTAACTATAGATATATGGGAAGACTCCAATTCCGTGAAAACTTTCGATTTCAATAGGTTTTCTGTTTTTCATTCCGAGCATAGAAATGTAGAAGTCGGATCGACTACTGTAGCACGTTCACGTTCTCTTGTTTGGGACAGCAGTGTTACCAGATATAAGGGAGCAACGTTGTACCACATTTTAAGGCCGCCACTGCACGAAAAATAGCGCTGCTGTCGCGTTAAAATCGTGGTTGTGTTGCCCTACTACACCGAACGCAACAGCTGTCCTAAATTTCTTCCCGTGCAATATAGTGACAGCGATACCGAGAGTATAGTTTCCGAATTATAAAATTTCAGATTAAACACTACTGGAGACTTTTTCATTTAAATCCGTTGATATATTCGGAAGATTGAAGATATACCTACAGTTTTTATCAGCTTGCATCGAAAATATTGAAATTACAATGGAAATTGATTCCGGTGCATCTGTATCAGCTAAAATTAAGTATTTTCCAAATATTGCAATGCTTCAAACTGACATAAAATTTAAAAATTACGATGAAACAATCACTTGTCCAATAGGAATGTTACGTAAATTAAAAGTTAAAGCAAACAACTTTACAGTGTTATCAGATTTATATATCGTAAAAACTCAAAGCCCGCTAATTCTAGGTCTATCATTTTTAAAAGCAATAGGACTTTGGCCATTAATAATTCCAGAATGAATACATAAAATTAAAATGGATGAAATGTTAACAAATAACACTGTGAAGTGATTAAAAAAGAATACGAGAAGGAATTTGAAACTGTTTTTTCACCGGGTTTAGGACATTTAAATAAAGGTGAAATAAAACTAGTTTTAAAAGAAGGTAGTAAGCCGAAATATTTTCCAGCATATATTTGAGTATGCGGCGATTTTAAAATAACACTTAATCCACAATTGGTAATTGATAGATAATAATATAATATAATATATAACTGAGGCAATGGATATCTATTAGATATCCATTGCCTCAGTTAGACCATTCGATATCAAAGTTACATGGCGGTAGAATTTTTTCAAAAATAGATTTAAAAGAAGCATATCAACAGGTTCCAGTACGTGGAGTGTCAAGGCAATACTATTGGCATTCATAAAGGATTGTCACAATATATTAAAATGCCGTATTGAATTGCTTCAGTCCCAGGATATTTTCAAAGGCTAATAGAATCGATAATTAATGACATACCAGATGTAGTAGCGTTTCTCGCGGACACTGTTACTTGTAAAACATTAAAAGATCATGCAGTTACCTCAAAGACAGTGTTAAAACGTTTGGAAGAGTGCAGATTAAAATTTCAAAAAAGTAAATGTGAACTTTTTAAAATAAAATTATATATCTGGATCATGAGATTTCGGAAAAAGATATTTACACGTTAACAGAAAAGATTAGAGCAATAACAGAAATAAAAGAACCGAAAAATTCCAAAGAACTATCCACTTTCATAGGTAAAATAACATATTATAGTAGATACATACAAAATTGTGCAGAAAAATTTAGACCTTTATATGGTAGCCTTAAAGAAAATGAAAAAATATGGTAATCTTGACGATCCCAATAACCATGAAACTTATTTATAATTTGAATATATTGTCAAAAAATATGTTGAAAGAAATATTTAATAATAAAAACAATTTATTTTTAGCACTTTATAGTAGCGAATGAAATTGCAATGCATTTAAATTGAACAAGAAGGAAGAAAATTGGCGTCACGATTACTGGGATATTTACCTTTTTATTTTTCTAAAAATTCATTATCAGGGTGTCTAGCGGACTGGGAAACCGGAAAAGCCCCGGAATTTTATTTGACCGTGAATAAACCGAGAATTTTACTTAGGGCCGGGAATTTTTTGTATTTTATCGATAAATCAACTTTTTTCTACTTTATCTTTATTTTTATTCTATTTCCACTTTATCTACAGTCGCAAGATTCCTTCCTATGATTATCCTGTGTACCGATTTATGCAACTTTTTACATTATCATCCCTATCAAAAGTTATTGCTTTTGAGTGAAATTTGACTTAGTAAGTTTTCATCAAATCTCCACGTTTTGAGACCCCCTGAGTCAGAAAAAACCGAGGGGTAAATAACTTCAAAATTCGGTGTACACCGATTGCCTGATTGCACTGTAAATTGCAATGTGATTGCAGTGATTGCAAGGTGACAATAAGGTGATTGTAATGAACTTTGTTCACCGATTGCAGGAGTTGTGTACCCGTCGGAAAAAACTATTTTTACGAAGAGACGTCGTCCATGCCTGCTTCGATAAAAGTTTGTATCCTAGCTTCAAAACGAACATTTTAGCGTTTAAAGAGAGCTATATTACGATTGATATACCAATAAAACTTCAAGTTCATTCAGTATTTTTCCATGTACCAGCTTTTTGCGACATAATACAAGCAGGTCTTGGTTTCTACAGCGAACAGTCAATGGAATCTGTGCACGCTGATTTTGAACCTATTTGGGAGAAGAATAAGGTCGCCAAAAATCATCCAGAGTTCGCAAAAAGACTGCTTCGTGCTCTTTGTGAACATAATGGTTTCCATTCATTCTAATCGCTATTTTTATTGATTTGTGAATAAATAATTATTTCATTATTATTGATGTGGATTTTTATTTTACAAATGTAATATTTTGATATCCTCAATGAACTACTTATAAAAAGTGAAATTGTTGCTCAAGGTTGTAAGTTCAACAAATTTCATCGATTTAATTTCGAATTTGTTATTTCCAGTTGCAATATTTAACAAATGCATAATAAATTAACTATAATTATACACATTTAAACATGTTTGAAACTTGTGTGAATATATTGACATTAAATACTCGGGAGACTTCGTAGAAAAGATTTAGGGGCCGTTCAAAAAGTACGTAACGCCTTTAGAGGGGGAGGGGGGGGGGTCACCTCGAGCGTTACGCTGATGTTAAAGTTACATATACTTACTATACAGGGTGTCCCAGACTCAAGTGTCCGGACTTATACAGCAGATAAAAATTAAAAAAATAAATAGAAAATTCCTTTTCCAAAAATCAGTTGAAGTTTTAGTTTTTTAGTTATAAAACATTTAAGCTGGACCAATCAGGAGCGCCGTATAAACAGCCGTGTGTACGTGAACGAGATTTCAATGCAGTGTTATTGAAGCGAGCGCAGAGTTGGGGTTAGCGACAGGATAATACTACGTTGGAAGCCCGTTCACGCACACACGGCTATTTATACAGCGCTCCTGATTAGTCCAGCTTAAATGTTTTATAACTAAAAAAGTAAAACTTCAACTGGTTTTTTGAAAAGGAATTTTCTATTTATTTTTTAAATTTTTATATGGCTATATAAGTCCGGAACTTGAGTCTGGGACACCCTGTAGATTGTATTTATGCTTCTACCATAAGGGGTCCTTATATTTATAAGCGGGAAAAATCCGGGAATCGTCCTTCTTCCATAGTCAGTCAACACATTTTTTATAATGTGTAGAAAGACGTCACCTGTCGAATGGATTTTATCCCGATGGCCTTAAGTAAAAGTTGATTGAGTTATTTTATTTGTTTATGAGGAAAAAACATTCCGTCTTCATAAAACCACATTTATGCAATTTAATGATAAAAACTCGTTTTGCCGCTAAGTGTACTTGATAGCATATCTTCTGTAGAGGACAATGACCCACTTTAGTTGCTATTCTATTAGCCAAACGTGTAGAAATTGCGTTGAAAAATAATAGATATTTGTGAACCCTACGTTCTGCTATCTTTAACGATTGCTTAAACACACAGTGCTTTGTTACTGTTGGTTTCAAACATATGGGCTTTTGTTCTACACGACTAACAGTAAAAAAATCCGAAGTCAAATTTCAGGTAGCATTATCTTTGCGAAATGCTCCTTTTTTCATAGGGTGCCTGGATCAGTCGATGCCGTATGAGCTAACTTTTGTTTTCCTCAAATCGCCCGGCCTGAAGTCAGGCACGGAGGGTTTCATTTTGGCGTGTCAAGACGGTGCTATTTCCATTTTAGCATACCCTCGCCACATTTTGAGCCAAGTCATTCCCGATTATAGCTGCAGAGCGTATCATGCACAACCCGAGCATGTAGACACATATTTTATAGTTGTAAAACTTATGCGGGAACGACGTACATTCATGCGGCACTAAGACTGGTTTATTACCATCTCTGTCACTCTTACGGCATTAGCCCTAATACTGCTCCGCCAAACGCTCTAGGGAAATAGAATCAATTGTCGAAAATGAAATGTGCCGCATGCGATTAGGGGGTGGAAGGAAAGGACGGAAAAAAGGCTTGAGAAGATGAAGGGCAGGACGGAAATGGAAGTAGGCGACGGAGGTGGGGGTATCGAGATTAAAGGTATTTGGGAGAGGGTAGAAAATATGATAGAAGAGAAAGTGGGAGAGCGTAGGAGTGAGAAGGAGGAGAGGTCAGATAGGGAAAGGTTAAGGGCAATGGAGCTGAGAATGGAGAGAAAAGAGAAGGCAGACAGGAGGAATAATATTGTGGTAAAAGGGTTGAAACTAAAGAGCGGGGAAGAAAGAGAGGGTGTGGAAGAGCTGCTACAGAGCATAGGGTGGGTTAAAGGTAGGGTAGGGAAAGTTAAGTTGGAGGGGAGAAAGGACAAGGAAGTGGCGGTTGTGGAGATATAGAGCTGGGAAGAAAAGTTGGGGGTAATGCGAAATAAGAGTAGGATAAAGGATAAAGACTTAACGAGAAAGTAGGGGGGGGGGGGGGTAATGCAGGATAGAGGAGTAGTGAAGGCGTTGTATTGGGACGTAGCAGAGATAAGGAAGAAGGATGAGGAGTTCTGGAGGTATATACAAGAATTTGATGTTGTGGGACTGGTAGAGACGTGGGTAGAAAGAAAGGAATGGGACAGAATAGAGCTACAGCTGCCAAGGGGGTATAGGTGGAGACTTCAAGAGGCGGTCAGAGTGAAGAAAAAAGGAAGGGCTAGTGGGGGAATAATAACGGGGGTTAGAGATGGATTAGAGGAAGAAATTCATGGAGACGAAGAGAGGGAGGGAGTGCAAATGAGGGAAGTAAAAATAGGAGGGAGAGCGTGTAAGTTTGTGACAGTGTACAATAAGGATGGGATGGAAAGAATTCGAAGGATACGATAATAAATAAGGAGGGGGAGATTCTAAGGGACTGGATGGAAGATAGAGGGTGGGCAGTGGCGAATGGTTTGGCAAATGGGGACGAAGAGGGAGAATACACATATGTAAGTAAGGTGGGGGTATCGGTGATGGACTATGTGGTAATGAATATGCAAGGATGGGAGGAGACGGAAAAATTCGTAGTAGAGGGGAGGGTGGATTCAGACCATCAGCCATTAAGTCTGTGGATAAGAGGTGAGGGTGGCGATGGAGGATAGGGGAGTAGAGAGAGGCCTAATTGAAAGGGTAAGGGAGATATATGAAGAGACCAAAGACAGGGTAAGAGGAGGAGAGGGATTCTGGATGGATAGGGGGAGGTTGTGGGAGGCAATGGAGGATAGGGGAGTAGGGAGAGGCCTAACTGAAAGGCTAAGGGAGATATATGAAGAGACCAAAGACAAGGTAAGAGGAGGGGAGGGGATTTCGGAGGGATTCTGGATGGATAGGGGTCTAAGGCAAGGGTGTCCACTTAGCCCAACGCTTTTTGCGATTTTAATTGCGGATATGGAAAGTAAGCTGGAACCTGGGGTGGTAGAAGGAGTCAGGATAGGAGGGGTTAGAATTTGGTCACTAGCGTATGCAGATGACATAGTGTTGCTGGCAAGCAGCGAGGAGGCCTTAAAGGAGATGATGAAGAGGTTGAGAAGATACCTGGATAAAAAGTGGTTAGAGCTGAATGCGGAAAAGTCCAAGTTTATGTTGTTCAGAAAAGGAGGGGGAAGGGATAAGGGAAGGGAGTGGAAGTGGAAGGGAAAGGAGGTGCAGGAGGTGAAAGAGTTTGTGTACCTGGGCTTCGTGTTTCGAAAGAACGGGGGAGTGGATGGTCACATAAAAGAGAGAGTGAGGAGGGCAAATGTGGTGATGAGGCAGGTGTGGGGGTTGGGAAAGAAGTTATTCGCAGATGATTTTGGAAGGAGAATGAAATTGTTTGATTCACTAGTGATGAGTGTGCTATTGTATGGGGTAGAGGTGTGGGGGTGGAAGGAAAGTGAAGAGGTAAATAGAACGCAGAGAGGTATGTTCTGGCTCTCTCGGGAGAAGAGGATGTGTGAATTGTGTGGAAAGGGGGATGCAAGAGTGGAACACTGGTTGGAGGAGTGCGGTGAGGTGGAAATAAGTGAGATAAGCATGGAGGCATTGTTGCATGAAAAGGGGAAAAAAAGGGAAGTAGCATGGGTGAAGGGAGTGTTGGGTAAGATGGTGATGAAGAGAAGGAAGGAGGAAGAGGAGTGGAAAAGGAAAGATTGTAAATAGGAGAGAAAGTAGATATAAGTAAGATGTAAATATTGTAAATAGTAGATAAGTAATAGGTATTAGCTGCGAAAACAGAGGTTGGCAAGCGAGGCAATGCGAAAAAGTAGGGACATGCGAGCGAGGCGAAGCGAGGAAGGCAAGGCGATAAGAGCGTGCGGCTTAGAGATAAGGAATGGATGGATGTTAATTTTCAAGGGTTAGTTTTAAGAAAATTCTGTAAAAATGGATGTGTAAGCAAGTCAATTTTTTAAGTCCCGCAGGCTGAAAAATAAACGTTTATCTATCTTGTCGAAAATGAAAAGTGCCACATATACTGGAACTTCATATTCTAGACAGTAGTTTCTGGCTCGAACTCGAGGCCTGACATAGTTCTCCTTGATTTCCAGAAACGAACCATGTTCGTTATCGAATTTTTGGTTCCAGCCAAGGAGTTTGCATTTGAGTATTTGGAGCACGTTCATAGCGAACGTGGATCAATTTTATGATAATTTATATCATATCTAAGTTTTTGTTTTTATCAATATGTCGATGACAGAAACTATGAGGCCAAAATATCTTTGACGAGGCGTCTATAAAGTGTAAATGATGTTCCTATAACCTCGCTTTTCTTACGTACATTTCTTTCACATCTTTGGAAGAGATAATTCGTCTTTAAAAACAATATATGTAAAATATGTAAGTTAACGAAATAAGAATTCAGTAGCATAAATTCGTTTCACAGTGATGAAAATAAATATTTAACCAATAACCTTGCAGTGCGCATAATGAAGCTTCCTTTTTGTATTTTTTTCATAAATGCATCCAATATTTCTGAGTGTTTTTAATTCATCACTATTAGTGTCTTTATCCTTTACATTATTGGTTTTCGAACTGAAATATTAATGGAAATTTTCAACATGATATGCGCAAGAAAGTTAAACGTACTTCTTGTCTCAGCCAATCGGTATCGCCGTATGCATAGAAAATTGGATTGTTGCGAACCAGGTATACGGTTAACTAATCGAGGATTAAAATTTGATCAGAGAATCTGGTGGAACGCAATGCAAGTTAACGCAGGTTTAATCATTGATTAAAAAATAATCATGATTAGTTAATCGCCCATTTAATCAGTGTTGGTGAAATCGGCCCTAAAAGAGTTACAAATCACCAGAACAGATGGTATATTCTCAAAAATAAGACCTTTATTTTTGAAGGTGAAATATATATTTTTTTAATTCTTATGATCAATGGAAAGAACGTAAAACTCCTATCGTATCGGTAAATAATTATATAATTAACCAAATTTTCCATAAAATACTATCCAATAGCACGACACTTTACCCAAGTTTGGCTTAGATCGGACAACTTCGATTTTTTGAGTGGGTATATTTGAGAAATAATATCCCATATACACGACTAATAGTGAAGATATGAAGGGTATTTTAATATGTTTAATTTGTCTAAAATAATAGTACTGTATTGGTGTTTCATTTTAATAATTTTAAAAGGTTGTCAGATTTATATTTTACAAATTTAATTTTTTCAGCGGCCTATTTAAAAAATCATGGGCGTGTTCATACTGGCGAAAAGCCATTCAAATGTGGTGTCTGTGGCATGCAGTTTTCTCAGAGTCCTCATCTTAAAAACCACGAAAGAATACATTCTGGTGAACGACCGTACCAGTGCGAAGTATGTGAGAAAACATTCGCAAGACACTCAACTTTGTGGAATCATCGGAGAATTCATACTGGAGAAAAGCCGTATCGATGTAATATTTGTGGTTCTGCTTTTAATCAAGCTACACATCTAAAAAACCATGCGAAAGTACACACGGGAGAAAAACCACACAGGTAATACTTAGTAAATACTGTTCCTAAGAAAAATAAAAAAACGTCGCACGAGACCAACGCACAGTGGGGAAAAAATACATTTTTTGATTCAAAATACGATTCCTGCTGAATCTGTGGACCGATTTAGATTTTTTTTTTGTAGAAAAAAGCTGAGAAAATTCCGGGGAGAGCTGTCGAGACCGATTTTTAAAAAAGATCTCCAGTTTTTTATAAATAAACAAATATATGGTAAAAAATGACAATTTTTTGAGTTTAGTCCTTTGCCTTCTTAGAAATAGATTAAAAAGTTTTGCAATCAACTCAATTTGATAGTGCACCATTACTAGAAGGTTATTCAATAGCGAGCAATAAACAAAAAAATGTGTTACCAATCAAATAATTTGTTAAAAGTTCATTTTCGCGATTTTCATTATTTTCATATTATTTTTCCTCATCTTGTAAGTAATTCATCGCATAACATCACTATGATGGAAAAATTTCGTATTTAAATAATAATTAACAATAATGTAAACAAATTTCATGGAAAAATATGCACTTTGGGTGTGTTTTGAAGAAAAACACCGTTTTTTCGGTCTGTACTTATAATTAGCTGACTCGATGCAGTTTTAATACAAGAGACAACTAAACAATAATATTTATAATTGTTAAAAGAAAATTTTATAACAAATAAAAAAAAAGGCTCCAGAAAGAGCCTGACACACCTTTCCATTTACCATAGTCAACGCGAAATCATGAAAGACAGTTATGGTACAACGACTATTCGGTACTTTTATTTTTGCAGGTTTGAGTTTTCTGTTTTTGTCTTCCATAAACTCTACTTCTGTCGTGGTTCGTTCCTTAGTTTCTGGTGCATGTTCAAACATGATCAGCCTACATAATCTTGTAGATCCATGATTCTCGTTTTTCCAAATTTTCAAGGGCTTTGCACATTCCGAACAATTCTTATCATGCTTATGGGAACAAGTTTGAATTATTCGTAATGGCACCATTGACATCATAAAGATTCCTGCATCTGATTTTTCTGCTCCACAGAAATTTTGATTATGTTCGCTCTGGTCAGATGAGCCATCACAACCATATTTATATTGACACTTCATCACGACATTTTTCCCTTCAACTATATCTGGTGGCAATATATTTGGAATTTCCAACATACGCTTTACTGCATGATCGCACAAATCTTGCAATTTAATCCTTACCCCAGACTCTGTAACTGTCATGCTTTTTTCGGGAGGAAGACCCTCACTCTTGGCTTCCTCATGACTTTTATAAAGAGGAAAAATGACAGCATTATGTGCTTTAGCTTGTAGTCTAATAGTTTCATATTGATGTTTCGTCAATTTTGTGTCTTCAGCCAGATAAATAGCTTCTTCTAAAGTAAATGGCTCCATTTGTCCTTGAAATTCTTCACGTTCTCCATGTTCTTTATCTCCAACTCTTGATATTATACTTCTTATCTCCTTAGCCAAGTTCCTCTTCCCAGAAGAGCACAAATTATTCAAAAAATCATTTTCAATTTCAATTTGAGAATATGAGTCAACAAGAGGGAGTGTTTTCCTTCTTTTAGTCGATTTGGAACTGGTTTCAAAATCTCCTGAAGATCTTCTGCCTACTTTTGTGGGATCCAATAGTATGATGGAATCAGACGATAACCGTGCACTGTTCAGTTTAGAAAATTTATCTGCATTATAGAACGCACTCTTCCATCTTTTTTCAAAAGACTGAATGAAGTGCCGCAACAAGATTTCTCGTGTCAAATTGACTTGCTCATTATCTATCAAGTTAGCCGTGCGCAGGTAATCTAAGAGAATTCTTACGTCTTTACTAGTACTTGCGATTAAAAGATCACTTAGAATCTTATTGGGCACTCTAATATAATTTATTTCTAAATTATATGTAAAATATATAAATATTATTGTTCAGTTGTCTCTTGTATTAAAACTGCCTCGAGTTAGCTAATTATAAGTATAGACCGAAAAAACGGTGTTTTTCTTCAAAACACACCCAAAGTGTACATTTTTTAATGAAATTTGTTTATATTATTGTTAATTATTGTTTAAGTACGAAATTTTTCCATCATAGTGATGTTATGCGATAAATTACTTACACGACGAGGAAAAATAATATGAAAATCGCGGAAATTAACTTTTAACAAATTATTTGTTTGGTAACAAATTTTTTATTTTTTTTTGCTCGCTATTGGATAATCTTCTAGTAATGTTGCACTATCAAATTGAGTTGATTGCGAAACTTTTTACTCTATTTCTAAGAAGCCAGAGGACTAAACTCAAAAAATGGTCATTTTTTACCAAATATTTGTTTATTTATAAAAAGCTGGAGATATTTTTCAAAAATCGGCCTCGACAATTCTCTCCGGAATTTCTCAGCTTTTTTCTAAAAAAAAAAAATATATGTAAATCGGTCTACAGATTCAGCAGGAATCGTATTTTGAACCAAAAAATGTACTTTTTCCCCACTGTGCAACGGTTCGTTAAAATAAATTTGTTTAATAATTGGTAGATTCGATGTTATATGCATTCTGCCTTAACTTCTGGGTGTTTTAAAAAACATTTATAATGGTATATAGGAAATATATATCCTATTTTTTCTGCTTCTTCCAGACAATACTTATTTATTAAATTCAAAAAAATAATTTTTTAAAACTTTTCTACGCATAGACAGTTCTCTCCTCAAGTGTATTTCAATCCATAATATTATTATTATTGATATAGTTATAGTAATTTCAGTGATAGAAAACTTATTCGTATTTTGGTAAGAAACATTTTTGTTAGCTAATCTACCCGTAATTCAAATTTGTTATTTATTATATCGTAGCTTGACCTTCAACGTTTCGTACATTATTTCATCAAAAATTGTAAATTGCTTTACCATTGTTCTAAATTTGTAAGTTTCTAGTCAAATAAGGTAATAATTCTATAATTGAAGATTGCGTTTAGTCATTTATTGTACAGGCTCAATTTTTAGTAAATTGATTAGAAATTTTTAAGACCACTTTAATCGAAAGATGTGTTTTTATCATCTAAATAAAGATATACAATATACATATACTTGTATATGATTCAATGCTTTTTTCTAAACTTCTTAGCTTTTGGTTACATTGCGATAAGTCAACAATTTTTCTACCATTTTGGATACTTCAACCATTATCTTTTGCATTTATTGCTTAAGAGAAGTAAAAATACTTTCTACTGCCTGACTTAAATATTTAGACTACTTATACTCAGGCTTGCGAGCAATACAATTCACCTTTTACTTTTATAATACCAGCCGCGCGGGGTGATGTGACTAGCCAGAACCCTTTTTCGACACGATTGATACATGTTCATAGTCATTTTTCTAAAAAAAAAAATTGTAACTGAGAAGCTAAATATTCTTTGACTCGTCCATCAAAATAATGTTAACGTAGGCGAATTGGATGCGAGATTTTCTAATCTTGCAAATGGTTCTACTTGCAAAGTAGTAGATTCAGTTTCTGCACAAATGCACGTGTTTGAAGTTAAGTGTGAATTAGAAACAATCAAAGGAAATGTACCCAAACTTATTGTCGGTAGTTCAGTTTTAGGGGAAAACTTATTGAACCAAAATACATCCGATTTTAAGAAAACATATTTTTTTCTTTATTTGATAAACTTATTTTTAGAAATTTCTGAAGGCTTTAAAAACATAAAATTGATGTTTAAAGCATGTTAAAATATTTATATTTTCTTCAAATTATGGAATACTTTATTTTTCATAAGCTAAAATTCTACGAGGTGAGATTTTTAAATACCTATGGTAAGTTTACCTTAGAAGAGAAAAAATTGTCTTTTAAAGCATGGGAGATTATTTGTATTAAAAAAGAAAAATTATGCAGCAATTTTTTGAAGCAAGATTCAATTACGACGTCTTAAGGTAAATTCAGTTGATTGCTTCCTTAAAAATCAGTCCGTGAAGCGAAGTAGCAAGCGCCCTCACTTAAGGGTTTCATGGGAATGGATAGGGTTAAGATTTGTCCGCTTTTTTGGAAAATTTCCAATCCAATTAAAACAATTTTTCAACAAAAAAGTACCTCAAACTTTCAAAAATTGCTTGAACATTGCATTTGTGTATATATTTTTTATAAAAATGAGAAATATACTTCAATTTATTATTATAATGCTTGTAAATGACTTCAAATTGGATTACAGACAAAAGTCACTACATAAATATTCAAAATGATTACAAATTCTAAGACTGATGTTTATATCAATTGTTAACCACAAATTATTAATATATTTTTAACTTTTAATTAGTATTTTTTGAATCTGCATCAATCGATTACACATTAATGACACTGAAACTGAACAATTTATGCACTTTTAATTCATCGGAAACTTAAAATTTAGAATTTTTGCAAAGTTTATCGTTAAATGAAAGAATGGATTAATTTTGTTTAAATTGGCTTTCACAGATCTCTTGTGAATTTATTTAGCTTCCGTTTTAAGAAAAAACTTAGAAATCGGTTGAAAATATAAGGCGGAATATCACTTTGAACATTTTTTCATTCACTGTCCACACTGCGGCCTCTAGCTTGAAGCTATTCATTTTTAAAATGTATACCCATCACAAGTACATCACCCTTCAAAATCTGAAATCATATTATTTCTGCTCGATGGGAGTAGTATGTGACATGAGGAAGCAAATTGTTAGTTTTACTAGTTTTAGCTTAGTTTTAATACGGGCGGGAAGCCCATGAAGAGCTCCCCTGACGCTCAAGCTATAAAGCCTATTGTGCCACACCCTTACTTATTCACTCTCAGCAGTCGACCCCAGAACTCTTGACGAAGCCCAGTATGTCGACCACTGATCGTGTTTCAATTTCCTCTGTTTCCATAAAATGGACCCCGAGGGTCTGTTGCCGGAGCTTAGCTTATACCGGGCACTGGCATAATACATGCAGGGATGTTTCGTCATCCCTGCCGCACCTCCTGCACTCCGTCGTGGGGCTATACCCCATTTTGTGCATATGATAGTTCAAGTGATTGTGCCCTGTCAGGGTCCGTACCACTGTCCTTGTGTCTTTCTTAGGTAAACCCAGGATTTCCCTGGCTCTGTTCATCCTATAGGTATACCCCAGGGTGGATTTCGCCTGACGGCAACCCTTGGTTTGTTCTCAGTATTCCCTGTGTTTTCTTCAGATCCAGGTTTTAAAGGCCATCCCGGCACTGCAAGACGCTATTCCCAGTACCGGTTCCGGTCCTACGAATTCGCTCGCTTCGCCGCACTTTGCCAACTGGTCCGCCTTTTCGTTGCCCTTGATCCCTGTGTGACCAGGGACCCATATGAGAGCCACCTTGTTTCTTTCTGCAAGTTGGTTTAATGCCTTTTTGAATTCCCAAACTATTTCTCAGGCTATGTCGGGTTTCCCTATTGCAGTTAGTGCCGCTTGGCTGTCCGAACAGATCGTGATGTGTCTGCCAGCAGCGTTTTCCTCTATTAGTGTTTCAGCACAGCGAAGGACGGCCAGGACCTCCGCCTGAGAAACAGTAGCTTGTCGCCCAAGTGTGATCCCTATCCCTTCCCCTCTCTTGCTGTCATAAATTCCTGCTCCTGACCCTCCCTCTCTCCTGGAGTCATCCGTATACCAGATTTCCCTCTGGAGAAGCGGGTTACCATTTTCTTTCCACAGATCCCTGCTTGGGATACAGACGCGGAAAGCTTTGGTGAAGTTGAAGCCTTTTGTTATTTTATCTTGCCTCATCTGTAGAATCGGTAGTGCACTGATATCACTCGGGAGTCTAGTGTGTCTAGTCCCCGGAGTCCATCTATTTGCTCTTGCCAGGCGGCCCATCGCGTGAGCCGCTCTAGCGGTTATCGCAACATGAAGGGGTTCCTCACAGAGCATGCATCCTATCGCCGCTGTGGGCGCAGTCCTCATTGCTCCAGTCCAACCCCTAAATGCTAGCGTTTGTAACCCAAAGGCTCTCCTGCACATCCAAATAGTCATGACAAATATCCTGCATTGGGTCTCCAGGTGCTTTGCCCAGCTCAGCCTGCTATCTAGGATTACTCCCAGATATCTAACTGAGTCTGAAAACGTCAGCTTCCCACCACGGAATACAGGAGCGTCAGCTTTCGGAACTTTGTAATTCCTCGTGAAAATTACCAGGTTGGTCTTTTCCGGATTTACCGAGAGCCCTGAGCTATCGCACCAGAGCTCTACGATGCGCAGCTCCGACCTTATAAGACCCATCAGCATTTCCAGATGAGCCCCCTTAACTAGGATTACGAAGTCGTCCGCATATCCTTGGGTATAGTACCCTTCTTTATTTAGCCTTCGAAGGAGGCCGTCTACAACAATGCACCACAGGAGGGGTGACAGGACACCCCCCCTGTGGACAACCCCGCGGAGCTATCCCCCTTACTAGGCCTTCACCCCATCCGCTTTCGATTCTTCTTCGGCGTAGCATGCTTCCTATCCAGCATACTAGCTTGTCCGGCATGCCACATCTCAAAGCCTCTCGACAGATGACCTCTGGAGGATTATTGCTGAAAGCACCCTCTATATCCAAGAAAGCGCCCACAGCATACCCCTTTTGTTCCAACTGCTGCTCCAAATTTGCTACAACAGCATGAAGCGCAGTTTCTACCGAGCAGCCTGCCTGGAAAGCATGCTGCCCTCTATGCAGCAGGGAGGCCAAAAGCACCTCATCCCTAATGTATCTCTCGACCAGCTTCTCTAGCGTCTTCAGGATAAAAGATGTTAGACTGATTGGTCGGAAATCTTTGGCAGCAGTGTCACCCTCCCTCCCAAGTTTGGGTATGAAGGCAGCCTTCCATGCCGATGAAACGTGTTTAAGAGCTATGCTTGCCCTAAATAATTTCGTCAGACGAGGGACGACTAAATCCATGCCTTTTTGTAAAAGCGCTGGATAAATGCCATCTGCCCCTGGTGATTTAAAGGGGCAAAAGAACCCTACGGCCCATTCCACCTTTTTGTAATCAGCGACCTTGACGGCGAAACTCCAGTCGGCCCTCTCCACCCCCCGGCCCCGGTCTTCCTCCTCTTGGTCGGTTCGGATTCGCTGAAAACCCGAGTAGTGAACCTTCATCAGGTGATTCAGCGGTTCTTCTTCATCTTCGACAAACTCATCATTATCGAGCCTTATGAGCCCGAGGCCCTAATTATACTTCCTTATATTTTTATTGTATTCGCACTGGGCCGTCTTATAGATGTCCCAGTCCGAAGGCAATTTAGTTCTATTAGCCCTATTGCACAGCATTCTTGTCTTTGTAACATAGAGTGAAATCGAGAACCTCATTTCTGTTTTTAGTCTAGAATGTGGGAGTATCACCCCGATTCAGAATCTCCAGCTCTGTGCCTGCTATGTATCCAATTAAATCTCTCCCTCTGTCGTTGATGTTTGTGCTTCCCCACACCGTATGGTGAGAGTTCGCATCACAACCCAACAGCCGAGGAATGCTGTTCTCTTTACAATACCGAATTAGAGCCTCCACCTCTCTGGGAGGCGGGGTCCCTCGGCATCGCCAGGAAAGTAAGCCGAGGCAATAAATACCTCTAGCCTTTCTGCGCTACTGCCCCTGAGTCTCACCTTAATAACGGTGAGATCTCTAGACCAGAATTTAGGCACCAAGATCGCACCCATACTCTTGACGGCTATGCATGCCCTTGGCGTTTTTTCGCGTGGCACCTTATATATGGAGCCACATTCTGACAAGCCACAAATCCATTCCCTGTATAACCATGGTTCTTGCATTAGGGCGAGCCCTGTCTGCACCACAGACTTGCGTCTGGCTAGAACCGCCGAGGCGCCTTTGCTGTGGTGCAAATTAATCTGCTTAATGAAAAAATATGTTTCCAGTGTAAATATAGAAGAAGAGAATGACGAAAGTGATGCGAGTTCCCTGATTAATGGAAATTTAAGCGATGATATAAATTTATGTGATGAAGATTGATTATTGGAGGAAATAGGTAATTGAGATTAGGAAATATGTCGATTGAATGTAACGTGTCTGTAACTACAATTGTATTCATGCAATAATTGTTAAAATAGAATTTTCTCAATATTTTTTCTGCCATATTGGATATGAAAATTTTCATTTTATGATTCTGATGCCAGATTTGGATTCAGCGACCTCCAAAACGTAATTATGGACAATTTTTTAAAGTTGCCTAAATTTTTCGAACTTTCGTTCCTCCATATTGGATCAGCCATTTTTTATATTAAAATTCTGACGTCAGATTTGGATTCAGAGTCCTCGAAAACCTAAATGTGGACAATTTTGTCAATTTTCCTAAATTTTTCAAAACTTTTGTTCCGCCAAATTACATCCGCCATTCTTTATTTTGTAATTCTGACTTCAGGTTTGGATTCAGCAGCCCTAAAAACGTAATAATAATAAACTACGTTAAGTTACCATCATGTTTCCGACTTTTGTCTCTCCATATTGGATTTTTCATATTTAGCCACATTTTCTCAAAAAGGAAATACGTTACGCTATTTTTCCTGGCAGATTTGAATTCAGCATTAAAAAATCTATAAAATATAATGTCTTAGACTAAACTAAACTTTGTTCTTTGTAATTCTAGTGCAATTATGTAATTTTGGTCAAAAAATGACGGTCTTTTCCTGCATTTTCCAGGTTGGGAAATTCTGGAAAACATTTCTCTATAATTTTTCCTTATTGTGCATTTAATAACCTGTAACCTCGTTCGAAGAACATCCATTTTCGTCAATTCGTTCGAGAGATATTAGGTTTTGAATGTAAATTTTGCAAAAACTCCCACTGTGCGGCGTGAGATGTAAAGTCGCGGAACAGAAGAATTAAGGTGCATGCTTTTGTTCATGTGCAAAACCTTACGCGTCCTGATATCAAGGGATCTGAGCTTGTCCTTCGTCCATGGAACCACTCCAAATGAATAGAGTACTACCGGGACGGCAAGCATGTTCGTTGCAGATACTTTGTTCTTAGCCGACAGTTCGGAAGACCAAATCTGCCGGATGAGACGTTTGTATCTGCTTCGGAGAGTATCCTTTATAGATGTCACGTCCTGAATGCGGCTCTGTGGCACGCCCAGGTATGTATAGGTCTCTCCAGCGCTAAGGTGTCGTATAACGCTTCTGTCGACGAGCTCAGGGTCTTCGGGGATGCCATTAAGTTTTCCTTTCTTCAAATTAAACCGTGGCCAATTTCTCTTACCCGAACTCCATTCCAATCTCTTGAATGTACCCTTTGACCAGATGAGATAGTAAATCTGGTTTTCCAAAGCGGCATTAATCTCTCTATGTACCTCACGATGTGTGGATGAACCTTTAAGCAATTGTCTGAACAATCCTATCATTTAGGATAGCTGTAAAGATCTTATACAGTGTGTTCAGAAAAGTTATTGGCCTGTAGTTCTTAGGGTCAGCTAAATTGCCCGTATTCAGCAGGAGCACTGTGCGCCCTTCCACCAACCACTCCGGAATAGGCTCTTCCGACTTTAGATATAAGGTGAAAATTCTCGCCAGATGCTGGTGGGTTGAAGCAAACTTCTTCCACCAGAAGGTCTTGATACCATCTGGACCGGGAGCGGAATAGTTCTTTATGCCTCTCAATACGTTTTTCACCTCCTCGGTAGTGATAGGTGGGCATTCCTCCTCAGCTGTTATGAGGGCATTGCACAGCTCCTTGACGCTATTTATGTTCTTTGAGTCTTCTTGAAGTTGATGTTGGACCTCGTAGACTTCTCTCCAAAATGCTTCGACCTCCTCTGCTTTGGGCGGATGGTCGACAGTAACTGGAGGGTCTTGAAAGAGTCGAGATGGGTCACACAAAAACTGTTGATTTTCTCTGACCCACCCCTCCCTCTGCTCTAGACTTCTCTTAGCGTTAGATAGTACTCGTATTCTGTCAACAATATGCTGCCTGATGGTCAGTAGCTTTGACTTGTTGATTGTGTGATGACGGATCCGCAGTTCGCGCGCGAACTTTCGAACCTTGGCAGTGAAAGTCCTGCCGGATGTTATGTAGTCATTCACACACTGAATGCGGGATGCATACTGTCTTGCCCAGCCTATCTTTGTCCTGAGTTGATGCATTCGTCTTTTGGTCTTATGATCAACCATTGATTTTGTTTTACAGTTTGCATCTGCCAAAGTTCTCGCTGCATTGTACACACCACAATTGATAGTCCAGAGGTCGGATTCTTCGGAAAAATCTCCACGAAGCTCATCATCCAGTTCAGTCAGATCTTTGGGCTTGGGAGAAACCTTAATATTGATGTTTCTCCGAGTCCTGAAGCATCGTTCTTCGTCTATTGGATGCCTGTTCGCGGTTGGTCTCAGTGTCGCCACTCTTTCTCTGTTGCCAG
>CAKNXH010060614.1:177243-190291 GCA_932178445.1 Andricus quercusramuli | reverse complement strand
TATATATATATATATATATATATATATATATATATATATTCACTATAAATTCAATATAAATGCATTATACTTACAGTTAATATCACAATTACAGATACAGTTCAGTTGTATAAGGGGAATCGACAATCAAGTGCAGTAATGATACATAAAATAATTTTTTCCTTTTCAAATCGATCGACATTTTACCTCATCTTTGTTGTTGAAATTTTCGAGCTAATCTATTTATCAACCGTGCATAGAATGCGTGTGCATATTAATATAAATTAATATTAATATATTTACTGTGTGAGTTAATACTTGTAAGCAAAATATTTTTCCCAAACTTGTTACAAAATATAAGAAATCATCTGTAAGAGATGAATCAAACAAATTTTAAGTAAAAATTTATTACAATTTCTAAGGTGGCTACGTTTTTCTGGGAGAAACCGTTTGACCTAGAGTTTGTCAGAAAAATGTAAGCTGTTCCGTAGCTCACTTCAATAATGCGTGCGCTAGATGGAGGTTTTAGGACAGGTTTTAGGTACTTAGGTAAGGTTCGATTCCCCCGGCGGTGGCGACTTTTCAAAGCGTTTGAGCGTGCGATCATATGTGTAAGATTCGGTGCGTGCAATTGTGTAGGAAGAAACGAAAATCAAGTGCAGTAATGATATTTCTCTATTTATAAATCGTGTATAGAATGCGTGCAGTGCATATATACATATGCATATATGCGTAACAATGCGAAATCAGGTAAGTTACTCTTCACAGAAGGAAGGCTTACTACACGAAATAGTAACTTCTTCTCGCTGAGTATGGATGGTTACCAAGTGGTGCAGTGCATCCTACTATTTGAAATTGTTTATCCTAATCTTCCAAAAAGTCAGTTTAGCATACCTCAACACGAATTAGTAATTTTAATAAAATTCATCGACGAGAAGCTGGGCTTGAATTTAAAATAGCTGGAACTAATGGTTTACAGAGCTCTCCTAACGATCCATTTTTTTCCGCGTCTGGTAAAATGGATGTATAAATGGCTCTTTCAAATACATGAAAAAGTTCTTGACATTTAAAATTACAAGAATTGATATTAAGAATGATCCATTGTTAATTCTCACATAGAATTAGTGACAGTAAATCTGTCTCACAAAAATTTGATGCAATTTCAGTGCAAGAAAAAGTATTTTGCGGTCCGAGAAGCCACAGTTTTGTATTCACTTCTTTCATTCGTTTCGAGTTTGTATGTTATCAAATATAATTGAAGCTATGTTATTTTCAATAATATTTGCAGCAATTCATATGATAAAATAAAATCCGAAATTGAGAAAGCTCAAGTTCCACAATTAAAAAAAAAATAGTGTAAAATGTTTGATGGAAATATTTAATGAAAATCACTTACACATTTTGTCAATAAAAATTACAATATTGTTAAATACCTACGAATCGTAATATTTGAAATTGAGTGTGTCTGTGTGTTTGACACCTTAACCTAAGATAGTATACCTAAAAAGTGAATCACCTGGCATCCACTGACCAATAATAACACCAAACGTACAACATAATTCCACAGCACTATACTCACAGTCCTGATTAAACTTGGAATCCAAAACACGTGAAAAATGTCATAAGAATATCAAAAATTAAAATTTATAGCTAAACAACAAAAATGCGTCCGATCTTACTAGTAAATTAACTACAATTATCAACACGGAATTCACAAATGACTTCTTTGGCAAGTTTATTCCAATCAGTATAAGTATCTCTATGTCAAGCTGTGTATGTAGAACATTACGGCTGCAGTAATTGGCATAAAAAAATGATCTCCCCTCCTAAAGTTAGGTCTCAACTAAATTTTGACATACTAACATCTCCATTTTCTAAGATAAAAATTAACAAAGTTATTCTATATGTTTTATGAGATAAAAACGTACCCTTTCCTTGCAGCCATGTTTTGCCAATTTATTTGCGAAAAATCAATTTCCTCTAAAGTGCATAAGACAGTATAAAAGTTTGGGATTCCAAATCGTCTACTTCTGTTGCTTTGCAACCGCTGCCCGAGCAACTAATTCCGTTGAAAAAATAGTCTGCCTTTTAAGAACAAATAGTTTTTCTCTAAAACTGTGCAACATTCTTAGCTCGAATTTTGCGCAGTTCTTCAGTACACGAAATGATATATTTTGTGAGACTTTCAAACAAGTGTTTTTATTACTTTTTATTATCTACAATTTTCCATTAAACCTTCTTTCTATCCGATCAATAGCTTGACCGCAATCTTCTAAAAAAACATGCTTTCGTCAACTTTGAGCATTGCGAAATTCATTCCCTCCACGAATTGGTTTGAGCATTCATACTGGCCTTCATCCCAGGCATCAACACTACAAATTTGTGGACTTCATTCTCATTCGACACTTTTGTGATGAAAAGCCCCTTTTTGGCATTCGTTCCCTGGACTATTGTACTTCTTTCTATCTCCGGCGTCACCCATACCTGCGCAAATTCTTCTCTTCCTTTTATTCTTCCCCTTCTCGTCTCTTTCTCAGCGCAGCTCAGTTCACTGCTCTATAGGCTAGTCAACGAAACTGAAGGAGGCACCTCAAATGGAAAAAAAATTATAATATGCTAAATAGTACTTAAAAAAGTTCGATAGGGGCTGTAAAGTTACCTATCTAGATTCAGTAAAATGAGAGGGGGGGGGGGGAGGCTCGAGTCGCTATTTGCCAGCATGGCGGCTTGTCTTACATTTTCGCATTTTTCTTCAAAGCGGCTGTTCCTAGAACAAAATGAGTACAAAAATCAAGAAGATTAAACGTTTTGGAAGATTTTTCTTCTTGCCCTTGTGAGCAATTGCCTAAGTGAAAACTGGTGTAGATTGTTGTTTGTGGCATGTCTGGTGATGATCTGTCAATTAATACTAAACATTTGGTTCTAACTATATCATTAATTTAGTACTGTAAATTATTTTAACCATTTTCAACGCTTAATTTGAAGAAGTTAGCTATTTTTTTTTACAACAACCGTCCGATTAAAATATATTAAACACTTTTTAAAGACTTTTTCAGTTGATTTTGGATCCCGTATGGCTCTTTTCAGACAAATTTGTGTATAATTATTGAAAAAATTTTAATGAATATTCTTATTTTGCCGCTGTGCAAAGTTACTTATCTCTAAAATATGTATGCGTATCCATTACGTCGAATCGCAAAATATATGTTTCAAAGTGCGTATGTGCCATTATTATTCTCACACAGTCTGCTGCATTGAAGCACTTTGAATGTCATTTAGAGGCATGGAAGTTTTCACTTTTGAGGTGGGTGTTGCAAAAATGATATTTTTTATAAGAAAGAAAACAATATGGGAAAGTCGAGTAGTCCCGGCCACTTAAGCTTTTTTATTAATAAACTAGTCGATATCGATGAATTCTACTACGACTTCTAACAACTAATAACAACTCTAAAGCAGTTATTGAAAGAATGATTATATTTGATAGGGGAAAAAAGTAATTTACGTGAGGACCAAAAAAGGTTATTCGAAGAGATTGTCGGGTAGCACGGCCACCGAGAAAATTGTAATATTTTCACAATTCATCATAAATGAACGACGTGAAATGTATGTTTTAAAAATAAACGCTTCAAGATTGGATACATTAGGACAAAAATACTCAACGAATATCAGAAATTCACGGAAAGCGTTGGAAGTTACATTGTTTACAAAAAAGGTTTATTAGTTCTTGACAGAAACTAATAAAATCAGGCACGGAAATAATTGGCCGGCTGTACCCGATACGATATGTATATAGTTTTGCGCACAAAGATAAACTTTATTATTCGTTCGGTAACTTTCTCGTTCAAACTCTCTCGTTACGCTCCTTTTTCGCCCACTATTCTCATTCTCACATACGTCTCTAACGTTAACCCTTCAGCTCCATATGTAGGGTTGCCACGCAGAACTATTAATGTTTAAAACTCTAACATTTTTAGTGTGAATAATATATCCCAATCAAGACTGATCTAATATTTTTGTATTTTTTCAAATATTTGATAAAAAATTGGGTCCATATTTCACAAAATACAATGATAAATTTTAGATATGAGACTCTATTTTTAAAATTACAATATTTATTCAATTAACGATCACAGGCTCAAGTATATTAAAATCTGTTGAAAATTAAAAATGTTTAATTTGTAAAATACTTGGATGAAGCACGTCGACATCAATAATCATCTCCTTCGTATTGGGTATCTTTTGTACACCTTCAGTAATTTAGCCACTGTTGTAAGTAAGACTTAAGACCCCTGGAAGTACCTATACATAACACAGCTCCACAAAAAAAATCAAAATTACTTCTGGAGTCTGAATATGTCTATCATATGTTTTCGGGGTCGCTGAATCCAAATTCGGGGTCCAGTTAAGCCCATCATGTCAGAATTTTCTGTAAAAATTTCCATTGTTACCCGGCTCAGAGATCGAATCCCGGACCTCATGCATGGAAGTCCGACGCGCTATCGTCTGAGCCACCGAGGCTTCTTGGGCGAACCTAACGACAACTGTTTCATCTACTCCCTTTCAAGATAAATAGTAGAATACTCCACTACTGCACTAGGAGTGCTATCGTAGTGCCGCCTTTTTTTCTTACGATTATCACATAAAAAATATAACTTTGCCCGAAAAGAATGGCCTTTACCGGGAATCTTTTTCCTATTTAAATTATGTGTACAAAAACGAGATAAAAGGGCTTCTTCGTTTGGCCTCAGTTTATGAAGTCGGATTTACCGATGATATCCAGGGGCCTAACACGATACGGGCTTATTCTTGTGGATATTTACTATGCAATCTGTATTAGCCAAAAATCCACTTTCAAGAGCAGCATTGCCGTGACACAAAATTAGAATGAGTTTTAAAAATTGTGATAGATCTGGTAATGATTTGCCTAAACTTGAAATCTCATTTATTCAAAAAGTATATGAACGAGATTTACTACGATCATGCACTTTCATCAATTCCGCGATACTAGATAACCTACACAGTTGTTTGTACTTTTGCTTAATTCTTTCCGTCTTCGATCCTCAAATCATGTGTTCTTGATGCTTAAAATTTCTAACCAAAAATGTAGACGTCTGTCAGCTGCTTAGAGACTCTTTGCAGTAACGTGAGGACCGAGATATGAAATAGATTTGGTGAATTTTTACTTCAGAGAAGAACGTTCTAGGAGTTTTTAAACCATAAAAATAAAACATGACAAGCATAAAGTCAGAAATGAGTCAATCCTTCTAAAGGCTGAGTTGTTTTAACAGCTTTGACAGCACCTTTCGTTTGAAAGCCGAAGTTCTTAAGGTTTTTTTTTGGATCGACCACTGACATTGACGTTCAATTATAGCAGTTGATATGATCCTCTGGAATGTTTGGACTTAGGAGTATTTCCTGTAGAATTATCTGGTGGCCCTGGAAATGGCCGGCGGTATCTGGTCAAGAGCAAGTGGAATTTAATACGCTCTTTTTCCTCGGTGACTGGATTTCTGAGATGGAAGAGGCTCAGCATACAGAAATCCTTGATTATGAAAGAGCCAAGCATCCAAGTCTTTCATGCTATTAGGTTGGCTCTGCTGGGTGCGCGGAGGTAGAAGGAATTTTCTCTTCCATTTACTCTGCAGTCCACGTGAAGCCTTAATTGTGGAGAAACTTCTGGATGTTAAACTTGTTCCACACCCACTGCCGATCTACCTCCGGTAGTTCTGAAGGGTAGGAGATTTCCTTTGATCATGTTTCAGGTTGTGAGTAAAAATCCTCATCGGGACATCCCTCCTCCGTGTCGCCTTAACCTCCACTTTTCGTCGCTCTCCCAGATTATCTTCAAAACCTTGACTGAGTTCCTGGTAGTCTGGTTGCAACCTTCGGGAAAGGTCCCTGCAGGTGCGAACAGGATGATACACTCTGATTGTAGGGTCACCACCACTGACCGATCGTGGGACGGGTTAAAGGGTATCAACGTCCGTCGACCCCGACCGTGGATGGCTTGCAGGCGTCTCCTCAATCCCAGGACCCGCTCGATTCTTTCCCCTCCTGGCGACAAATGCGCGCAGCGACCAAAGGGAGTGTGTGGCCCTCATGGACATCTAACTGTAGGCGCAGTCATCTCCTGGTGACGGCTGGAGAATGACAATCGTTGGTGGAGCTGGCCTTCAGCGCCCGCTAAAGCCTCGGTGATGGGCTTCCCCAGAACTTCCGGGCTGCATTCCTCTTCTGGTAGCTCAGCGACGCGTCGAGTCCCCTTCCCCGGCCTCAGTGACTTATTTCATGAGAAAGTCTTTTGGCATCGCATTCTTGCGAAGAGGATCGTAATTATATTTCCCTAAAGAGGAAATATGTTCAAAAGATGATATTATTGCAGATTCATAAAATTTAGTGGCGGTTTCTTTGATATGCTCTGAAATGTATGGTAATTGAAATTCTCTTTGGAGGACAGAATTCTTGGTATATCTGGGTGTTTTGGTGATACGTCTCAGAAATTTATTTTTAATGATCTAAATGTGTTTAATATTGGTTTTTGAAGCACCTGCGCATGTTGTACAACCGTAAGTTATGATAGGTCGGATGAAAATTTTATAGATTGGGATTCCATATTCAGGTTTTAGACTTGAGTGTCTATTATTAGGTGTACAAATAAATTCTGCCCGTTTTGAGCAACTCTTTTTTTATTTACAAAAATCTAACAAAATGCAAGTATTAATTAATATAGTGGTCATTGGCTTCTACTACTCTGCGCCAACCCTCAGGCAAATAATGGATTTTATGGAGAAAGAAGGCTTGATCTTTTGACGCTATAAAGTCATTCGCCATTCTTCGCACTTCAGAAATGAGGACTGCGTCCACAGCGGCGATAGGATTCATGCTCTGTGAGGAACCCCTACATGTTGCGATAATCGCCAGAGCGGCACACGCGATGGGCCGCCTGGCAAGAGCAAATAGATGGACTCCGGGGACTAAACACACTAGACTCCCGAGTGATATCAGCACACTGCCGATTCTACAGATGAGGCAAGATAAAATAACAAAACGCTTCAACTTCGCCAAAGCTTTCCGCGTCTGTATCCCAAGCAGGAATCTGTGGAAAGAAAATGGTAACCCGCTCCTCCAGGGAGAAATCTGGTATACAGATGGCTCCAGGGGAGAGGGAGGGTCAGGAGCAGGAATTTATGACAGCAAGAGAGGGAAAGGGATAGGGATCACACTTGGGCGACACGCGACTGCCTTTCAAGCAGTGGTCCTGGCCGTCCTTCGCTGTGCTGAAACACTAATAGATGAAAACGCTACTGGCAGACAGATCACGATCTGTTCGGACAGTCAAGCGACCCTAACTGCAATAGGGAAACCCGATATAACATCAGAACTGGTTTGGGAGTGCAAAAAGGCATTAAACCAACTTGCAGAAAGAAACAAAGTGGCTCTCATATGGGTCCCTGGTCACACAGGGATCAAGGGCAACGAAAAGGCGGATCAATTGGCAAAGAGCGGCGCAGCGAGCGAATTCGTAGGGCCGGAAACTGGTACTGGGAATAGCGTCTTGCAGTGTCGGGATGGCCATAAAAAACTGGATCCGAAAAAAGACAGGGAATACTGGGAAGAAACCAAGGGTTGCCGTCAGGCGAAATCCATCCTGGGGTTTACCTATAGGATGGACAGAGCCAAGGAAATCCTGAATTTACCCAAGAAAGACATAAGGACAGTGGTACGGACCCTGACAGGGCACAATCACTTGAACTATCATAGGCACAAAATGGGGTATAGCCCCACGACGGAGTGCAGGAGGTGCGGCAGGGATGACGGAACATCCCTGCATGTATTATGCCAGTCCCCGGCATTAGCTAGGCTCAGGCAACAGACCCTCGGGGTCCATTTTATAGAAACAGAGGAAATCGAAACGCGATCAGTGGTTGAAATACTGGGCTTCGTCAAGAGGTCTGGGGTCGAATGCTGAGAGTAAGTAAGGGTGTGGCACAATAGGCTTTATAGCTTGAGCGCCAGGGGAGATCCTCATGGGCTTCCCGCCCGCATTATAACTAACTAAATAATAAGCTGTTTTGTAACGTGTGAAAAAGATGGTAGTCGGACAGGGAAATGTGTGGAGAGTAAGCCGGATGTGGCAGAATTTTCCATTGCAATTCTCCTATGGTTTGTCGGACCACGGAACTTCTATGTGGCCTAGCGTTGTTGTGCTGTAATCTTCGTCCATGCCCAGAATATTATCTCTTTTCGTGGATTTTTTTTGCGCCAAACGGTTCAGTTGAAAATTGTGACATTGCAATGAGAAATTCTGTCACATCCGGCTTACTCTCCAGGCATTGCCAATTCTGTGACATCCGGCTTACTCTCCAGACATTGCCCCGTCCGATTACCACCTTTTTCGCTTGTTACAAAACAGCTTAGCTGAACACCAAATTCAAATTGAAGCTGAAGGGCGAAAAATGGTGAATGACTTTATAGCGTCAAAAGATCAAACCTTCTTTCGCCATTGAATCCATTAATTGCTTGAGCATTGCCGAAGAGTAGTAGAAGCCAATGGCCTCTATATTAAATAATACTTACATTTTGTTAGATTATTACAAATAATAAAAAGAATTGCTTAAAACGGGTAGAACTTATTTGTACACATAATAATAGGATTGAGACTAGACATGAACCTGAAGGTTTTCCCTTTAGTTTCCTGGATATTCTGCTTCCAATTGAGACGTTTATGTAGTTCACCCCCTAAGTATTTTATAGAGTTTTTCCATTATATTGGTCCATTAAACATTTTACGTGAATCTATTTTGACTGGCTTTCTGACTGAGAAAAGAATTGCTTCTGACTTTGCTGCATTAATTTTGTATTCTTCAAAGCTCAGCCCATGCCTCAATGATTTCAAGAGCTTTGTTAAGTAGTTTTAAGATTTTAGGGACTGACCAAGAAGAAGTAAATAGTGCACCACCGTCTGCATATAATCCAATTGAAACTTCGGGGACCTCAGGGATGTCGTCTACGTAGATAATAAAGAAAAGTAATACTAAGTTGCAGCCTTCGGGCACACCCGCTCGGATGGGTTTTTCTTTTGAGATTGTCTGACCTATTTTGACTAAGAATTTTCTTTAGGAAAGATAAAAGTGTATTAAATGGAGAAGCCCTATTAGAAAATGGAAAACATCTGCAGTATGTTTTCTTTGGTTGAATTTTATGCTAGTGGCTTCGGTAACATTAAGCATCATGTGCTGCGTTGAGTGAAGACTAATCGGCCTGTAGCTGGTTGGATGATATGGATCCTTGCCTTTTTTCTGAAAAACTAAAATATGAGCTATTTTCCATGAGTTAGGAAAGTAGCTTAGTTGAATAGAAGCATTGAAGATAGTGGCAAGGAGAGTGAGACATGAGATCGGAAGTTTTTTGGGGACTAAGTTTGAAATTAAATCAGGGCGGGTGCGTTGTTTTTTTTAGTAGTTTTAATTTTTTTGTTAGTTCCTTATGGGTTATTTTCTTGAAATTATCGGTACATGGGATTTTGAGATACTCCGAGATAATTTTCTGCTAGGAAGTTTGCTTTATCACTAGGAGAGAGTGCAAAGGTTTGATCGGGTTTTTCAAGAAGGGAATATTAGTTTGAGGTTTGGTGAGAGCCTTTGTCATGCACCAGATGGAGTTGTCTCTAATCTCTAGTTTTCCGACCACTGTGTTCCAGTTACTGCATCTGTGTTCTTGAAGTTTAATCGCGATTGTTCTTTGCAGATAATTTATCGTGCTTTTGAGGATACAGCTTTTAGTTCTCTGATGCGTTTGACAAAGTTTATTACTAGTTTTGATGAGGACTTTCATCTCAGGGTTGAGAGGTGGATCGTATTTATTGAACGTAGTCAGAGTAACTGCAGTGTGAATAGCGGTTTTTTTCTGCTACATGTGAAATCAGTAATGACTTCATTTATGTGGATAGTGTTTAGGAGTGTGGGTTCGAAATTTAATTGAGATTCTAAGGTTGTGGTGAAAGTCTGCCAATTTGCTTTTGCAAAGTTGTAACGAGATACGTCCGGAGATTTTTCACAACTAATGTAAAGGCTAAGAAGAATTGGTCGATGGTCCAAGTATAGTTCGTTTATAGTTATAGTGTCGTGGTTGAAGTGATTCTTTTTAGTAATTACAAAATCAATAAGGTCCGATTTATGTTTAGTATTATGGGGAAAAGAAGGTATGTGAATCTGATGTGGAGACAGACAGATTCTTGTCAATTATGAACTGAAAAAGTTTTTTCCGATTTTGTTCGTCATTCTACTATTTCAAGCTAGATGTTTGGCGTTGAAATCACCCTCGGCAATAACCGAGGGTGCGATTCCGAAGATTTTTCTTTAGTCGAGGGAGGGCGCAAAATCTCCCACTCCGCGGACCGAGCGGTCTCTCCTACTCCACGCGGGAGTCGAGTGGAAGGGGAGCCTTGTCGCGGAGTCTCCCACTTCTCGTCAATGGACCAATCGGGAACGCTGCTAGTTAGGGATTGACGCGTTGCTTCTCCAAGGCCCATGATTTGTTGAATATTTTGGGTGCGCCCGATATAATTGAAATTATTAGATTTGCCTCATCTTACCGAGTCCATGCATTACATATTTGTTAAAATTAAAAGTTATATATTATTAATACTATTTATCATACTATCCATATTGCTAATAATAATATTATTTATTAATATCAATTTCGATATTGAATAATTAAATATTATAATCATTTATCACAGACATTGATTTTATTATACCACATTTATACATATATTGTATACATATATCTATATGTATATTTATATTCAGTGCATTGGAGTATTTCCTCACTGTGAATTTTCTTCGACCGTTTTTTAAATAACGTAGTTATTCCTCATGAATAAAATTCATTTGGTCATACGGTCATATAAAAGGCAATGGATTCGGATGTTAAAGAATCAAAATTTATTTGTCATGTTTAACCGACGTACGTTTCGACCTAATTTCAGGTCTTCTTCAAATTTAATTATCACCTGAGTCAAAAATAAATATAATTTTAAATTCTAATTCAATATACATTTTTTTGATAGATAGTTAAAAAATTAGTTTAAAAACATTTTTCGTTTATTTACCTGCGGTGATGTTGATAAATCCTTAAAACGTTTCAATTTTTCGAGTAAAAATTTTTAGTTTATCCACATTGCGGTGTCAATATTAAAACTTAGTCTTCATTTAAGTAAATAATCTTGACAAAGCATATAATAATAAACTAGGATAAATCATGTTTTACTTAAATGCAGACTAAGTTTTAATATTTAAACCGCAATGTGGATAAACTAAAAAATGTTACTCTAAAATGACCATAATATAAACAATAGACTTGAAATGTTTTAAGGACTTACCAACATCACTACAGGTAAATAAACGAAAAATGTTTTTAAACTAACTTTTTAACTATCTATCAAAAAAATGTATATTGATTTAGAATTTACAATTATATTAATTTTTGACTTAGGTGATAGTTACCTTTGAAGAAGACCTGCAATTAGGTCGAAACGTACGTCGGTTAAACATGACAAATAAATGTTGATTCTTTAACATCAGAATCCATTGCCTTTTATATGACCGTATGACCAAATTAATTTTATTCATGAGGAATAACTACGTTATATTTATATATGTTATATGTATAATTATACATATAACATATATCATACATAATACAATGTATTATAATATAATCAATATTATTAATATTAATATTCTTTAGTAGAATTGAATGCAATTTTAATTAATTAAAGATTATATTTTAAATTCGCTTATTTGGGGTGCGCGTTCCAATATAAGAATTGCATGTTCTATGAATCTAGATTTTGGTTTAAGGCCATGTGACAAGTGGTTAAAAAAGAAATTTTTTTCATGATTATTACAATTTAGGACAAGAGCCGCCTTTCTTAGTGCTTCTTATTTATTATCCCAACTTTTCAACTCGTTGTGGCTATTCGTCTGAAAATAAGTTGACAAATAAAAAAAGTGCCGGTAAGGTAGGAATCTGGTCACGTGACGCACTCATCACATGGCCTTATAATAATTCTAAAAGTTCAAACGTTTCATCTAACTTGCCATATCCAAACTTGCCTTACTTAAATTAAAGAAAATTTTTTTCCTGAGATACTGATAAGTGATCAGTTTATGAGCATTTTACGAGAAAAGTTCTCAACGTTGGAATTTACTTCTACTAAAGGCTGGTTTGGCCTAAGCAAATTATATGGTTGCTCAGTAATGAGATGTCGGGTTAAGCAAGGCTCGTCAAGGTGAGAGTTGAAAATTCAGGTCTGTGAAACTAATAATGCCTGAATCACCATTACCAGCAATAAAGATTCATAATTTTTAGCTCTCCCTTTTTATACATTTGGATGTATATCATAGTCACCAGAAACGTGACCTTTTGGTACAAAAAAGGCACCATGGGATTATTGGATTGAAACTCAGTGAGAAATGGTTTCACCAAAGATGCAGTATAGATGAAGAACACCAACTTCGCTTCAACAAATCTGTCCTGAACAATTTGAAACATGAATTTAAAATATTTGGTGACTGTCATTAAGATGATTTTTCTTTCCTTATTTCTCAACTGCAACCACCCAAACTTTTAGAAATAGCAAAATAACAGTAGCTCTTGTAGCTGTTGGCGTATTTTCTATCCACCTTATAGAACAACATTTATACGGAAATATACCTGATGTGGTTATGCTGATATAATGTCCGCGGCGAATAGGGCTAGGTTTAAACAGTTGGTATAGGCACCTCAAGCATTCGTCAATGTCCCACTTTGTACTCTTCATTCCAGTTTTTAAACTTCCATGAACATTATGAAGAACACAGCTACCGATGTCTAGAAGAAGATGGTTCTGAGGATATCTGTCATGTAGTTCAGAAATTAGTCCATTCATTGAATCAGTTGTCTTCGTACTCTCAAGAAACGCAGAAGACAAGTTTGAAGAAAAATTTTGTAAACCAAAAAAATGACCAGGTTTTTGACGAAATAGCTAAAATATTCGTAATCAGAGAACTTTTTTGACCTTTTT
>CAKNXH010060614.1:129163-176843 GCA_932178445.1 Andricus quercusramuli | reverse complement strand
ATATTCGGGAACTCTCAGGGCATACAGAAGTATTAGTGGCGGATCAGTTAATTTTAAAAAATAACACTAGGCAAATCATAGCATCGAGAAGCATAAGTAGGCACTGCGCAGTTGCATGCGTAGACACTTTTTCTTATTTTAGTATAATTAGAATACCTAAATTTGATTGAAACATTAAATGGGTCATGGTTCGATGATATATATAATTGAAAAAAAGGTAAACAACCACCGCAGGGTACCACTAAAAGCAACTGCCATCTAAAAAAAATGTCAATAGCCCCCAGTAGAACCGCGGTAAAATACACCTATGGCCACGTTTCACATCCGTGAGAAGGGTGGTCACACACACACACATATATATATATATATATATATTAGGGTGACCAGAAAAAAACACTTTTGGTTTTCTCAGGAGTGAAGGGCAAATAATGGTAGTTTATGCAATTGTAGAAGCCAGATTTTTTTTTCTTTCATTTTAAACAATATTTGGTCTGTGATGGACCTTTATGGCTGAGCTGATGAGCGCTCCGCCCTGAAAATTAAACAGCTTAAATCGTAGACCTGTCAAATTTCAAAAATTTACCCAGATTTGTTTTCATTATTGCACGCTTATTTATACTTTTCCTAATCTGCTTTTTCAGAAAATGTGATCTTCAACCTTCCAGGAAAATATTCTTAAAATTTCAATATAAGGTTTCTATTATAACAGCCGTTATTAGTCTTTGAAAACAGTAGAAAACAGTGAAAATGGCACTTTTCAAGCAACCGTAAATAATGCTTTGTATGAATTTTTAATTAAAAGAATGTTTTTATGTGGATTCTGAGAACCTCAAGAACAACATATTGAAAGTTCAAATTAAAAAGTGGATAACTTCGTGGTTAAAATCTTGAATGAAAAAAAAGTTGGGTTTACCCATGTTAATTACATAAGAACTTCAAAGGCGATGGGCCACCTCTAAATATTGTTTAAAATCAAAAATTAAAAAATGTGGCTTCTACAATCGCATAAACTACCGTTATTTGCCCTTCACTCCTAAAAAAATCAAAAGTGTTTTTTTCTGGTCACCCTAATATATATATTGTCGAAAAAAGGCAATTTGTCCAACCCAGAGAATTACAGGCCAATAAATTGTTTGAACACACCGTATAAGATCTACACAGCTGTCCTAAACAACAGGATTGTTCGACGAATTGAGCCTGTATGGCGAGAGATGTACGAACAACGTGGCTCGAAAAATGGTGTAGCAGGCTGTCGAGATAACCTGCTAATTGGCAGGTGTGTCTGTAAATACGCATAAACCTATCAGCGCGTCCTATCAATGGCCTGGATTGACTACCGGAAAGCTTTCGATTCAACCTCTCATAGACTTATCATCTGTCGGTTGGAAAGCTTGAAGGTACATCCACACATAGTGAGATGCGTAGAAAGATTGATGCCTCTTTGGAAAACTAAAGTCGGCGTCAAAAGTACGCGACCCTCACTTTGATCGCTTGCCGCTCGTTCTACAAAAATCACAGAAAATTTTGGCTGGGTGCACGTGAGAGCTTAAAGTCTCCCGAATTCAACAATATGTATATTGTTGTTCTAAAAAATTTTCTGCGAGAGCGCTGATGTAAAACGTTCCAAAAAACAGGGTTTTTGAGGCACTTTTTTTAAGCCTCGACTTTCGTGGCTTCCCAAAAGGAGCTGACAGTCTTAAAAAATCTGAAAAAATTCACAGACACTCCTTAAGGTGTCTAGAATGCAACGCAGTTTTCCAAATTTCGAAATATGAAATTGTTTACTAATTGCAGACCATTTTCCACAAACCTATCATCTTGGAAGTTAATAATGATTGGAAGTTGTTTTATGGCTTAAAATGTGCAGTTTTTTAACGTGATTTAAGTACACTTTGAAAAAATGAAATTAGATCAATATTCCGCGAGAAATTGCTTGAGGAATATCTCATGATTTAATGAGTATAAAAAGTGTTAGAAAAAAAGTATCCATTTCACAACTATTTTTCTTACTGACATAAACCATATTTCATATATTTGTATCAATTACAATCACTTCTATGCCATGAAAGTACTAAAAAATCGCCAAAAATTAATCAAAACTGGTAACACCAAAACTTTGTTATAAACAATTATTGAAAAACTATTTGTTTATTGATAAAAAATATATCACATGTACTTATAGCAATGACAAACACTTCTATGCCACGAAAGTACTAAAAAATGGGCCAAAATTATTAAAAATTGGCAACGGCAAGATTTTGTTATGAACAATTATTCGTTTGTCAATGAAAAAAGTCGTATTCAAATAAATTCCGGGGCATCGTACTATCAGAACGTTAAGATATTGAGACGTCCCTGCATTTTTCCCTCCCAGCTGTTGACCTGGGAGTGTGCCGGTATCCCCCTCCTTATGAGGTCCCTATTTTTGTGAAATGGATACTTTTTTCTAACACTTTTTATACTCATTAAATCATGAAATATTCCTCGAGCAATTTCTCGCGGAATATTGATCTAATTTCATTTTTTCAAAGTTTACTTGAATCACGTTACAAAACTGCACATTTTAAGCCATAAAACAACTTCCAATCATTATTAACTTCCAAGATGATATGTTTGTGGAAAATGGTCTGCAATTAGTAAACAAATTAATATTTCGAAATTTGGAAAACTGCGTTGCATTCTAGACACCTTAAGGTATTTTCGGGAGACTTTAAGCTCTCACGTGCACCCAGCCAAAATTTCTGTGATTTTTGTAGAACGAGCGGCAAGCGATCAAAGTGAGGGTCGCGTACTTTTGATGCCGACTTTAGATTTACCTTATGATCAAAAAGTACCCGGAATTCTCCAATAAAACGAAAACGGTTCAATTATTCATCGATATTCATTTTATTCCCTTCAAAGCAATCTCGAATGGAAGCAATACACATATTTATACGTTTCCTTCAATCTGCAAAACACGTTTCATAGGCTGATTTTAAAATCGCCTCCAGCTCCTTTTGCGAATTCTCATTTATCGCCGTAATCTTCTCAAAACGCCTTCCGCGAAGTATTAAATTGAGTCGTAGGAATAGAAAAAAGTCACAAGGAGCCATGTCAGGTGAATACGGAGCTTGCGGGACGGTATGAACGTTGTTTTTGGTCAAATAATCGCGTGCGATATGAGATGTGTGAGCCGGCGTGGCTCACACTCTCGGAACAAGCCGCGCTTCAACTTGTCTGACGCCCAAGACATCGTACATAACGCTCTACACCGATCCGAACAAGACGTTAAGAATTGCTAATATCTCCCTGATGCTCACACGACGATCTTTGAGGAAACGTGGCAAATCATCAACCACAGTACGGCCCACTTTAAACTCTTTCTTTCACTCGTACGCTTGTGTTTTCGACATTGTCGAGTCCCCGTAGGCTACCGTAACATTTTCAACGCTTCTGCACATGATATTTTGTTAGAAACACAAAATTTCAGGCAAACTCTTTGCTAAAAAAAAATCGACATTGCGAAATTCGCAGAGTACAACAAACAATGATTTGTTTACAAAGCTATTACGCACAAACTCTCGACAAACGGCGCTCAAACAGCTGTTTGGGCAACAGATAACAGATGTACCAACCTAGAAAAATTTTTGTTTGACAATATCTCAAGCGCGGTTTGTTTGAATGAGAAATTACGCGTACTTTTTGATCATAAGGTACTATCTCATCTAGAAATTATCGTCTGATAACGAACAACGTCACCTTCCAGAAAGCGTCTTTCAAGGTGATACCATGAGCCCTTTGCTTTTTTGCATCTCACTTCTGCCGCTTTCTCTCGCACTACGAAATTCTTCTGGATACCTATGTGGCGACACTAATCAGCGCGAGCATGAGGTCACTCAGGTATTTTATATGGATGACCTAAAGATCTATGCCTCTGGTAAAAGCAAACTTCAATCTGCTATAAAGATCATCAAGAACTACACAGGAGAGATTGGAATGGACTTTGGTTTGGACAAGTGTGCCAAAATTCATCTGAAGAAAGGAAAGACTACTGGCGTTCCCAAGGACCCTGAGCTTGTGGATATAAGTGTTATTAGACATCTTACTACTGGAGAGACCTATACATACGTAGGCGTGCGTGCCTCAAAGCCGCATTCAGGACGTAACATCAGTGAAGGAGTCTCTCCGAAGCAGATACAAGCATCTTCTTCGACAGATTTGGTCTTCCAATCTGTCGGCGTTGAACAAGGTATCTTCGACTAACATGCTTGCCGTCCCGGTTCCACTCTACTCGTTTGGGGTGGTTTAATGGACGAAGAACTAGCTTAAGGCCCTTGATGTCACCACACGTAAGATCATGCATATGCATAAAAGCTTGCATATTAATTCGTCAGTTCCGCGATTATACATTTCACGCCGTCAAGGCGTACGCGGACTTCAGAATCTCCAGTGTCTTCATAACCGAATTGTTCGGTTCACGTCTAAAAGCCGAAGTAAAGAAAGCAGACAGCTACTTGACAAGCATATGCACGGAAACTTTTACAGAAATGTAGAAAAACAGACCTTGTCGAAGGAGCAAACTATTGCTTTCCTCAAATCATCAGGGCTCAATTCAGGTACAGAGGGTTTTATTTTTGCATGCCAGGACGGTGTCATTTCCACCTTACCATACCGTGCCCGCATTTTATGTCAAGAAGTTCCCAGTGATAGGTGCAGAGCGTGTCATGCACACGCTTAGTTCCTAGAAAACATACTATCTGGGTGTCCGACCCATGCAGAAACGACGTACATCTATAGACGTAATGCGGCCCTAAGAGTGCTTTATTACCATCTTTGTCGCTCTTACGGTGTTGGTCGTGACCCTGCCCTGTCGAACGCTCCAAAGGATATAGAGTCAATTGTCCGAAACGAGAAGTGCCAAATTTTCTGGAACTACGATTTTCGGGCAGCAGTCTCCGTTGCTCACTCGAGACCTGACATTGTTCTCCAAGACTTCGAGAAACGAACTATATTCGTGATCGAATTTTCGGCTCCGTCCGATTACAACATCACTGCAAAGGAGAAAGTAAAGAAGGAGAGATATCAAGACCTTAAGAGAGAGCTGCAACGATTGTACCCAAAGTATTCGGCGCGAGTAATTGTCCTTGTGATCGGTGCTCTCGGAGGTGTAAAACTATCACTGGTCCGTAACCTTAAAGCCATACCCGCGTACCAAAAATATGCCAAGGCACTTTCGAGATGGATGCAGAAAGCTGTCATCCTTGGGTCGCTTCGTGTCCTGAAGACTGACGAGGATTTCGCCGGCCTGTCGTTGTGATTTCGTCGTGCCCTGTGACCACCCATCTTACGGTTGTGAGACGTGGCTGTAGGTGTGACTTACCGCGGTACTACTGGGGGCTATTAACATTTTTTAGATAACGGTTGCTCTTAGTAGCACCATGTGGTGGTTTGCTAACTCTTTTTTTTTTAATTATCTATGTACGTATATATATGTATATATAGTTAAAAGTTTGTCATAAGGACAACCGCAGGATTTCGCCGGGAGCGGGTGCTAATCTGAAAAATTGCACCCGCTCCCAGCGATATCGCGGTAAAATTTCAGCTGTAACCACGTCTCACGACCGTGAGATGGGTGGTTACAGTCTGCGCGAACTCAATGCGATGATCCGGTGAAAGTCTCGTGCACCCTGAGGACACGGAGCGACCCAAGGACGACCGCCTTTTGCATTCTCCCTGCAAGTGTCTCAGCATTTTGTTGACACGCAGGGATGCTTTTCAGGCTATTAACAAGTGAAACCTTGGCACCTCCAAGAGCGCCAATGATCAGGACGATTAGCTTAACAGAATATTCCGGGTATAACCGTCGCAACTCCCTCATAAGGTCTTTATACCTTTCTTTCTTTTCTTTCTCCTTCGCTGTGACGTTTTTGTCCGCTGTTGCCGAAATTTCGATAACGAACATGGTTCGTTTCTCGAAGTCAAGAAGAACCATGTCAGGCCTCGAGTGCGCAACAGAAACAATTGTCGAGAATATGAAGTTCCAATATATGCGGCACTTCTCATTTTCGACAATTGACTCTATTTCTCTAAGGGCGTTCAGCGGAGAGGTATTTGGGCTAATGCCGTAAGAGTGACAGAGATGGGAATAAAGCACTCCCAGTGCCGCATTGTGCCTTTGGATGTAGGTTGTTCCCGCATGAGCTGGACAACTAGATAGTATGTGTCCTAGATGCTCAGGGTGTTCATGATACGCTCTGCAGCTATCATCGGGAATATCTTGGCTCAAAATGTGGCGACGGTATGGAAGATGCCGTGCATCTTCTTGTCGAGGAGCTCTTCGCGGAAGTTTTTCTCCTGTGCTTTCTTAATCCGGGCCTTCAGGAGTGAGTATTGAAGATGGATAAGATTTGATTCATTTCGCTCACCCCTGTTATTGAAGTCAAGGCCGAGTGTTTCAGCAGCCTCTTCCGCTGCTTTGTAAAGAAACGCCCCTTTGCCTACTTCTTCGTGTTTTCTGACCATTCTAAGAAGAGGATCTTGTCCATTTGCGACAATATGTGCTGTACCCAGAATAATCCTGTTGTGAAGACATTTAAGATTCAGTATTCCACGACCACCTTGACGGCGTGAGATGTAAAGTCGTGGAACAGAAGACTTAAGGTGCATGCTTTTGTTCATGTGCATAACCTTTCGGGACCCGATATCGAGGGATCTGAGCTCGTCCTTCGTCTATGGAACTACTCCAAATGAATAGAGTACTACTGGGACGGCAAGCATGTTCGTTGCAGATACTTTGTTCCTCGCCGACAGTTCGGAAGACCATATCTGTCGGAGGAGACGTTTATATCTGCATCGAAGAGTATCCTTTTTAGATGTTACGTCCTGAATGCGGCTTTGTGGCACGCCCAGGTATGTATAGGTCTCTCCAGCGCAAAGGTGTCGTATAGCGCTTCTGTCAACGAGTTCAGGATCTTCGAGGATGCCGTTAAGTTTTCCTTTCTTCAAATTAACCTTGGCGCATTTCTCTACCCGAACTCCATTCCAATCTCTTGAGTATACTCTGTGACAATTTTTAGAGCTAGATGTAGTTTCTCTTGATTTCTAGCATAGAGCTTAAGATCATCCATGTAAAATACATGAGTTACCTTATGCTTTCGATTTCCAGGTTTGCCACAGAGGTACCCTTCGGAATGGCGAAGTGCGAGAGATAGTGGCAATAATGTGAGGCAAAAGAGGAGAGGGCTCATGGTGTCGCCCTGAAATACACCTCTCTGAAAGGTGATACTGTTAGTGATCACACGATATTTTCCAGATAAGATGGTAAATCTGGTTTTCCAAGGCGGCATTAATCTCTCTATGCATCTCACGATGTGTGGATGAACCATCAAGCTTTCCAACAGACAGATGATAAGTCTGTGGGAGGTTGAATCAAAAGCTTTTCGGTAATCTATCCAGGCCATCGATAGAGATCGTTGATAGGATGCTGCATCTTTACAGACACATCTATCGATGAGCAGGTTCTCCCGATATTCTGCTACGCCTTTCTTCGAGCCACGTTGTTCATACATCTCTCGCCATACAGGTTCAATTGTCCGAAGAATCCTATCATTTAGGATGGCTGTGAAGATCTTATACAGTGTGTTCAGACAAGTTATTGGCCTGTAATTCTTAGGGTCAGCTAAGTTGCCCGTCTTAGGCAGGAGCACTGTGCGCCCTTCCACCAACCACTCCGGAATAGGCTCTTCCGACTTTAAATATGAGGTGAAAATTCGGGCCAGATGCTGGTGGGTTGAAGGAAACTTCTTCCACCAGAAGGTCTTGATACCGTCTGGTCCCGGAGCGGGAAAGTTCTTCATGCCTCTTAATACGTTTTTCACCTCCTCGGTAGTGATGGGTGGGCATTCTTCCTCAGGTGTTATGAGGGCATTGCACAGCTCCTTGAAGCTATTTATGTTCTTTGAGTCTTCTTGAAGTGGATGCTGGACCTCGTAGACTTCTCTCCAAAATGCTTCGACCTCCTCTGGTTTGGGCGGATGGTCGACAGTAATTGGAGGGTCTTGAAAGAGTTTAGATGGATCAGATGAAAATTGTTGATTTTCTCTAACCCACCCCTCTCTCCGCTCTAGACTTCTCCTAGCGTTAGATAGTATTCGTATTCTGTCAACAATATGCTGTCTGATGGTCATTAGCTTTGATTTGTTGATTGTGTGATGACGGATCCGCAGTTCGCGCGCGAACTGTCGAACCTTGGCAGTGAAATTCCTGCCAGATGTTATGTAGTCAATCACACACTGAATGTGGGACGCGTACCGTCTAGCCCAGCCATCTTTGTGCTGAGTTGATGCATTCTTCTTTTGGTCTTATAATCAACCGTTGGTTTTGTTTTACGGCTTGCATCTGCCAAAGTTCTCGCTGCATTGTACACACCACAACTGATAGTCCAGAGGTCGGATTCTTCGGAAAAATCTCCACGAAGTTCATCATCCAATTCAGTCAGATCTTTGGGTTTGGGAGAAACCTGAATGTTGATGTTTCTCCGGGTCCTGAAGCATCGTTCTTCCTCTATTGGATGCCTGTTCGCGGTTGGTCTCAGTGTCGCTTCTCTTTCTCTGTTGCCGGCTTGTTCTGGATGCGATTGAGTAGGCAATCCGCTTATATAACCCCTTTTCCTAAGGTTCTCGACATGGTTTCGCAGACGTTGTTGCGAAAAGTCTGAGAGCTCTGGGTGTTTCTTGCACCACAGAGCATGCAGTCGTGCCATGTAACCTTCTCGTTCAGGGACCATGCTGGCATCGTAGCACTCCAGCAGGCTGTCATTGAGTTGATCCGTCCACTTAAAAGTAACAAGATTCCGCCGGTCAATCGCTTTGACTCCGTCTTGATTGGCTCCCCCAACTGTAGGGTAGTCGGCATTGTTGTCCGACCCATTGTCGGGAGCCCTGCGTGTTCGATTGTTTTGAACCGCACTTACTACAACTATGTTTGGTGTTGTCATTGTTGTTCCCACGAGCAGCTAGGGAAAGGGTTCGTCCATCCTTGTAGAGACACCTCACCCAGGTGACATTCAGCTTTCGGCACGGTTCTCACGCCTTCGCTTGGGGGTTATTCCTTCGGGACCATCCCTGGACAATTGTCCGCGACTGCTTATTAATTATTGTAACCATATTCAGCAGAAACCCTTGGTACAGGGACCCTCTATCCGCAACTCGAGGACGCGTTCGATGGCTTTGTCATAGGCCCTTCGGTTCTATTCCAAAGGAATCGAAATCGAAACCGAAAAAATATATATATATAATCGAGCTTTTCCTATTTCGCTTTTCTTTTTGAATATTTCAAGATGCTCAATAAAACCTATGACAAATAATTAATTGAACCTACGAGAATGTTAAAAACTGTTAAAATAATTGGTTTAGTCTTAACGGTCGAAAAATTATTATTTATTTGTCCATCAACAACGTTCTTCGTCGACGTTTCGGACTGATACCATTCCCTCTATAAAACTACAGAGCAATCACATGAGATTAGGAGCGGTATTTTTCAGAACTTAGTGCATAAGACTATTATACGAGTGTCTAAAAAGTCACGGGACGGTTGGATACTTCCTCAGGTAAAATATTTTTCAAAAAAGTGAAGGTCATTCCTGGAGTAAATTTCAACGAGGAATTCAATGGTGACCTTCATTTTGACCTTGAAGTTGACCTTCATGACCTAAATGGAAACCTTCTTTCTTTACATCTGTAATCGACAGAGCGAAAAATTCTACGTTCAGGTGCGTACTCAAGTCATAGGTCAATTGTAACGTTCAAGGTCAATTAAAGGTTATTTGAAATGAACAAAGTTTTCCAAGAGGTCAGTGCAATTCCTGAAGTAAATTTCAACGGGGAATTCAATGGTGACCTTCGTTTTGACCTTGAAGTTGACCTACATGGCTTTTTGATGGTCAAATTTTTTTTTTAATGGAAACCCCCTTTTTTCACATTTGCAATCGATAGAGCGAAAAATACTACGTTCAAGTACGTACTCAACTCATAGGTCAATTGTAACGTTCCAGGTCAGTTAAAGGTTATTTGAAATTAACAAAGTTTTCCAAGAGGTCAGTGTAATTCCTTAAGTAAATTTCAACGAGAAATTCATTGGTGAGCTTTGTATTAATCTTGGTGATGATCTTCAAGGTTTTTTCCAGATTTTTTCAAGCAGTTTACGTTTACGTTTAGCATTACCCAGTAACAACGACGTGGACGTAGTAAATTCTGTTCCCTTTGGGGTGCTTGATTAGCGTGAGTCCCCTTGCCTCTCACGTTTCGGGGTGCTTGATTAGCGTGAGTCCCCTTACCTCTCACGCTTCAGTGAAGATTTTCGAACTGAAAACCTTGAGCTTCTTGAGCAATCAAAGTAGCCTCTTGCAGAATTCGATTCTGCAATTCGTCTAAGCTTTGGGGTTGCGTTGAGTATACTTTGCTCTTTAAATAACTCCAAAGAAAATAGTCGAGAGGCGTCAGATCAGGAGATCTAGCAGGCCACTCGATTTCACCCCTTCTTCCAATCCACCTATGAGGGAACTAAATATCCAAATATGCTTGAACCATCGTACCGTAATGAGCCGCTGCTCCGTCCTGCTGGAACCAAATATTTTGAAAATTATCGCCTGTAATCTCCCTTATTCTTGGTACAATTTGGTTTCTGAGAAGCTCTTCATATGCACGGGCATTGAAATTACCATCGATAAAGAAAGGGCCTATCAATTTATCATTCAAGATACCGGCCCAAACATTAATCTTTTGTGGATATTGTGTGTGACTCTCCAACATCCAATCAGGATTTGTGTCGGACCAATATCTACAATTTTGCCTGTTAACTTCACCTTTTAAAGTGAAAGTAGCTTCATCTGAAAATACTGTATTATACAAGAAAAGAGGATCTCTATCAATTCTGTCCATCATAATTTCACAAAATTCAACCCGATGATCAGGATCGTCTTCATTGAGCTCTTGTACCAGACGAACTTTGTAAGGATGGAAACTAATGCTTTTTAAAATATTTCGCACTGTCTGAGGAGGAACTTCACGCTCATTACTAGCTCGACGTAAACTAAGGTGTGGGTTTTCAACAAATGCTTGGGCTATGTCCATCTGCATCTCCTCAGATCCTACAGATGTTGGCCGACCAGTTCTCTGAAGGTGCTTGATAGATTCATGATTCATAAAGCGCCTTACAGTTCTTTCAATTGTTGATTTTGAGACAGGATTTGACCCTTCTCCATTACAAAAAGTGCGATTAAAAAGCAAACGAACTTGATCATAAGATCGAACTCCATCTCCCCAACCACGCATCATTAATACAGATACCCTCTTTCTTTCCGAAAGTTTAGCTTGCGCCATAATAATCTTTTAGCGAAAGATAGTAAGTATGTACTCGTAATACGTAAATTTAGTTTCGATTCGTAATATTCGTATGGAGATAGAAAAACGGTATAGGACTTATGGTATCGCCTTAGGTATTGACTGAGGTATCGAAAAACGGTATAGGAATTTTCGATATAACTCTTTGGGGAGGAACAGAACTCTAACCAGAACTCCTGGAACTTTTAATGAAAAATTTCCTATAATGATTTTACAATATTCAAAACGCTGCAGCCAAGATCAATACAGAGCTCACCAATGAATTTCTCGTTGAAATTTACTTCAGGAATTACACTGACCTCTTGGAAAACGTTAAACAACCTTTAACTGAACTGGAACGTTACAATTGACCTATGACTTGGGTACGTATCTGAATGTAGAATTTTTCGTTCTATCGATTGCAGATGTGAAAAAAGGGGGTTTCCATTTAAAAAAAAAAATTGACTTTCAAAAAGCCATGAAGGTCAACTTCAAGGTCAAAATGAAGGACACCATTGAATTACCCGTTGAAATTTGCTTCAGGAATTGCACTGACCTCTTGGAAAACTTTGTTCATTTCAAATAACCTTTAATTGACCTTGAACGTTACAATTGACCTATGAATTGGGTACGTATCTTAACGTAGAATATTTCGCTCTATCGATTGCAGATGTGAAAAAAGGGGGTTTTCATTAAAAAAAAAATTTGACCTTCAAAAAGCCATGAAGGTCAAAATCAAAGTCACCATTGCATTGCCCGTTGAAATTTACTTCAGGAATTGCACTGACCTCTTGGAAAACTTTGTTCATCTCAAACAACCTTTAATTGACCTTGAAAGTTAGAATTGACATATAACTTGGGTACGTACCTGAACGTAGAATTTTCCGCTCTATCGATTACAGATGTAAAAAAAGGGGGTTTCCATTTAAAAAAACGAAGTTGACCTTCAAAAAGCCATGAAGGTCAACTTCAAGGTCAAAATGAAGGCCACCATTGAATTCCTCGTTGAAATTTACGTCAGGAATGACCTTCAATTTTTCGAAAAATATTTTACCTGAGGAAATATCCAACCGTCCCGTGACTTTATAGACACCCTGTATAAACCTACCGGTTGTTTGGACGACAGGTCAAGATTATTGTGTGATGTAAATGTTCGAAATAGTCCTAAACGACGTCAAAATAGCTGTTTAAATTCTGAAAAATTATCACGAGGCGGATGAACTCATAGTTAGTTATTAATATCAATTTTTAGAAAAGATATCAATAATCGTGTTATTAAGGCTGTTAATAAATTTAAATTGTAGAAATTTAACATAGGATCGAATTAATTTCAAATCGGCAGGCTGTGCATGCTCAAGTCACATAATCGTTTCGGAATAAAATATGTTGTTCTTCAACGGATTTTCGACTACACGTACACAACCGATTAGACGAAAATTTGTTTACGAAGTTATGAGTAGGGAGTGGACTATATAGAGTATGAAATTGCCTATGAATCGCCTGCGAAAGGAGAAGCTCTGTTCTAGCAAAGCAAAAAAATTTGAATGTACAAAACTAACAATAATTCTGTGTAAAAAGATTCATCTTGTAAAAGTGATTGAGCTATTTTAATATATTTAGCATCATAGGGATCGAAACGTAAAATTACTGATTTATCATTTATGAAATTTTCCGCATAATAAATAGCTGTAGATATCAATGTACCCCAACGAGTAATTATGGGTTCTGGTGGTAATGCTAATTTTGTAAGTGCTTCCTGGAATATAGCAACTCGAGAAGGAAATTTCAAAATTACTTTCTTTTTCATGAGAAACGTATTTATAGACTCTTACAATTATAATAAGCGTATTGATTCAGCCACTAGATGAAGTCCATGTGCAACACGCGTAACGTGTAAGAGTTTCGGAAATGAGTTTTTTAAATAAATTTCACCGGCTTTTACCTTGTATGGTGCAGCATCGCTTACAAGTAGTATAGGTCTTTCATAGAAATTTTCGTCGGACCACAGTAATTGCATTGAATCGTGAAAAAGGTTAGCCAATAACAATTTTGGGACATACCTTTGTTTAAAGCACCAACAATTACATTTTCAACCTTCGGTCTGCGTGAGTCAGTGGTTTCGTGAATGCATACCCAGATATCATTACTGCTGATTTTATTTCACAATCCCACTAAAGTGTTGTTGTAAGTCGTAGGTATGAAAAAGTTTTACTGAGCGTTGATTTGTCCTTATCTACTTTGCCAGTGTATTTGTGCAAGAATTCTCATTTAACACAAATCAGTATTAAACTCTATTTGGTCTGAAGATTTTTTCATACGTTAATTCGATTCAATATTATTAATGTCGAATATTGTTCTTTTGTTCTGCTTCATAGTTTTTTGTGTTCTTGCGTTTGCAAATGCCTTGCCAAATTGCGTTTAATCTTGTATTTTATTGTCACATTACAATAAATGCATACTAATTCTGATTTTTCAGGCTGGTTTCGATATGAATTTTTAAATTCTTTAGCTCGAGAATTAAAGTTTATTTTCCATTGTACTTTGTTCAATTTTCTCGTAGTTGTGAAACACTTTTTATAATGCAAATTTTAAATTTGACCAAAAAAACATAATTTTTAGGTTGATCTCCGAAAAACATTTGAAAATCCTCGTGCTAAAGATTATAAAAAACCATACCGAAGCAAGTATCATACTTCAGAATAATTAGTGTGCATATTTCTTATAACACACAAATTTAATACAAAACTAGAAGAAGTTTGAAAAATACACTAAAAATATTGAATGCGTAAAAGCAGTTACATAATCCAAATTGACTTTCATGTTACATGGTATGGAATTCATTGTACTACTTTTCAAATTTGAATGTTTCAACTCTAATAATGTGAAGTTAGTTTTGTACATTCAAATTTTTTTGCTCTGCTGGTACAGAGGTTCTCCTTTCGCAAGCGATTCATAGCCAATTTAATACTCTTCCGCTCCCTAGTTATGAGTATTAGAACTTTTAAAGTTCACTTGCGAAATACGACACAACATTTAAAAAAAGTTAAACATCAACAAAATAGCTGCAGTTTTTCTTAAATTATTTAAACTCAATTTTTCTCACAGAGGCTGTCGTTTTATTTTTTAATGATTTTTTAAAAGTTCGTACTAATGTAGTGCATATATTCCGAAAGAGATTATCTTGAATGCGTATCTTGGAAAAGAAAAAATATTATATTTATTTTCATGAAGAATGAAAATTCATATTTTTTTGCAATAACGAGACGAGATACGAAAACAGTCAGAGGAGCAAAGTTTTTCCACTCGAAAACTTCCAAAAAAAAGTTTCGCATCTCTTTTCTCTATCTTGCGTTTTTTTCTATCGAAATTTTCGCTAAAATATAAATAAGGTCGGCTAAAATTGTACTTCCCTCAAAACAATAACAGGTTCCAAAATGTTGTAAACAATGTTTTTGAAACTTGTACGCACGCATTAATTTTGTTTACAAAGTATTAGAAAATCTTGTTTGTTTAAGAAAAATACAATTACAGCCGACTTTATTCATATTTTTCATACTTTATATTCTCATGCTTTTTGTTATTCTAATTTTTCTTTTTCTCTGATGTTGTTTAGATATACTGTAGGTAAAAATATTTAATTTAGAAAGTTTTCAGCCAAATCCTTTTTTTTTAAGTTTCCGGGTTCACGGATTAAAATCATGAATCGACGCGGGAGATCTAATGTTGCCAAAAGTTGTGAATCAGTAATCATTTCCCCTAGATTTAATAAAAGGCTGAACGTAGACCAAAAATGCACTCAGTGAGATGGCTTTATCATCATTGCTTACCAGCGAAATCACTGGAACCTTTTTTCAAAATAAGTTCCAGACAAAGAATAAATGGGGCAGAATACGTAAAGTTTTCCCACCTAAAATTATTGTTTTTTTTTTATTATTTGGGTTGAAACTTGGCTGAATTACGGTTCTAGTGAACCAATATCAATTTACCAAACCTTACGCCCATTTATCAACCGGTTATCAATATACAGGGTGCTGAAGTTTTCACTTTTTTATGTGCTTTCTTACACTCACGTTAGTGTAACCTTTTTTAGGATAATCCAATTGGACATTTATGATAGTGAAAATCAAAATAAAACTGATTTTTTAAAAAACGCCACTTAAAAATGTTTTCTTTAAAAAATATCTTTTTTATGTACTCTTTAACCCTCAATCCGTACAGTGGGGGTCGGATCCGACCCATCGGTTCGTTTTCCCTCTCCCGTACTCTCCCCTCTTTTCGCAAGAGATCGAGTTGACAACGAACCCTACCTGCACCTACTAGTCAGTCGTCCGACAGGTGGCAGAAATTATCGGGTAAGTGACTTTAGCTCCTAGGACTCTTTGTTTGACAATCTCCATGGTCTTAGGAAAAGAAAAGGAGCTACAAGAAGGATTCGCGATCAACGCCATATAGAATTGACAAAAACGGAGAAGATGTAACTTGTGCGATAGCTCAAGAGATAGAAAGGGAAATGAATTTTGTTCCAAATGTAACTCATGTGTATGTGGTGAGCATAAAGCAGTAGTATGCGTTAGGTGTGTGATTAATGATTCTGTTAAAGAAACCGAAATGGGATACTCCTTTTCAATGAGGGAAAAATTTAGTTTTCTCGCAATCGATAAATTATTAACAATTAACATTATCCACAAATGTTATTACACAACAAAAATGTTTATTGTTTACATATTTTTACCAAAAACCTCATCAAAAATAGGTCGGGTCGGATCCGACCCCACCGTACCGAATGTTTCGTCTCAAACCACTGTACGAATTGAGGGTTAAAGTCATGTAGAAGAAAAAGTGGGATGGAAATAATTTCTTGGTCAAATTGAGATTTTTGCGCTCGAGGGGACCACATTTAACTAGCGCCCGGAAACGAATACTGTTAGGTCTATCGTCCCTCTAAGCTTTCATTTAACTATCTTAGGATGATTTTTTGTGTGTATGTATATTATATAATCATAACGTGGTACCCTCGAGCGTACAAATCTCAATTTGACCAAGAAATGATTTTCACCCCTCTTTTTGTTCTGCATTATTTTAAGAAGTGTAGAAAATATATTTTTTGAAAAGACAAAAACATGTTAAAAGTTTTTTTTTTAATCAATGAAGGCAGTCTAAAAAAACCTGTCAACACATTTTTTGATAGATAACCACTAATTTGAATAATAATTACTTGAAGTTATGTTAATATTAAAGCTAATAGAAATAAGAAATGTATTGGAAAAGACATAAATTCGTTAAGTAAATTTTAAATGGTTTTATATTAATATTTACAATATACAATAATTTTTACTTCAAAAATTTCTTGATAGAAAATGCAGAAAATACAGATCAGTAGCGTTTCATTTAATCTTTTTGGATGTTCTCATACACTATTATTCACAGATTACACAGCCCCACAAGAAAAACTGTCTTGAGCTAGAAACGAGACCCATAGTTTCCCCTACCCGCTGATTGCCATTCTGAAAGCGGTTTTATTTTGTCGTCCTTAGTTTTCACATAACCTCAAAATTTTTGAATTTTGAGAAAAACTTATTTTTTTCAACACATGCACAGAAAGTACGCCTTTCGATGCCTGTATTCCGGGTCCAAAGGGAGCCTTTTCTTCAAGAAAACTAATTCTATCGCCGCCCATGCGTACTTCGATCAGGAAAAATGATTTTATGTCGCTAGGCATGCGTACTTTGAGCAAGAAAATTATTTCTATCGACGGACATGTGCACTTCGATTCCCTCGGTTAACTTTCATCTCGACCTAAAAACATCAAACATCCTACTCCGCTGATCAGGTAGAACAAACTGACGCGCCGCCCAGCTAGGCAAAATTCAATTAGGTCTAGTGTAGGTAAAGTAGATTCGTCAGTTATGTTATGTCAGAGTTTCGGATCCCGCAGGGGCTGCGCCGCGTGAACCAGAGGCGAGGCGTAGTAAGCCGAAGCCGAGCCGCGGGTTCACGCAGCTCCTTCGCACGAGCAGTGACCAAATCACCCGTGAGGACTCGAGTATCGAACACTATTTTTCTTTAAAGAATACTACGCAAAACCTGAGATATGTAGACTTGACGAAAAGTTGGTTGGGCGAAGGGGTCTGGGGCGAAGCCCCAGCGGGCCGAGGGCCGAAGCCCCCCGCAAGACAAAAAATATCTCCCAAAATGTTTATCTTTCCTGAAAATGACACAATGTTGTCTGCTTCCTCTATCATTTTTTGGAGGTCATCGAAACTTGCAATGCTATCTTACAAGGGGAAGACCTGCTCTGCGACATTGACTTTGAGAGGAGACTAGTATAAATCGATAGAATGTCGAAAAATATTAGACATGTATAGCGGCTTTCTTGTAATTGGGCCCTAGTTTTTTTTTAATGAAGTTTTGAAAAACCCATTCAGATTCATCCTCAACTTCTAATATCCTACGGATATTAACATTTTCATTTGTTAATTCGTCACCCGCTGTCCCACTATCACTCACACTTGGAAAATTCATCATTTTAATTTAAAATTCATCTCTGGTTGAAAATGTAACTACTTTGTTGAAAATCGATTTATCTTTCTTCTGTGAAAGTTCAACTATTTCATTGAAAATCGATATTTTGCATTTAAAAATTAAACTATTTGTTTGAAAATGTATGTACTTTGTGGAAAATTTGACTTTTTTGTAAAAAAATAATCTCTGTGGTTGAGAATTCATCTTTTTGGAATAAAATTCAACGATTCTTTTTCTTTGAACGTTTTTTGGTTGAGAAGTATTTTTTGTCAAATAAAAATGTAACTATTATTCCAGTTGAATGTTCCATGATTTTAGTTAAAAATTCATATCTTTTTTTTTAAACATTCTTTTTTTTTTTGCTAAAAAGTTATTTATTAAATTTTTGGTGGAAAAATGATTTTTTTCTAGTTCGAAATTCGTCTTTTGGTAGAAATTCATCTTGTCGTTACAACATTCAATTATTCTAGTAAAAGATTCATCACTTCAGTAAAAAATTCATCTGTTTGGTTTAAAATTCAACTATTTCAGTTAAATATTTACACTTTTATTTGAAAATTCATCTCTTCGTTTGTTTGGTTAAAGATTAATTTTTTTAACTTGAATTTTAATTGTTTAAGTTTTGGTTAACAATTTATCTTTTTTAGTAAAAATTATTTTTTTTGCTTGAAAATTCAACTATTTCAGTTGAATATTCATTGTTTTCGTTGAAAACTCTTATGTTTGATTTTAAATTAATTTTTCTTACTAAAAATGTTACTATTTCATTTTCGGTTGAAAATTATTATGTTTTTAGTTCAAAATTCAACTACTTGGTTGAAAATTTGTCTTCTTCCATCAGAAATTCAACTATTTTGTTCAAAATTCATGTATTTTGTGGAAAAATTGTATTTTTTTTTTTTTTGTACAAAATGATTCTTTTTATTTGAAAATTAATCTTCTGGTTTAAAAATTCATCTTTTTCGTTGCGAATTCAAGTGTTCCAGTTAAATATCCGTAATTATAGGTGAACATACATTCATGATTTTTTTAATTTAACTATTCAGTTGAAGATTCACAATTTTATTCGGAAATTCATCACTTTTGTTGAAAATTCAACTTTTTTGTTGAAAATCCGTTTTTTTTTTGTTGAAAACTAATTTTTCCAATTAAAAGTTTAAGTATTTCATTTTTTTGTGAAAAATTGATATTTTTAGTGGAAAATTTAAGTACAAATGAAAATAATTATTATAATTTTCTTCTAATAATTTATTATTTTTAATATACATGAATAAACAGCTTAGCACTTTCTCTAGTTTACAAAGACATCAGTAAAAAATTTCGTTCATTCGAACGTTAAGAACTTCAAGCCCATTTGCACTTTTGCGTTGAAGGATGTTCAGAATGAACTTCATGAATTAATATAAATGTTTGAGTTTTGCGGCAAATACGAATTTGTTACTTTTAGTTGGCCGGGAAAATTGAAAAACTTGACCGGGAAAAACCGGTAATTTGAAATCGTCCGCCGGATCGGCACCCTGAACATGTTTGTGCTTGGGGAAGGAAAACCAGTTGTTGCGATGATTCCTGCATGTATTTCATACAAGTTTGAACTATTGAACCTGCAAATACCACAATTTTTAATGTTTAAATTTTTAAATAATTTGATCTGTAACAGTTTTTGAAGAGTTGAATCTCAAAGTCCATTTCTGTCAATTATTGTTAATTTATCTAACTTTTTAATTACATAAAACCTTCTGAACAATCTAATATTATACATTAAAAATGTTGAAACCTTTAAAATTCAAAGATTTTAAGATCAGGCATTTCAAACCAAATTATTTGAAATATTCAAAATTGAGTATTTTAAATATTCAAAACTAGAAATTTTCAAATATTTCAAATCAAATTTATTTATAGATTCAAAATTTGTATACTGGAGGACATTTAAAAAGATTGGATAAGTTTTTCTACTCAAAATTAAAAGAATTTAATGAGTTACCTACAATTTATTTAGTCTCAGTTTCAAAATATTGGCGCCATCCTACGTTCTAATGATTCCAAACGTTTTCAATTGGGTATCCATTATTCTGAATTAGAGGTTAAGTTGTCACTACAGCATTTTGATATTGCAATAATTTTTTGCAATCGGTTCTTTACGCTTTCAAAACAAAAACTGTCAACAATATGATTTTAAAAAGCAATAAATAAAAGTTTCACAATAATATACCCGCTAAATCAAACTGCTACTGCCTAACTTGATAAAGACACTGTATCACTGTCACATCGTTAGGTGGCATGATTTTTACATACTGCCTTTCGAATCCTCATTCGGTATACCGCCTGAACAAACATTCAATTCTTTATACTCGAAATTTGTGTTCAATTATTAAAAATTCAATTTCCAATCTATAAACACGTGCGCGTCATGTGTGTTACAAACGAAAACTGCTGAGGGCGCGCTGCAGGCAAGTGCATTCACTCAATTCAACCCAATTGGGAACAATTGACACTATTAGCAACAATTTGAAACGATTCAACGTTTGATCACACTTAATTGTTATGAATCGTGTTCAATCGATTATTTCTAGAAGGTTTAGCACTGCCTAAATATGTATTTCGCGAAGATTTACTAACGTATAATTTCTGAAATATTGTGTGTGAATTTTGTAAATGAAGAATTGCTGAATATGTTCACTGGGTTTTCTTTATGTCAGTTCTTATTGGTTAGAATTTAGTTAGTGTTAAAGATTTTATGTCAGAACGTTCTGAAGTTATTGGGGAACATACCAGGTTACTTGATTACTTGCTACATTCTAATTTCTATTCCTTCCTTTCCATAGGTGTGACATCTGCGAAATAGGATTTTCAGATCGGTTTGCACTGAAACGTCATCGAGCGATTCATGAAAAATATGGGCAAACTGCAAGGAATCAAAATGCTAATAGTAGTAGCAACGCACAGCAGGGAAATGCCAACAATCAGCAGCAGCAACCTCAACAGACGCAGCAAGGGCAACAGGTAGTCGTAGTGAATGCTACAACACCAGTCACTGTCAGCCAAGGACAAGCAGTTATGCTCGATGACGTCTACAAATGTCAAGTGGCCTTTACAGAGCCTAAGTAATTTCACTAAGGAGTACGTATGAGAAAGTAATGGACCGATCAAGCTTTTTAATCTTTTATACATCATATAAAAAAACAATGTGGAGCTTTAGAATTTCAAGACGTCGTCAATGTCAAGTGTCAAGGCGACTTGGATGGAATAAATGTAGCGAATTCTTAAGCTCAGATTTAGTGGACACTACTGAAAATTGTGATTATGCACATTTGGTGAAGAAGTAATAGGTGATAGTAAACTATGATCGGTGATTTGAGAACAAACGCTTTTGTTTTTACAGATGATTACGTTTGACTACGTATATTCATGAATTTGGTTTTAAGAACAGCATTGCTTCCAAAATACTGACCTGTAGTGACTTAAACTCCAAACTGCCATCGATGATGGATGGAATATTTTGTGAATTCTTACCAATGAAACTACTAATAAAATTCAATTTTTCATTGGGTTTTGATTATTTGTTTTTTAAAGAAATTTATCCTTTTTTTTTCTTAAAAAAAAATTTCCAGAAGTGAACACACGTGTTTTCGTGTAACGCGATGTATTTTTCGTATTTACAATTACATTTCTGTAAGTTCTTTTAAAACATAACTACTAACATGGATTTTTCATAATAGGTAAACGTCCCTTCGTCTTTTCTACTATGAGAAAGACCGTTTCAGTTCTCAGTTCTTTTATGATGTTATAGAAATGTTATTGCAAATGCCGACTTTTCCGACGTCACGTGACCCTTCTCTTGCCATAGCTTTAAGCGTGTCATTATCAGTCTATTTTATTCAGAAGAATCACGATTGAACTTTGTTTTAATAAACTTGCGAATGGTCGGTACGCCGTCAGATGGTTGCTTTTCATTCATAATAAAAAAGAATCCTAGTTGTTCCGACTGTAGATCAGCAAAAAATTTTGAATTCCTGTTTGAAACTATTAAAAAATTTAAGTTTGCTTTAAGAAATACATTAAGTTTACCTTAAGAAATATTGTTTAAACTAAAAAAAAGGTTAAATAAAAGTTATACACCTCAAAGAATACGTCTTTCATGTTTTATATATTTCAAATGATATCATTTACGAAGTCAACTTATATGCGGAAAACCGCATTATCAAACGATCATAAACGGTCGCAGGGTTACCTCATCGTCTACTGCTGAGACTAGTTCCTGGATGGGGTCCTCTGTGCTCTTTCAGAAGAGAAAACAATGGAATGTTTTGTCACGGAATAATTTGAATGAATAACTATTTATCGTTGGAGTCGCATCCTATTCACCCACAACCAAAAAATGGTCCGAGGAAAAAGCATCAACGTGACCATAGCCGACTACAGGTGAGCGAGAGCAGCCGAGATGAAGATCAAATCTAAGTTTGCACCAGTGCTACCCGGCAGAGGAAGAAATTTCGAAAAGAAATTGTTCATAGTAATCAAGTCACAATCCGGAACTGCTTGACACAGCTCTCTACCACTTGCATTTCCCTACTCCGAACCCCACACTGCGAATCAAAGTTTAAATCTCCCTAGAGAGGGACGGAATCACAGTCCTCCTCACAACTAAGAAGGTCACACCACGATTAATATCGAACAGTGACGAGCGGGGAAGCAAACACTGATAGAACAGCAACAGAACCCCCGGGAAGTGTAATGAACCTCTCCAACTGCATCCGTCTCCCTAAGCCAACCGTCATGAAGATCCAAGGAGTTAGTGAGGAGGTCTCTCTGATAAAAGCTTTCTTTCTGATCAGAGTCGGGATCCCTAGTCCAGTGAAGATCCTTCGGAGGAATATTGTTTGGTAAATCGGAGTCGGGCGACTGCTGCTTCAAAGTCTCCTCGCGATGGCATGACTCAAAGGATGAATACATTTCACGGGGAGGAGTAATCTGATATAACTGATTCCCTGTCGAGGTAGATGGTAGGAAAAAAATCTTTTCAGCAGAAACAATGAAGCGTTCACAAGCACGACCTGAAAACCCATGGCCTTTGGTAATCGTTTTACAACTCGTCCAGCAAACATTGATCTCCCCGTAAAGACCTGTCTAACCCTACTTGGATGCAAGCAGAAAGAAGGCCTTCAAATGTTTCAACAGACCTCTCAGGAATAAGGGAAGAGAGATAACCCTCAAAAGCTTGAAATCACAAGCATCAGTTCCACTCAGAAGCAAAGCCATGACGTCATAGATACGGAGATGCACAAAGCACAGTTTAGACTAGCCAAAGCACAAAATGAAGCAGTGCTAGTTGTAGCAAACCATTACCGGATAGTTTAAAATTCACTAAGGTCTTCTCACATACGTGAAAACTCAACACGCCGCGATTTATATTGACCTAATTACCATTCACCATAGAAGCTCCACAGAACGAGCTTCACTCAACGTGAGTCTTTGCACGAGTCTTGTCAGCTTGAGATTTTAATCTGCCTATGCAAATGCAGGTTCCGAATAATGGGTAGAAAAATATATGACAATTTAGGTGTTAAAATAATTTCAAAAAATTTGTAATCGTTAGATCGTTTTGACACCACTACCCTCCTGACCTATTGTTCTGCCAATTGCATGGAAAAATGTTTCATTGTCTTCACATTGACCATAAGAAATTCAGCTTGAAGAAAATGACGTATTTTTTCACTTTTTAGTAACATCTTTGAGGTTATAATTAATTCTCTTCCTTCAGGTCTGCCGCGGCAGCATTTTACTTTAGTGGCCTACACTTTCTCTTTAGCAATGAAAATGGTGAAATTTTCTGAAGAAAATGACTTACGAAAAATATATTACGGCTTTTATACTAAGGGACCTTGCCCCTTCGAGCCGTCGTTCCCTCATTCTCTTCGCCCCTCCGGAAATGTACCCTTTACAGTTTTTTCAGGCTTAGCACTGACAGCTTTTTCTACTTTATACTTAAAATTTTGAGTTACAACATTTTTGAGACACGAGAACAAATAATTATATGAGTACTGAGTCAGAGTAGTTCAAGTATAAATTCGGAGTATAAACGGTAAGGTAATTGAAAATTGCGAAGATAAAAAAATATAGAATGAGAATTGTATTGCTAGTATGTCAAAATTCGGCAAGTATTACGTTGCGGAATCATTCGTCTTTATTTTAAATGCTTGAGTGACAAATTCAGAGGTTATTTGTGAAACTTGAATTTTTTGCCGTCAACATATTCATGTTCATGTGCATTATTATATTCTAGAATTCACTAACCACAGCTGCGCAATTAGTTTCTTTTGCTTTAGCGATAGAAGTGGATCTAGCAGGTATGGTTTTCTATTGTAAGCAATAAACCGGTGTGCATAAACCGTGAGGGTATAATTTATTTTGATGAGAAAAGCATAATAATAAGAAAAATAATAAGAATGCAGATTCTAGGCAGCCTGTCCGCCGAATTCTTCAATAAAAGATACTTGAACTTTTTTGATTTTCTCTACATGTCGCAGGCCCCACACTTCTATGCAATGAGATAAGATAATGAGCATTCATCTTTGTAAACAGGTTTCAACAGTCAGACAACACCCAGCTTTCGTGTGGTACAGTTTACTGAACACTGGAATTATTGCGACGATAGCTAAATTAATTATTCCTTCGAAGCATTAAGACATAAAACCGATTTCGTTAATGAAAGACACTGGTATTTGTACACGTTAACCATCTTCAGAGTAATCTCCAAAATCCGAATATCTAAACTGTAAGTTTCCTAGATTGCCTTGATGGAATACCATTATTTTAGACTATGTGACATTATGCTCGAATTTTCTTTAGTTACAGTATAAGTGAATCGTCTAGTTGCAAAACCGGTCAACTCCTCGATTTTGAGAAATGCGTTTTTTCAGTTTTTTGAGTTCTATGTGAACTTTTTAATCAACTTAAAACAAGAAACTATGAAAAAACCGCTCAAATCCCTGTTTTATATGCGTTCGAAAAACACGACTTGCTGCAAAACCGGTCAAATCTCCATGCTGAAAATGGCTGCTCGTTTCGTGTAGTGTTCACCTACATTCTTAAAGGTAAAAAAGTTTGTGGAAGAAGTTCCTTTTAATCAAGCAAGAAATAGGACATTTTTTTTTAAACATACTGCCCTAATATCTTCAACAACCAAAAAGTTTTGGTTCCCATCTTATCCTGGCTAAGTGTGACAGAAAATCAGCTTTTCCCAACGATTTTGTTTTTTGGAGATGGCCGGTTTTGCAACTAGAGGATTCAAGTGTAACATGTTGATTTTTCTCTAAAACTTACGAATTTTTAGTTATTCAAATCATTGTTTGAATTTTTGAGTTTGGTGAATTTGGAAATTTTTTTATTATTTTTAAATTAATTTTATTGGACCTCAAAATTAACGTAAATAAAACAAAAATTATGTTGTTCGATGGAAGCGATGAGAAAACAATGTGCTACTTTGTCCTAAATGATGAGAGGATAGAACAAGTTGATAAGTACGTATATCTTAGTAGTCTATTCACTAATGACGGAAAGATAGGTGGGGAAATAAATAGGCGTATAAATAAGGGTAAGTAGGTTATCGGCAGAGTAGGATCCATTGCCAGAAGTAAAAATATATTGATAAAGCTAAATTGGCGATATATAATTCCGTATTTACACCCTCTATACTGTGCGATAGCGAGACCTGGACCTACCAAGAAAAAGATAGGACTAAAATTAACGCCTGTCTTTAATAAGGGAATCCTCAAAAAATGTGATGTAAATGAGACACTGGTTGACAAGTCTGAAAGAAATTCGTTGAGATGGTTTGGGCATGTACAGAGAATAAAAGATGAGCGACTGACGAAACAAGTATCTCGAGTTTAAGTAAATGGCAGTGTACCCAGAGGAAGGCAGGGAACAGAATGGTTAGAATAATTGAATGAGGCCCTAATTTGAAGAGATATAAAAAGCCATAGAAACACAAAAGCTTGTATGAGGGAACGCATGAACATGTAGGAAGCTAAAGGGGTATTTTAGGATAGAAAGGGTGGCGACAAATAGTTTATAAGAAATTAATGATAAAGAGTGTCAGTGGAGTGAATGACGCCTGAAACGAAAGACCTTGGATACTAATGGGCCCGAGTGAGTGCTAGAGAGATTGAATAGCGACCTGGATCGGAGTAGTGTTACGGAATGAAGGTGTTATTTAAATAAACAACACGAGAATTCCAGATTAATCTAAAAATCTGGACCCCCTCCCGTTGTACCGCCTCGTACAATTCCCTTCCTCAATTTTCTCGGCTGATCCCCGGTTAGAACCGAGTGAGTCACGCTTTCCCTGAAAGGGATATGTCTTAATGGTATAATAATAATAATTATCGTAATGCCAACAATAATGAGTCATCATCATTATCGCCGACAATGCCAACATGAGAACTAGGAGATCAAAAATCCACCAAAAAGTCATTCTCAGGATGGACAAATTGGCTGAAGCTCATAATGCTCATACCGATTTGCTTGCCGAAGATATTAATCTCTGGACTCTGAATTGTGTAGTTTATGAGAAGGCGGTCTCCTTGCTTAGCGGCAATAGACGAAATGATATTTCATTACGCCTTAGTAAGACTCGCGAGTGTATTGCAAGTATATGGAGATGCTTATGCGCTAAATGAAGACGCTTCAGATATATCACTCTTTCGTAACTTTTGCCAAAAGCAACGTTTGCAACCTGCGGAGGAGGTGTGTCCACTAATTACTACTGAAGAAGTGAAGAAAGTTATCGCTAGAACTAAGAACTTCTCAGAGCCAGGGCCGCATGAAATCAACAACTTTTGGTGGAAGAAGTTCACTTCTACGCATCAAGATCTGGCTTGTATATTTAGTACTTTCTCAAACGCAGAACAACCTATCTCGCAGTGGTTAGTGGAAGGACGCTCGGTAATGTTCCCTAAGACCGGTGATTTTTCAAGTCCAAAGGACTACATGCCCATTATTTGTTTACACACCAGCTATAAGCTATTCACTGGCATCCTCAAAGAAAGGATATTAACATCTATCAAGCCGGTATGGAGTGCAATAGTGGAACAGCGTGGATGCAAAAAAGGGCTGGGAGGTTGCAGGGAGAACCCGTTAATAAACAGGTGTATTACCCAGGATTCGCTCCGGTATCGACGCAGTCTGTCCATGACTTGGATTAATTACGGTAAGGCATTCGATAACATGAACCATGAGCCGGTGGTTATCAAGCTCCTTGAGTACCTGGAGGTGCATCAAAGAATATTGAGATGCATGAAAGAGCTTATGCCCTTGTGGCGGACAAGATTTGTCGTAACATCTCACAAAAGATAGATGACTACCAGCTTTTTCGCCTATAAGAGGAAAGTCTTCCAAGGAGACTCTCTCAGTCAGATACTTTTCTGCATCTCCCTCTTGCCTTTATCAATTGATCTGGGAAGAATAAGATCTAGACGACCAATATGCGGGTCGTTCCCATACTCTTCTACACGTTTGGTGCAGTAAAGCGGAACGTAGATGAGTTGAAGCAACAAGACCGAAGCACACGCAAGATGATAACAATCCATCGAAGTCATCATCCTAGATCTTTCGTACCTCGAATATACCTCCCTCGAGATACAGGGGGTAGAGGTTTGCTGAGCTTGAAGTGTCTTCTTCGAAGAACGGTTCTGGCTATAGCCTGCTCATCTCTAAATAGCACAGATTCTCTTATGGGACTTGTACATCAACTTGAAGTCGTCAATGCTGCGGCGTTTCTGTACCGTGCTGCAGATATGACCGCTGAGGAGCTTGGTCTCCCATTTGATTCCAACGACACCACACATGGCCTAGCATCACTAACACCTTTGGTACTCAAAAGTCGTGTACAGGAAGCAGAACATTCGCTTCTACTAAGAAAACATGCTGACAAGCCTCTTCGTGGTAAATTTCACAGCATTATACGTAGACAAGAGGAATCGATGGGTCTGCTGAACGTGTTTCTCAGGGCTGGTGGATTGAGATCGGAGATTAAGGGATTTCTTTACGCCTATCAAGACGGCGTTATAGACACCTTAGTTTACCGCAAGCGCATAATGAATGTACCTGTAGGCAATACCAACTTCCGAGCGTGCTAGCAGGCGCTTGGAACACTTGGACATGTTCTCAGTGGATGCTCAACGTATACACGCTACGGGTACATAGAGAGACACAATATGGCTATAAAAGTGTTGTACTACCATCTTCGGCACTTCCATGGTGTTGATGAATGCCTGTCTTGCCATTGCCTAGGGGAACTGGTGCGTTGTGGAGAATGACCAGTGTAAGATCTACTGGAATTTCTCATTCTCCACCACTCAACGGATCAGTGCTACAAAGCCTGATGTTGTACTCCAAGATCTGAAGACGAAGATTATTTACGTGATTGAATTCTCGGCACAAGTCGTTGATAATATCACGGCAAAGGAGGAAGAGAAACGGGCTAAATATGAAGCACTTCTTTTCGAGCTTAGTAAGCTGTACCAAGGCTACAAAATCTATCTTGTAGTTCTCATAATCGGCTGCCGTGGTGTGAAAGCATCATTTCTCAGCTAACCCAAGACGATTCTGGCCTGCTAGCGTCAGGCTCAGTCCATCGCGAACCGGATGCAAAAGGCTGTTTCTCCGAGATCACTTCTATGGTCTGTTCACACTGTTCCTTATAACATTCTACAAAGATTGATATCCCTAAAAACGTACCTAGAGGTGAAAGCTTCCCCTCCTACTGTCCTGTCTGCCATGTAAGGTTATCGGCGGCTAGAGACCGGACTCCAAGGAGCAGTGTTGTACGAAGTCTCTCGCGTAAATTTCCCGCTCTTGCTTACCTTTTGGGATAGAAGGAGCAGGAGTGGATGACGTACACGTTTCAGTTGTGTCGGGATTGGTTGCTTTAAGGAACCATGATCGTAGCTTCCGGAGCCTACAACTTCTCAAATAAAATTAATAATATATAATATAATAATAATAAAATAATACACCAGAGCTTCGTTATATGCTCACGCGACTGCAAGCGATATTAGCAATTCCTAGAATTGCTCGTGCCCACAGTTTCTCAGGGGGCAGGGTGAGAGACGGTTGCGACTCCGCCTGTGAAGGGACGCACTGCATTACTCCGCAGTCAAGTAGATTGCGCAGTGTCATATATGGAAACGGATTAGGCGGCCCTGCCTGTTTACGTTTCGCTGCTGGCGATATATGCACAAGGCCATGTTCAGGCAACCCCCGAGATTGAGCATATAACGAAGCTCTGGTGTATATAAGAATAATTAGATGGTAGTTCTAATAAACCATCCAGAGGTGACTGTTGCCACCCCCAACGCTTGCGGCTGTTGTGTGAGGACAACAGCCGTAAAAGACGAACTCCAAACTGCACCATGCTCCTAATCTTGCAACTGACTTTATTTAGCGAGTCAGTTGTTTTTGCAAAGAGGTGGAAATGCAATGGCAATATCGAAATCCTATAATATTCATAGCCTCGTTTCCAGAAATATAGTAACGGACGAAACATAACCTCAAAATTGGTCATAGCCTAATTTTTGGTAAATTATTAATGACCACAACACAACGAAAAATTGTTATAACATTTTTGATCTTGACATTTTAACTTGAGCTATTCCTATTTAACACGTTTACCTCTACTGGCACTAAATTTGTTCCCAAAATTATAAATCCTTACCTCAAAAACGCTTGAACTAAATTGACCGGATATTGTAAAATATTTATATAATTGTATCGGCAAAATATGCGAAAATATCTCTTGAATTAAACTAACAAAATTACGAAGAACATAATTCTTGAATCAAATTAGCAAAACGATTTCAACATGAACAGCTCATAAATTAAATTAATAATGTACTAAGAAAAACACAATTTTCGACTCTTATTCTGCTAAGAAGGAGTTGATTGTAACGCATAGAATGGCATTATATGAACGGACATTTCAATGCTTCCAAATACGTTCCAATTGCATATTTTTCCGAAATGCCATTGAATGCTCTTTATTTTAAGACTCGTCTCATTTCAATAATTTTGAATGCGCAAAAATTTGAGGGGATTAAACTGATGTCAGACGTCATGGCAATGCTATTAAGGAAATTTGCATTAATGCCATTTAATGCGGTTCGGTGAACCAACAACTTGAATGCCATACAATGCCTTTCACGGAACAAAGTATCGATAAGGATCAATGCCATTTAATGCTGCTTGAAGTTCTATTGCAGTTTTAATTCACACCAATTCTCAACATCGTTTACATAAACACCATCGGAGGGGTGCTTCAGCTGACAACAGTTAGTGTGCATGGCAGAGAAGTACGCAGCCTGTCAAGAGTCAAGGTGCCAAGATTCTTAATGTGTTTTGAAGAAAGAACTGTGAAAAAAATTGTTTACATAAGTGAATCTGTATTGTGATTCTGGGACTTCTTTTTGTGTGATACAAAGTTTTTGTTCCGCGTTTATTTTAAATAATACCACTAATGTGAAAAAATATTTAATGCCAAATGTTTGATCGCCTTCCCGGTACAATAAAGAACAATCTCAATAAGTACTTTTTAGTAGAATGATTTCTTCAATACATAAAAGGCACCCTTCAGTAAAAATAGATTGCTCGAATTAATTAAATAATTACGAAAGGAGGGGTTCGGGGGGTTTGGTGTGGAGGCTATGGAGTTGAATGGTGATTGGACGGTGGCGTCACTTTCAACCAATTAGCGACTTAGCATAATCTCAATGCGTTTCATTGAGCTTAACTCCATAATTATACAGACATTCGGGTTAATACTCGACTTGGGATTCAGTTCAAAAGTTACATGAATTGACAAGAGGGAAGACATTTCACAAATAATGTTAGTAATCTTTTGATTTATCCAGAATACATGTTATACTTTGAATATGAGGGCCCAGTTAAGGAATATCCACCTCGACCACGTGTGACGCAATTTTTACAAAAGTTTCTCGAAGCTTGAGCTTATTAAAATTTTCAATTATGGCCACGTGTCGACCGTAGTTCCCCTTTTACTTGATAAATTAAGAATCGGCTATATCCGTAGAATTCAGAAACAGCGAGAAGAAATTTTTCAGTGAGCGAAGAGCTGCCGAAAACGTCTCCATCAGTCCAAAGAACACTTTACTTGATAACGAATATCTTAAGAGCGCGAGAAAATACAACTTCACGCGGCTGTGGCCAGCAGAGAAGAGCGAGCGTAGCGACGACAGTCGGGGAATCGGTTTCGGCTTGCCTTCCCCTCCTTTCTTCCGGCGTTCCCATTGGTGGTGAGGCCGCTGTGGTGACGGGTTGCTGGGTTTGCATTGAGTGCTGTATGAATGAAAGGTGCACGTTACCCTAATATTTTAGGTAATCATCCTTCCTTCCCTCTATTATCGTTCAGAAATTATCCAAAGTTGTTATTATGTCATCTTTCTTTCCGATTCATCCATTTGATCACCTCCTGGAGACTGAAATTATCCTGACTAATCAGTACAGACTCTGGTTCAATATCAATTGGTATCAGCCGACTTGCATCAGGCCTTGCGCTTAAAAATCCCACTTATCAGGCTGGGAATTGATGATGGAATTTCCCATCGTGAAGTCCCAAACAGGTTCTACGCTAGGTAGGTGAGTCATTCTGGATTTTCAGTGATTTGTACTTGGCCGGCCAGGCACAAGTTACTGAAGAATTACTCGAAGAATTCTGAGTTTCTACGAGTCTCAGGGGGCGTCCCAGTAGTCTTGAAGTCGAAAGAGGTACCTCGATGTCCCACGACGTCTTGATGAGTCCGGATCGTTACAAAAAAAAAAAAAAATGAACAGAATAAGTTCTTAGAATTAGAAATATAAAATCTACTTCTAGTCATGGAGTTGCCGTATCTCATACGCGGTTTGTGACCGTTGATATCAAATCTGTAAATTCACAAAACACCTGTAAATATTAGCTAGATTTTAATTTTTAAGAATTTATGAGTTGCAAGAATTTTACAACGTCACATGATTTCATAAGAATAGCGATCACGTTCTTTTTCCCTACCATATTTTCCTCCTTTCATAATTTTCCTCTCCGCTCCTCCTAGCAAATCCATAAAATGTTTTCCTTTTTTCCATCTCAATAACCTAATTCATTCTTTTCCTTCCTTTCCTCTCTCTATTTACTGCCTTCCAAGCCTCTTCTTCCGTCCTAGCCTTCTCCGCCTCTTCTTCAAACCTTTTATTTTCCTCTTTCTCTCGATAACACAACTCAGTATACTCCCTTTTTTTCTCCTATATTATTCTCCGTTCCGTGTAGCTAAATTATACGCAAAGTGACTCATTCCGGATAACAATGCGGGATTAATATTGGCACATGCGCAGTTCGATTCTCATATACTTTCCACATCAGCGAAATGTACGCGCATGCGCACTTTGCAGATAAGCCACTTTCCGCATCGCGACAATTCGGGGGCAACGTAACAACAGCAGCGCTTAGTGCTTGAATGATTGAAGTTTTGTTGTCAGGGTTTCGTGCCCCCCCCCCCCCCGGGGGGGGGGGGGGACAAAAAAGCATAAATGCCAACATTTTTTTCAACAATTTTTTTTTCAAATTTTTTTCAAACATTTTTTTGAACAATTTTTTGTCAACAAAATATCTTTACTCCACTCTATGCAATATAAAATTACTATTTTTCGTTACCACCTCCTAACAACTTTCTCGGAAGGTTGTTGCAAAAAATAGCGTGTGATACACGTGCCCACAGGCAATTGATGACTCGTGTGATTTCAGCATTCGCGTTCAGCTCTGCGCACTCCTCCTCGTTTTCGCACTCGCTTCGCTCGTGCGCTAACCTCCGACTCGTGCTTCGAGCCTCCGGCTCATGCTGACAAATTTACACTCGTTGGAAATCGCCTATTTTGCGCACTTGTATCGCAAATAGCTATTCCCTTCTCTCCAATTTCTTAATTCCGTTCTGACCTCTTTCTGCTTCTCTTTACATTCCTCATCCCATCCACTTCTATTTTATATTTTTCTCTCCCATTTTAATATTCTTGACCTTTTCCTTAAATTGTTCTTTTCCTTCCATAGGCCAATTCCATCTTCCTGCTCTTTTTACCTTTGCTTCCTTTTTATCCATACGGTTATTACTTTTTTCTCCTTATAATGTCACTATAATGGTAAAGTGATCCGATTCTATATAATCCCCTACCTCTAGTTTCTTGACCTTCTCTCTTACCTCATCGTCCTCCAAACTCTTAAGCAATTTCTTTCATCCTCCATTCAGTATCTTGTCTTTGGATTTTCTTTCTCGCTCTCCTCTCCATTCCCTTCCTCCTTTATCTCCTGTTCTTGCATTGAAATCTCCCCCGTATTATAAGCCTAATCTCTTCTTTATTTTCTTCCATTACTTCTTTCATCTCCTCTGATTTCTCGTGCATATCACCGTTCATATACACCCCCACTATCTTCCACCTCTCTTCTCCCATTTTTACCTTATCAACTATTAAGCCTTCTGATTGTTCTTTCATCTTTTTTTCATCCTTCCTTGTTATACATTCGTTTCTTACTCTCAACACCATTCTTCCCATTGCTCTGTCTTTTTTTATTCTTTCTCTTTGCATTTTGAACCTGCGATTTGTAACCTCTTGGTAACCTTCTCTTTACTCTTTCCCATCCCCTTTCATCCAGCCCTTCTTCTTTCGTTTCTCGTCTCTTTTTGTTTCTTACTATTTAATATTTTGCGATCTCCCGTTCAGTTCTCTCCTAGTTTCCCGGCACCTCATTTTTTACTAACTCTTCCCTTTCTTCGTCCCAATCCCACCATACATCTTCTATCTGTATTATGCCATACTTTATTCACGTTCTTTTTCCCTTATTCTTTCTTCTTACGCTATTTTCCTTAACTTATACTGCATATTCCTTCCTACCCATGTGAAATCATCCTCTATTCTCTCCAAGCTTCCATATAACGTCCTCTTCTTTGTCATCATTTCCGTCTTACGTTTCCATTTCTTTAGTTTCACTAGTACCATTTTCTCTCCTCTTCGTGCATCTTTTTAGCACATCTTCCACTTCTTCATTCAGTTCATTCCGTTCTAATCTTGGACCCTTTATAACTATGTTTCTTTTTCTTTAATTTCTCTCTTTCGTTTCCATTTTTCTTTCTATTTCCCTTAGTCTTTTTCTCTCCTTATTCCCACTTTCCCCCTTACTTTCCCCTCTTTTTTTCCGCGTGCTTCGGCGTACAGAACACTTCGTCGTCTGAGTCCCTGCTATCCATAAAACTATCTTGAAGTATCCTCACTTATCGCCCCACGTAACTTGCGTAACTTCTTTCGCCACTGTACTACCTCACCCTGCTACCTTATCTTCTTCCGTGATTCTCTCTAACTATACTGCCCTGCCGCTGCTGCTTGGCTCAACTGGGCTGCACCGGTCACCCAAACTATGCTCCTCATGTCTAAGAAACTAACCTCTCAGGCTACACAAAACAAGCTCAATCGCTCAAAGTATCACTCCTTCCTTGACACTCTGCCCATTAACTCACCTCAAATCTCACTGAATTAAAAATAAAATTTACAAATGTAAATTTGACTACTTTTTGATTCATACTGGTAAAAGAACTTCAATAAACATGTTAACAATATGTTAGCATTTAACTTCTAAATATGCAATAGTCTCGTACAGCAAATCATAATAGTTATTTGTGATACAAGTGCGTAAAATAGGTGATTGTGTGCGAGTGTGAATTTTGCAGCATAAGCCAGAGGCTCGAAGCATGAGTCGGTGGTTAGCGCACTAGCGAAGCGAGTGCGAAAACGTAGACGAGTGCTTCGATCCGCAGGCGAATGATGCAATCATACGAGTTACCAAACACCTACGCGCACGTGTATCACACGCTATTTTTTGCAACGCCCGACCGAAAAAGTTGTCCGGAGGTGGTAACGAAAAATACTAATTTGATATTGCATAGAATGTAAGTAGTAAAGAAATTTCCTTGAAAAAAAAATTAATAAAAGAATGTTTGAAAACAAAGGGCCTAGCCGGGTAAGCATGTAAAATCTGCCCCCGCATGTATCAAGGCCAAATTGGTACCATATATTGGCACCTATGAGTCACAAAATTCCTCAAAGTCTCAACCTCGAAAATGTATTTTTGTAGTAGTTATGGAGGGGGACAGAAAAACCAAAAAAGTAGTTTTTCTCGTAAACGGTTCGACCGATTTTGATGAGGAAAAAATATGTTATGCAGGTCGATGGGACGATTTGAAAAAAAATTGAAAAAATTTTTGGATAAAAATAACAGGTCTTAGAAAATTTTCAGGTTATGTTTTATAGTGACACCCACCATTTTTTCCATGAATATTCCTTCAGGTGTCCGCTTCAACATATGTTTTTGTCAGATATTTTGAAGTGGTGCAACATAGTGAAAAATAATAAAAATCATACTCGGGACACTGTAACTGTGTACCTTTATGGTATACTATACTGGCCGGCTATTTCTTTCAGAACCCACCCTTTTTCATCTGTCTTTCATCAGCAACGTTGTTCGCAAATCGAGAATTTATCAAATTTATATGTAATTATGAACAATACATTTTTCTCTTCAAACTACGTACGGGAAATTTAAATAAAATCTCAGCTTCTATACTGAATATAGAAAATGAGCAGATAATTTTAGACTATTTTGCAAGTGCGGTTAAGTCTTTTGAAAATGACGTTCTACCAGGTTGTTTTAGTTTGAATTCTTTTGATAGAGCTAACCTCATTCAAAATCATACGACGGAAATTGGAAAGAAGTTATTTGACGCTCATAATCACTTACTATTGATTTGTGATGGTACATATGCGCGACATCAGAAAATTACAAATAATGAATATCAAAGAAAGTCTTTCTCTAGACAAAAGAAAGTTCCCCTTTGCAAGCTTTTTACCATTTGTACGACTGATGGATATGTAGTGGATATGCTTGGACCATATCTTGCAAATCGCAATGATGCAGAAATGTTCAAAACTTATTGAAGATGCAAATGGCTTATGCAAATTCTTGGAAAAAGATGTCTTTTCACCTGATCGAGGCTTTCGAGATGTAAAAAAAGATTTGGAAGATAAAAATTTCAAAGTATTGATGCCCGCATTGAAAGGTAAAGAGAAACAATTGACAGCAGCTGAGTCCAACCAGTCCCGTTTTGTGACTAAAATTCGTTGGGCAGTAGAAGCTGTTCACGGTATTCTTAAACAGCAGTATCGGCTTTTGGATCACAAAATAGACAACAAGCTAATACTGAAAGTTGGTATCTTTTTTAGAATTGCATCATTTCTTAATAATACTTATGGTGAAAGGCTGCAATCTGACGTAAAAGCTAGAGATGAAATCTTGGAAAGAATGCATGTTCGAAAACATGTGCAAAATACACTAGCTACTGAGGCAGAGGAAAACGGGTGGATTCGACGAAAAACTCCCTTTCAAGCAGTCACTTCAGAAGAAATACTAGATTTTCCAGAAATGACAGAAAGAGATTTACTGGTCTTTTTCACTGGATCATATCAGCTTTCTCAAGCTGTATCTTATTTGGCAGAAATATTAGATATGGATGGAAAACTGGTTCTTGAGTATGCAAAAGAAGAAACCAATGTGCTTAAATTCAAGGTCCAATCACGACACATTTCTCGAAAATCATACAGATGTTTTATTAAGTACAAGCCTAATAGTGTTGGAGTTTCAGGCGTAACACACTATACATGTGAGTGTGCTAATGGCAGGCGAACTGTTGGCTGCTGTTCACACATTGCTGCCATCGTGTATTATCTGTCACATGCAAGGTATTTATCAAGGATTATTCAACCAGGTCAAATACTCAGCGATGTATTTAAAACAATAAATTATATTCCAGTGATTGATAACAACAGCGATGAGGATTAAAATACAATTCTTGATTTGTGAGAGGCAAGGGGACTCACGATCAAAAAGCACCCCGTATTGTGAAAGGTAAGGGGACTCGCGATCAAAAAGCACCCTGTATTGTGAGAGGCGAGGGGACTCACGATGAAAAAGCATCCCGTATTGTGAGAGGCGAGAGGACTCACGATCAAAAAGCACCCTGTATTGTGAAAGGCAAGCGGACTCCCGATCAAAAAGCACCCCGTATTGTGAGAGGCGAGGGAACTCACGGTCAAAAAGCACCACGTATTGTGAGAGGCAAGGGGACTCATGATCAAAAAGCACCCCGTATTGTGACAGGCGAGGGAAGTCACGGTCATAAAGCACCCCGTATTGTGAGAGTCTAGGTAAAATGTATTGTTCATAATTACATATAAATTGTATAAGTTCTAGATTTGCCAACAACGTTGCTGATGAAAGACAGATGAAAAAGGGTGGTTTCTGAAAGAAATAGCCGGCCAGTATAGTTTACCATAAAGGTACACAGTTACACAGTGTCCCGAGTATGATTTTAATTATTTTTCAATATGTTACACCAATTCAAAAAATTTGACAAAAATATATGTTGAAGAGGACATCTGAAGGAATATTCATGGAAAAATGGTGGGCAGGGGGATGGCTCTCCTATAAAGGCCTGTAGAATAAATGTGTCATGAGATTTGAAGACGGCCGAGTGGCGGCGCTGGCTGTACTGTTAGGCCGAAAATTATTCGAATGCATGGGGAAAATACAAATTTAATTTATTTTAATAGTTAAAATACGTTTTTTGCATATATTTATCTCGGAAAAATATTTCGTAGCATATTAAATATCCAGTAAATTAATATTTACTAAGGAAAAGTGAAGAAAACATTATTTTGATGATTAAATACGAATACACTTTTCACAGAGTACCAATAACAATTCTACAAAGTGAACATTAAATTTTTAGCATTGAAATATGTAAATATTTTAAACTGTGAAAATAGTAAATTTCAATTGAATTTTATTTTTATTGACGTTTATAATGATTATTGAAAATTGAAATTAACGTTCAATTGAACGAAATTATAAAAATTTATATATATATATTTCTTTTTTAAAGCTAGACAATAATTTATTTTGTTTCGTTATAGGACACGTTTATAAAAATTAATTATAATAATAAAAAATATCTATTGTTACAAATATGTCGAATATTTCTAACGATTTATATTATAAAGAATAGGATTTATAGAGTAAATGAATATTGATAAAGTTGTAGAATAAAAAAGTGTATTTATTGTGAACAATATTTAATTAGGAATTAACAGAGAATAAATAAAAATACATAATTATAAACGAATAAATACTACCATTTGTAACACAGTATGTAACATAAAATTTGAAAACATTTATTTACACTTGTGAGCGCCCAAAAGTACAATTCTTAACGCATTTTGATGTTTTTTAAAATGAACTTACGTCTTCCAAGTAAAATTAGTGACTTAGAATATTTTACTCAAACTAAATAAGAAATTTTTATTAATAACAAAATTTAATTTTTTTGTCTAACTTTTCAGTGATACCATTTAGTTTAAGACTTTCAAATTCATTACAAAAAAATGTGATAAATGAATGTAATAACTAACTAAAATAATTTTCTGTGGGTTAGAGCAAGACAAATTTTTTCACAATGTTATAAACAAACTAATGAACAAGAGTAATTCTTTCGGGATTCACAACTTTTGGCTATTTAAAATAAAACTAATAAATACTACCATTCGGAACATTGTATTCACATAAAATTTGAAAACATTTGAACAAATTTATTCACATTTGCGAATTTCAGCAATTCAAGATGTAGCAAGCTTTGCCAGCTTTTTTTGCTTTAAGTTGGTCTTCATTAAATCAGCAATTTTCACTTTAGCAAATTGCCGCATTCGGTTTTCCAAATAATATTGGATCAAATAAGCTAACACGTCTTTAGCGTGATCGGGGCAAGGAAAATCAAAAGTTTCTTTGCTCAGCTCGGTAATAACTAGAGCAAATACATTGCTGTGATTGCAATTTTTTTCAAAGGATTGCTCTATGCTTTTTAAGAAATTAAAAATTCTGTAGTTAGGATGACGAAGGAGCTGGTCATCATCATACGCTATTATTTTAGCAACTGGATGATTTTGGGTAATTTCCTTTTCTGAATAAAAAAATCCTGAACAATAGACTTCGCATTGTCGGAACTTCGAAAAATTTTTGCATACTTGTCCGGTCAGAAAGTAAAGTAGACATTCTCTTACAATCGGGAGATCGTAATCATGATCTATCGCATCAGTGAAGTCACTGAAGTCACAACTTTCTTCTGCGATAGTGATATTTAATTTATTTTTAATTTCAGCGACAATTTCTTCTTTATTATTCTTCTTTGACTTGTATAGTTCTTTTAATCTTGAAATGGAAATTAAAGGCGTGGTAGGAGCATCGGGAATGGAACAATTTCCGCTTCTTGGTGGTTTTAAAACACCATAGAAAGCGAGAATTTTGTACATCTGCAAAAAGGTCGGAGTACCTGGATGATCACTGGTGCCACCTGAATACCAGATCGTGCCAAAGAACCTCTAAAGAAAATAAACATACCAAAATATACATTAGATAATGGAATAATTTATTTATTCGCGCGTTCCAAAAGAGAGCATGAATTACGATTTGATCATTTGGAGTAGCAATTTGTAGGAATAGCAATTCGTAGTAATAGAAATTTGTTATAATGAAAAATACATCTTAGAATAAAGATATTTATTTTTAATATACTGCCTGGATATTGCCTGGACTTTTGCAAGGAAAAAAACTTAAATTAGCTCAGGATGCATTTTTGTCGATGATTACATTAAATCGTATGTGTAAATGCCAAAAGTCGTGACAATAGGCGGCATTTTTGGCGTTTCTTTTTCAAAAATAAAATGAAAAATATTAATTTGCAATTAACGTAAAGAAAATCAAATTCACAATAAACATGGATCCAATACTCAAAATTATGCAATGATAAAGTTTCAAAAAGATTTGAAAATGTACAATTATCGTGAAAAAATTCAAATTTAGAATGAAAATTGATCCAATGCTCAAAATTATACAATTAAAAAATTTCAAAAAGACGTAAAAAATGTACAATTAACGTAAAGAAATTGATCCAATGCTTAATATTATACAATTAAAATGTTCAAAAAAGCTTTCAAAAAAGTACTTGAAACAAACTTTGATTACAATTTCGTTTTTAAGATACATTCGCAAATGAGATATAAATTTAATTTTTAAAATTATATTGTTTTTATTGAACCTCATGTATTCAGAATAAGATATTAGCTCTGCTAATTTTGGTGTGATCATTTCCCTTTATGGCTTCGGGGTCAGCAAGAAGTAAAGAAAGATTTAAATTTTCGTCACAAGTACTCGAAACTTTTGATGGAAATAAAAATCTTTCTCTCCTCCTTAGAGGCCTCAAAGGCACAAAGTTAAAAGCTTCCGAATTATTATATACAATCTTGCATTTTCGCTGATTTGCGCGCGCTATAACAATACCTCGAGAGCATCTTGATTAATCCTGCCTGTTAGGACGAATTCAATTTTTATATCTTCCAGTAAATACTTCGATAAATCTAAAGTTGAATTTAACGTCATCCTGAGACCCTCAGCTGCGTCGTCAGTAAGAAATTCATCTTTACTCAGCAGTCCTTCGTTGACTCGATCTTCCCATTCATTAAGCCACTTTAAAGTATACTGTAGAACCTATTGAAAAATTAGGAATATTGTAAAATGAGAACAGCTCAATACGCGATAATGTAACTTCATCGATAAAAACATCTACCTTAATATCTTCACTTCCGAGACGAACACCTGTTTCTGGAGATGTTCTGTTCAAGGCATCGAACATGTTGTTCAAAATTTCACAGAACTGTGCTGTAGATTCGCAAGTTTCCAACCTTTTCTCAAGAGCCTTATAAAATCGAAGCCCTCTAGCAGCGGATTTACTGAAAAGCTGTAAAAAAATTAATTGTCACAAGTTAATTAACTAAAAACATTAGTAACATTTATAGACAGTGTTTACTAATATTTCAGTGGGTCATTTTATGATAAAATTATTATTTTTAATATAATGTAAAGACAAAATATACCTAAGTGCGAGAAATACTCGCATTTTAAGGAAACTGTTGTTTTCAAGATTCACGTGAGCATCAGTTATCTTAGAACAAAGTCTTTTTCCAGCTTTTTGAAATGAATCAATTTCGTGCAAAACCTTAAAGTGCTCCCACTCGATATAATCTTCATCTGGACTTATCTGCATTAAATAACATGTTCAAATAAATATTTTGTGTTAAATTTTAGGAATTTAGAAAGATGGAAAAAATTCTTACTCTTAGCTTTCCGTTATTTGCTAAGCGATTCCGAATAGTCTTAATAAGGTGAGGTGCGTCAGAAAAGAGAAAAACCTTTCGGTTGTGCCTATGGTTATCGATCCAATCGTGTTGATCATTTGAATTGTCTGTAGGATGTTCAAAAAAATTTTTTAACGTGGCCTTTTTTCCACTACAACCCAATTCAGTCCACATTTTTCTATTCGGTTTTCCTCCGTCCGCAACAATTCCATGTACTTTTGCACCTGCTTTTTCCAGCAAAACAAGAGCTTGGATGACTATTCTAGCCAATACATCGCCAGTCGATACCCCTTTGGAAACAAAAACTGCTATCGGCTGAGAATAATTGTCATAGAGCGGTTGAAACATTACAACGAGGCCGTGATCTGCCATTTCTCCGTCGACATCCTTTGGCAGATCATCACCGTAATCTTCAAGACCTTTGAACGTCATCGTTTTTTGATCAAGTAATAAAGTCTTTCGAGTAGACATTTCCTCGATGAGTATTATACCATGGAGTTGTAATTCTGACTTTTCACCGAAATGACTTTTGAGAATTTCAAAGAAACGTGGATCAAACCCACATGGACAATCCATATTTGAAAGATATCTGTAACAATAAGATTGAACATGAGACAAATAATTCCAATTAAAACAAGAAATAGTTAATCCTCAATTTCAAATTTCTGTGTTTGAAAGTATTTTTATTCGAACTTTTGTAAATACCTACCGGCGAATTGTTCGTACGCAGGGCACTGGCAGCATTTTATTATCCAGAATCATTCCATAAGTTGCAGGCGAGCGCATATGGAGTAGAAGACAGAGAATTACCCATTCATCGGAATATCTCCGACCTTTGGGACCTTTCACTGAAGCAGCTTTAAAAATTTCCTTCACTGCTGTTGCTTCATTTTCACTAATGCCAGTATGCTTAGCTAGAAGGTCATTTACAGAATCTTCCGTCATATTTTGCATTTTAACCTAGATATTTTTCATTCTGGTTTTCAACATTTGAATTGTGGCTGCAGCTCTTTGTTTTGCTCTATTCGCCGATTCTGCTTTTCTTCTTATTTTCAGTATTTTTTCCCGTTTTTTAGTGCTTAATTCACTTACTTTGAGGTAGGTTCTGTTCGAACTTTTGTTGTGCTGGGAACGAATTATTTTTTGGCTTAAAAGTTTCTTGACAGAACTACAGCAAGTACAATTAAGATTGTCCTTTCCTTTCTTTTCAGTAGCTTGGTCAGGTAAAATTAAAGTACAATTTCTGTGACGCAAAACATCTGATTTATCAGAATAAGTGAAAGATCGCAAAAGGTTGTTATTTCCGGCTTTCTCATTTTCGCTTAAACCTAAAGCACCTTCACATATTCGCGTTTTCTCTATGCGAGCTATAATTTCTTCAAGATTTTGTACTGAAATCAATTCACCAGTGTCAATGCCGAAATCTGAGTACTCGACTAATTTACCATTGATTTTTACAACAAATGTCATTTCCTCATCTACGGTTATTTCTTTATGGCAAACAGAATCGATATAATTGTTGGAACCTAGTCTTCCAACACGCTTTATAAACGTTATTCCCTGACGATTGCCAAAGACACCGAAGTTCTACACCAAGAAATTGGGATTTTAACACTTTTTTTGTCTTCTGAAATTGTCTGAAATAGAAGTTTCTTTGAATTCTCTTCACTCGTAGAAGAGACTTTTTCAGTGTCATCATTTTCAGTGACATGATCAACGAGAACTTCATCAATAGAGCTACAAGCGTTCCCTTGTCCACCTTCAGATGTTTCATTCTCCGTACTTCTTTTCCTCTTGATGAGTTTTGTAGCGGAATCCGGAGAAGTTTGGAAACCCCTCTTTCTAGATTGCTTTCGAGGTTTTGGAGTAGGCTTCTCTGGTCGCCCAAGTAGTAACGATGGCACAGCACCAGGCCGCAAACGTGGTTTCGCATATTTGCTCTACAAGAAAATAATCATTATTATATTGTTGTTCATAAGAAAAATTAAAAATACACCAAATTTCTGCAGTAAAAATTTTTGGCGAACTTCATTTTTATATCGCTAAAATGTTTGTATCGTTAAAATGATTTGATCGAAATCTAATTTTTAATATAGCAATTAAAGATTGGTGATTCAATAATAATAATAATTTTTTTGGATAAAAACTTTTTTATTCTTATTCAACCTCCCTATATCTCAGGAGCCAGTTTTTATTTCATTTTTTTAAATTAAAGAACCAATTTTTTGTCGCTATCCAAAAATATTTTCCAAAACCCGTGAAATGTGAACCTCCAAATTCTTAAATGATTTACTCGAAATTGGTTAATTTTTTCAACGAAACTCACTTTCTCCCAATTTAGCAACTCAATATCTCGGGAGTAAGTTTTTATTTTTTGTTAAAACTAAAAATTGCAGTTTTTATCTCCTCGGGAGAAAACTTTTGTTTTATCTGTAGAAGGTGATTTCGATTTTACAGAACGTTATTTGTCTCTCCTAGAAAATGCCGACTTTGTTGCTTATCTAGTTCTGTACTGCAACCGTTTAATTAATAAACAAATTTAATTATGATTGCGATACAAAATATACCTTCATTTTCATTTATTTTCATTTATGCTGCCAATCATTTGCTTTTTTCAGAAAAAAAAGTTTAATTGCGTATTTCCAATAACATTTATACGCCATATCTCGTTGAAAATTTAAAATTTTTCAGTACAACACTTTTTGTCAATTATTCTCAAAGTAAATAAAAAAAGATTGCGACCTTTAAAAACAATTGTGATGAATTTGAACTGTTTTTAAATTTTTGGATACCAACTTTAATAAATTGTTTTAATCCGCGTTTGTTACAAAAAAAAAAAAAAACCCTGGCGGACGGGCCGAACGCAAACATTACGCTACAGCGTAATGGCTAAAGTAATGGTAAAGTAATATGGCAATATAGTTAATAAAAGAAACAAAATTAATATGTAGACTGTTGAAATTATAATAAAACGTTAAAATTTACGTTAAATGGTCATGCCGTAATTGCAACAAGTTGCTTTCTCAGTGTTAAAAAATAAAAAAACAAAGTGGCTGTCATTCAAGTCGGGCCCCAGCAGACTGGCAACCCACTTGAAGCCGCGTAAGCGGGTTGCCAATACGCAGGGGCCCGACTGCAATGACGGTCACTATGTTTTTTTATTTTTTAACGCTGCATTTAACGTAAATTTCAACGTTTTATTATAATTGCAACAGTTTACATATTAATTTCGTTTCTTTTATTAATTATAATGCCATATTACTTTACCATTACGCTGTAGCGTAATGTTTGCGTTCAGTCGATCCGCCAGCGAAAACAGTTCAATTACATATTTTGTAGTCAATATCTCGTTGAAATGAAAAAATTTTCTTATAGGGCAACACTTTTTTGTCAATAGTTTTTGAAGAGGAAAAAAAGATTGCAATCTCCAAAAACAATTGTAACAAATCAAAAATGTTTTCAAATTTTTTGATAAGAACTTGATGATATTTTTTCTTGCAGTACACCAGTTTTTTGTCAATTATTTTTAAACTGCACAAAAAAGATTGCGATCTTTATAACAATTGTAATGACTTTAAACTGTTTTCAAATTTTTTTATAACAAATGCAATAAATTTTTTTATTAATATTAATTGAAAAAGTAGAAAAATAATTCAAATAAAAATATACTTACCGTTCCAATAACAGATCCATCTTTTCCAAGTATCGGATGCTCCGTAAGAATATCCTCACAACCAAAATGCTTTGCACAAATTGCATGACCTGGCTTTAGTTCAAAATTACCTCTCGAAATAGCTCTTTGCCAGACCTTTATTATTTTCTTATCATTTGGTACGGTGTAAATTTGAACTTTTTCGGAGCAACTCGCGTAACCAGAATTGCACCCAAAAACCACGCACTTATACCCCATTATTTTCGTTCATTAAACAAAAAAATTGATCGAATTTTAGTCTAAAAGCCTCAAAACTTCATTCTGAAGCCGAAAAAAATTTTAAATTCCGTGTTTATAACATAAAAAGCACAAAATTTCACATTTTTGACACTTTCCCCATGCATTTGAATAATTTTCGGCCTAAAAGTACAGCCAGCGCCACCCTCGGCCGAACTCAACATTTCCGTCACTTTCATTTCAGAGTGCCACGGCCCTGATGGTGGGTGTCACTATAAAACATAACCTCAAAATTTTTTAAGACCTGTTATTTTTATCCAAACATTTTTTCAATTTTTTTTAAATCGTCCCATCGACCTGCATAACATATTTTTTCCTCATCAAAATCGGTCAAGCCGTTTACGAGAAAAACTACTTTTTTGGGTTTTCTTTCCCCCTCCATAACTACTACAAAAATACATTTTCGAGGTTGAGACTTAGAGGAATTTTGTGACTCATAGGTGCCAATATATGGTACCAATTTGGCCTTGATACATGCGGGGCAGATTTTACATGCCCCCCCCCCCCCCGGGGGGGGGGGGGCTGCGAAAACCTAAAAATAAAAGTTCAATTATTAAAACATTTGTTCAAGTTAAATCTAAATTTATTTTAAGAATATTTCAACACCAGTATTGAAAATTACCTATGCCAGTGTCTAAAGTACCTCATCTCGAAAATGCGCATACGCAGCTTTTTCACCAGTGTCTAAAGTAAGCCATCTTCAAACTGCGCATGCGCGAAAATAGTTTCGCACACAGTCTGCTCAAATAAGGTCCTTTAGGCACCATTTACAAGCATGAAAACGTCAACTTTTGAGGTGGGTGTTGCAAAAACGCGTTTACCTTGATTATGAAAAAAATACTGTTTGGCGCTTACTGCTTTTTAGCCGCGCACAGCCGTTTTTTAATGAAAGCTTTTGAAATTTCGGCATAATTGGTGTGTTTGCATTTTTAATGATAAATTTTGTTTATTTTTCATTTAACAATGTTGAAATTTTTTTAAACTCTTGAGAAGTACTTTTTTTAAGATCTTCAGATTTATCAAATAAAATTTTATATCTGTGCTAAAACTATCTAGAAATATTTTTCAGTAGGTATGAATAATTAAAAGAATTTGTTTTTTACGTTATAAATATGTTAATGAACAAAAGTTATTTTCGGGATTGGGAATCTTTAGCTTATTGAAATCTAGAGTTTTGGTATAAAATGTGAGACAAACAAGTTTTATCACTGTTAATTAAAAATAGATACTATTTGGAAACGGTTTAAAGATTTGTTATAAGCAAATTCACAGTTGGGCTACTTTTCAACGAATACATTCAAATTTGGTTTACGAAATCGACCAAACATTTCTTTCCGATGACTTTTTTCTACAAAACTTTACAAATTGACAAAATTATTCATTATTTAAACATTTTTCATAAACAAATTCCAAGTTTGGCTATTTTTTAATTAATACGCTCAATTTTTTACATGGAATCAACCAATCATATTGTTCCGTAGACTCTTTGCTGCGATATTTTGCAAATTAACAAAAATTAATAATTATTTTTTAAATAATTGTCTTCAACAAATTTAGAGTTTGGCTATTTCGAACGAAAAGGCTCAATTTTTGTTTACGAAATTGACTTAAAATGCCTTTGCGATGACTCTTCCCTATGATACTTTTCAAATTGACAACGATTGTTAATTATTTGAACAATGTTCATGAACAAATACAAATTTTGGCCATATTTTAACGAATGCTTTCAAATTTTGTTTACGGAATCGAATAAAAATGTCTTTGGGGTAATGCAGCAAGCACTGGGGATAGTAGATTCCTGGAGCAAGAAGACCGGATTATTGGTCAATCCGAGTAAGACAGACACGGTTGTTTTCACCGGACGGTATAAGAGGGGAACCACCAGTACACTGAAATTGGGAGGAAAACAACTGGAAATCAAAGAACGAGCTAAATATCTAGTGATATGGCAATTCAAAGCTGACGACAATAGAAAAGATTCTTTGATCATACATTTTCAAATAGAATAATTCTGTCAATTTTTGTGAAGAAATCATAAAGCTGGGAAAGGGATAAGGTGCGACAAAACTTTTCCCTCTTCTTTTTCAGTTCGAAAAATCATAATTTCGAATACAAATGATTTGTCTTTGTATTTAAAAATTTGTTGTATTATTTTGTAATTTTTTGTAAATTTCTATTTTTAAATTAATCAAAATGTTTTCTACCCCAGCTATTGAGCCTGTGTGTGGGGGGGGGGGTATATTACAGTGCGTAGTGGATTACTGTGAGAACGAGGGGGGAAGGGAGTCCAGGTTGCGGTAGCAACTATTCTCTTGCGCGGCGGCGCGGTCCCTCGTGTGAGAGGGAAAGAGCGAGAGAGACGATGGCGCGAGACTAGGCAGGTCTCTGTGCTTGGGCGGCGGCACGTTCTCTGGCGCGTTCAGCTAACCAGGCGTCAAAAGCTCTCATGTCCCGAAGGACGCGAGGGGCTGTTCACTCTTGTATTTAACGTATGAAATCGTTTTAAGGTTGTGCCTATAACGTAAAA
>CAKNXH010060614.1:104160-124163 GCA_932178445.1 Andricus quercusramuli | reverse complement strand
CGTCGCGCCTCGGCCTGTTCAACGGCGCGGAGGGCTCCTGCCCTGTGCTGCTGTCGCGCCGCTTCTCGTTCGGCGGCACGTCTCGATCTCGCGGCCCTCCTGGCCCGCTCTTGATGATCGAGGACGGCGACCCTGGATGCACGTTCCTCCTGGACCGGTCGCCCGCTTTCCTCTGTCCCGCGTTGGCAGCGCGCCTCCTGCCACTGGTGGTGGCGGCGCTCCGCTTGCTGGTGTCCTCCTCGATGACGGATGCCCCGAGCTGCCCGCTGAAGGCGGCGGCGTCGGGTGCGGGAGACGTGGGAAGTGCCGCGAGAAACTCCAGGCATGGAGTTCTTATTTTCTGTCGCACTTCCCAAATTCCCGTAAGTAGACACAGGGGTGAGCACGGGGTTCACTAAATATCCAAATAATTGATTTGAGATAAAATATCGTCCGCACTTGTGTCACGGAAGCTATTTTATTTGGTAAATACCCGTCAATTATTTGGAAAGAACCCCTGTGACTTACTTGCTGTTACTGTAGATCCTGGTTGTCTGCGTTGAAGCTCCTCCTGTAGGCCGCGGGTCAGTCACCTCGACCTGTCACTTGGAAGTAGACTGAAGAAACTGCGGTGGCTCGTCGATAATTCCTTCGTTGAAGAATTGAAGAATTGAAGAATTAACGAGAGCTAAAAAGGACTTGGAAAATTCGAAGTGAAAGATGCACGTTTGTCGTGATTTAAAAATGTTTATTGCACGAAGTGTGAAGGGCAGAGCGGTACTCTGACCTCCGTTGCGATCGAACATAAACTGTTATTTCTGACACTCCCTGGCTCTCTCTAGCCTCTGCACGGAGCTGCCCCTGGTGGAGGGGAATAGCTTCGAGCACGCCGATTGGCTACGATCTCGCAACGGAGTCGTAACCGAGCAGTGGGGATCACCAGCCAGGCCCCGCGGCCACGCGCTTCCGCGCGTCGACTCTACTCTAACTTAAAATTAACTGTTTATCTAAATGTTTTAAATGACAATTGAAAATATTAAAAATTAAGGTAAAATTCTGAAAATTTAAACATAGTCTTACATCTATCCTAACTTCAATTTCCCGAAGGAATTTTGAAGCTAGGGCGAACAGAACGGTAGTTCAGTTTCTAGGCCATTTTTTATTATTAATTAATTGAAAGAATGGTTAAAATATGGTAATTTACAATGAGCCCGATCTACCGTTATGTTCCGATTACTAAAGTAATTATTTAAACTAAGAAAAACATGATTCCTAATGTAAGTGTCATAGTTCAAGATAAAATAAAATAAAATAGCTTATTTTTAATTGGTGTACGTGTACACATGAATACATGTGTACACGTACATCAATCGGATGTTTGTTAATTCCTACTTGTCCTGAGGGGAGTTTGTTTAATGCGGTTTAATTATGATCTCGTAAAAGGGGGTCTTTAAATTATTTGATGGGTGATTATTATTTTATGGTAAAAGGGATATTATTATTCCCCTTGATCGGTCGGTAAAGTTTTATGGTAATTGCGACAAACAATGCTTAAGTTAAACAAATTAAAAATTGATCGTCGAATACGTGGTTGAGCTCCCCGGCTGTACGGCCCGTACGTCAGAAAAGGAAGGCACGTGTTGGCTGGCTGTTGCCACTTCGACCGGGGAAATTTTCCGGCCATTACCGGCCCATTAAGGATAATACGAAAGGACTCTTACAAAAGGAGGGTAGGCAAACTCAGATTTCCGAGGTTCTCAATTTGTATGTTTGACATACAACAAAAATGAAGACTTTGGTTTGTCTTTTATTTTTAAAAAATCACTAATGCTTCCTCTATGAGGAGACAAATACATTTGCTAACGTGGAGCAAAGTGCTCGTGAAATGAGCATCATATAATTACCCTAGTAGCAAGATAACTGCAGACTGGCGCAATCTGGGCGCCAGAAAAGGAAGAATCTGTTTGCAGCCTGGCGCCCGGCTGGTTCCGCTTTGGCGTGCTGTTCTGCCACCAGAGTCTGGTATAGCAGATTCTGACCCAGACTGCTCATGATATACACCAGACAAAATTAAAATAACGTTAAATGGTACTAAATAGGTTTCTGTAAAAGTTTTACACTATATTTCAGCCCTTTCTGGGAGAATATACTGCGGAGACGTCACAACATTGCAGGAGACACACTAAAATATTAAAAACATAACTTGTTGTCGTATGCTTGCATGTTTGGTCATACTTGTGAATCGTTCAAATTTCCGATTGCTAGATTTTTAATTTCATTATATTCTACATGAATTACTAGTGTTTAAACTAAATACCAGAATCTGGTTCCTTTATCCACCAGATTCTGTTTTTCGTCTGGTCTGATCTTTTCTCCCGCTAGTCTGGTCGACTAGGGGGAGCAGATGCTGAGCCAGGCTCTGGTCTTTGTCATACAAGGCAGACGCTGTTATTAGGGTATAAATACAAAGAAAGTGGAAACATTCGAGATCGAATTCACAGCTAGTTTATCGTCAGTCACAGCAGCGCTTCATCCCAAAAGAAATAATGTAAATGTAAGAAGTTCTTACCCTCATTTTAGCAAGGTATTGAAGTATAATATAGAGTTTCCCATTCGTTCAGAAAATGTGTCTAAATTTATAAAAATGAATGATTTAAGAATTAATATTGACGGTGAAGAGCAAGATAAGAAAACAAATAAGAAAGAGCTAGTTCCAATTTATTTAAGTTAACAACCATCAGAAATACCTGAAATTCATCTACTTATGATTAAAAATATAGAAATTGACTTTACTGAAGATGTTGATAACTTTGATGATTATGATAATGTTGATATTGAAAATAATGAAGTTTTCAATACTATTTATCATTTCGTATGGATTCGTAACTTGTCTAGATTAGTAAAATCACAAATTACAAAGGATAAAAATCGTACCTAACTTTGTGATCGATGTTTATCTTATTTTAAACATGAAAGTTCATTAGAAAACCATAAAACAGATTGCATAAATTTAAATAAATTTGAAATTATAATACTGTGAGAAGAAGAAAAACTGTTGAAATTTAAAAACTACATATTTAAAGACAAAGTTAATTTTGTTATTTATGCTGATACTAAGAGTCTTAGAACCATTTGCTGATAATAATAAATTAAATACAGAAGCGTGTTCGAAGCATATTCCCCATCCCCATAGTATTCCTTGTGAAAAGAAATACCAACTTAAGACTGCTTTATAAGTAGTTATAAGCCTGATACAGACAGCTATCCTTATACTCGAGATAGAGCTTGTCGTATCGTGGTGTCTATTTCAATGCCCTAAAAGTAATGCAGGTATAGGCTGAAGGGTATATACCAGAAAAAGACTATACCTTATTTGGAACAAGTCTTGAAACGGTCCCAGCAAAAAAGAAATAATTGATACGGATTGGGGCCAATTAACATTTTTGTAATACGCGTGACATCCGTTTTCTGAATCGTTTAAACGCATTGAAACGTATTTAGATGAACTGAGACAGTGCGAATCAAATGCGTGTAAATTCGTATGAATGCGCGGTCAAGGTCAATTAGAAAAAAAAATAATAAAAAGTGCATGCGTTGAGACTTGAAACAGCGATCCCTCCTTTATCAGTCCAGAGTTCCCACCACTGAGCTACGAGAAAATTTGCTAACCATTTACAGTAAATTCTGTATGCCCCGCGCGTTGATTTTCCTGTTACGGATTAAATTGTATAAATCAACCATTGCTGAAGCTCGCTGTGACGAATTGGAGCGAATTCGAGTGTGTATTTTACTCTCACGAATTCAAACGCATTGACCAATGTTGAAGCATTTGCGTGCTGACGCATTGAACTGTATTCGCTAACTTGAGACTTTTGCACCGCATTTGTACGTATAGAAAGATTCAAAATTGAAATACCGTTTTCACGAATTCACACAAATTGACGTAGCTTAGTGGTTTAGAGCATTCGGACCGGCAATCTGAAAGACCTGGTGTTCGAATGCCAGCGGATCTAGACAGATTTTTTTCGAATTTCATAAAATCAATAATCAATATTCAAAAAATATTGATTTTAGACCAAGTAGACAAAAAACATCAACATCAGCATAATTAAAATTTCGCTGGTCAAAACTCATAACATCAATTAATAGAAATCACTCTCATGTTGGAATGATCTAACAAGTATCGAATATTCAACTTATATATTACATTATACTATTTTTTTCAAACTTTTTCTCGGGTGAACCCGGTTTTTTGTCATAGCCACGGACTAAGTCAAGTGACTGATGAGATGAGGATGTTATAAGTTATTTCAATACGTTGTTTGAAATCATTTACGATGATGTTGTAGGTACGAAATTAGAAGCATGTTGTAGTTTGCAGTTGGGCTTTGCCGCTGTTATCCTTACACAGCGGCCGTGAGTGTTGAAGGTGACACCAGTCGCCTCTGGATGCTTTCTTAGAGCTACCATGTATCACGCCATAGGTTCTTAGTCACTTGCTTCCTGATGCTCTAGGAAGTTTCTTACAATGCGACAGGTGTTTAATAAAACCGCCTTTTGAGCTGCCGCCAGTACCCTACTGACTCCTAAATGTTCAAGATGTTCAGTGCATCTTGCGTGCACATTGCCTGTAGCCGAAATCACAATAGGATGAATAGATGCATGTTTCACATTCCTCCATATTGCCTTAACTTCAAGCCTTAGCTCGCTATACTCATGAATCTTGGTTGTATAGGTTGCCTGCAAATTTCGGTTAAGCGGACAAGCAATGCCGATGATGTAGACTCTTCCACCTTTTTTCTCTCGCATCACGATATCAGGTCGATGGGCTCGGATGTAATGATCCGTCTGGATAGTCACATCCTAATATAAGATGTAATCTTCATTTTCTAAAACGGACATTGGAATGTATCTATAGAAAGGCATCCATTTTGTTAAGAGTCCTAGGTTTAGGGCAAGTTGTTGATGTATAATGCCCGCCACATCATTATGTCTGTACGTATATTCTCTTTGAGCCATTACGCGACAACCATCAATAATGTGCTCGATGGATTCGCTGGTATCTCCACATAATCGGCACCGGTCAATCACGTCTTGATGTAACACGTGTTTGCGATAATTCCTGGTGCTGACAACTCTATCCTGAATCGCAATGACGAATCCTTCCGTTTCTGGATACAAGAGTCCCTTTCTCAGCCAAATATTGGATGCCTCACTATCCAATTCATATTGATCTAGCGTTTGGGGGTGTTCGCTGTGGATGGCTTTCTGTCTCCATTACGTTTCTAATTCATCTACGGTTTCTGCCCTGATATTCAAGGCCTCCTCTGAGAACAAATTCAAGAGCGTGTAGTCAAGATCCGCTTTACAGATGGTGTTGTAAAGCGTAACATCTCGCTTGCTGTTAAAATAGTCTCGCAACTGTATAACTTGTGACTCACACAGTTTTCTGACATCTACAATGCCCCTGCCCCCTCTATGTCGTGATAGAACTACCCTTTCAATCGCCGAATTACTGTGGTGCATTCGGTGTTTCGGCATTTCTACGCGGATGATTCTGTTTAATCGTTCGAGGTCAGTGTTCGACCATTTGATGAGAATACACAGGTATTTATATGACTCGCCCTCAGTCATTGCCTCGATGTCATTCCCGAAATCGTTCTCTATCTCTGCGGTCCCTAATTCTCCTCTGGTTAAATGCACTGTTCGGCATTTTTCTAGTCCAAACTCCATGTTGATATCATAGGAAAACTGCTTTGTAACATCAATCACTTGCTGCAGTTTCTCGACATTCAACTTGTAGGAGTTTTGAAGAAAATCTTCTCTTCTCTCCGTACCTTTAGTGGTTCAGAGCATTTGGACCGGAAATCTGAAAGACCTGGTGTTCGAATGCCAGCGGATCTAGAGAGATTTTTTTCGAAACTCATAAAATCAATAATCAATGTTCAAAAAATATTGATTTTAGATCAAGTAGACAAAAAACATTAACATCATAATAATTCTGATTTATACTTGAAACCCGACATTTCACTGCTGGCATATATTTTTAAAAATATTATAGAGACTTGTTTTATCCTTTACATTACTTTACTGCTCCCGGACTTGCTTTTGATGCGATGTTATAGTTTACATGTGTTGAACTTGAGTTATTTACAGACATGAAAATGCTCTTATTTATTGAAAGAGGTATTCGAGGTGAAGTTTCTCAATTTTCCAATCATTACGCGAGAGCAGATAATAGATACATGGGATCCGAATTTGATTGCAATCTTGATGAATCATATATCATGTATTTTAATATCAATAATTTATACGGTACTGCAATGAGTGAATTCATGCTGCCAAAGACAAAATATATTATTCATTATAAAAATTTGTGAATATTATTTGAAATTGGGAATTCATAAAAATTTTTAATTCAAGCAAACTCAGTGGTTAAAAAAATATATTGATTCAAATACTGAGCTTAGAAAAAGATCTACAAAGCGAATATCAATTTTTTTTTGTAATCAATGAACAATCTAGTTTTCGGCAAAACTATGGAGAATGTAAGAAAACATAAAGATATTAGAATTTCCTGTGCGAAAGTAAAGAAGAAGCTCAGTCCTCTAACTCGTCTGCAAGAATCCTCACTTTCCCTTCAAAATCTGTATTCTAAAAGTAAGTCGACTTTTTAAAAATTAGATTATCCTTTCAATTTAAAACCAAACTTTTTTATTTGAGAATTTTTTAATCACATTTTCTTTAATGAGTTGATTATAATTAATAATGAATTTTAATTTCAAATTCAATATATTGAAAAAGAAAGTAATATGATTCCAATTTAATTCTTAAATTTTTTAAATTTTGGTTCGTTTATAATTTTTTTTAAACCATTTGTCTAGTTTTGAAATTTAATTTTTTTTTAATTTTAATCGAAATTAAATTTTTTTATTTTCTTCATTTCTTTCAGATCTTCATCAGAAAAAATGGCTGAATATTCATATATCATGACGGACATTGAAGCCCCAATTACCTGGGTACTAGGCAGGGGGGTGACACGATTTTCGCTTTTGCATTAGAGGCGCGTGTCAGTTTTGTGAAGAGCGGCGAGTCATGAAACATTGGCGTCACCTCTGCAACGCCCTGTCTGCCCGTTGTCTGTTATTATTTTACATATGAAAACTCGTGCCATGTCCTAACTTTATCGTCTATTTGCCGTATTCTATTCATTTACGGATAAATGTGTCATAAAAACGGGGGGCATCGATGTATAGCACCTAACTGTCGATCAGGGTACGACTCAAAAAGGAAGTCTTAGCTCCAAACGGAACGGTTATACCGGTAAGAATTACGATTTGTTTACACCGATGTCCTTTAACCTAAAATAATCGAATGGCTCTGACGGTTTCATGACTACATCGATTTTTAAATTTTGATATATTCTTCTTGTTGCCAAACTGTGAGATTATTGTGATAGTGTGTGAAATTAAAGCTTGCATAGTTTTTTTTTATTTTAAACATATTTAAGGACCCTTACTATCTTTAAGAAAAATGTAAATGTGACATTAATGACAGTTTTGAATTATCGCTGATTTTCGACATTTATGTACAATTACATTAATTTATTAGTAAATTCCAGTAATAAAATAAATTATAATTGTAAAATAATGATTTTCTTGTGGTCAGAATAGTACCAGAAACCTAAATTAAAAAAAGGATAATTTCGTCAAAAAGAAAGTCGCGAAATTTTTTAAAACGTAGTTTTGCTCAATTGTATATAATAAATCAGTATGCTCTGTCCGCATAATAATTGCTATACTTTTATCGTAGTACATTTGTTACTAATTAAATAATTATATTTATTTAAATGAATTTACCTGGCATTTATTGCTCCCATATACCCCACTACTGTCTTTACTCCATTTTCAATTTATATCTCCATCTTTTAATTCAATTTTTAAATGAATGAATGACTAAATGTACAGAAAAAATAATAGCTTTTATACTGATGATCTTTTCAGCCGTTTCACGATCAATACAATATACTGAATATTCAAAATTATGATTGTTATCATTTCTTGTATATTTTTATTATAATGTAATGATACATTAAGATCATTCAAGTCATGTAGGGGGTACATATACACTCATTTTGAGGGATTTTGACTTTTTTTTGGCAATATTGATAAAATTTCATTAAAATAGACTACATATGATCTATTACTATATATTTTTGGTACTTTTCTCTTAAAAAGTTTTAAAAACTGAGGGAGACATGGCCGCTGCCGCGAAACACGTTTGCTTATTTTTATTCGCGGTTAGCATGATAAGTCCGGCATGAATTATATGAAATCAAAAAACCAAAAAGATTTTATTATTATATTCCTATACGCAGTTCCTGAACGAAGGGTTTTAGAAAATTTCATGCTCACTGTAAATAAAAAAAAAACAACATTTTTTGCGGCAGCGGCCATGTCTACCCCAGTTTTTAAAACTTTTTAAGAAAAAAGTACCCGAAAATATATAGTGTAATAGATCCTATGTAGTCTATTCTAATAAAATTTTATCAACATTGGCAACAAAAAATTTCAAAATCCCTCAAAATAACTGTATAAAACCCCTTTAAAATAGGAAAACTATTTTTTATATTGTAATTTCTGAACATTTAGTTGATTTGTTTTAAACGTTAAAGACATAATCTTTATATTGCACCATTTTACTCTACTTGAAAATTAAAAACCGACATTTCCAGTGTATGCAAGGTCTATTTTTCAATCCTAGGTATCTTTTCAATTCGAGAAACAGTTAATCCTTGCTCAATTAAAGCTGAAAGTTTTTAAGTTATCCGCAAACGTCAAAAATATTACAAAAACGGCGAAAAATACTAAATCTCCCATGATTCTAATCAGCTCTAATTCAAATGTAGGGAGTCGCGCTAGTGGCGCCAATGTTTCATTTTCTGCCGTCCTTCACAAAACTGACACAGCGTATTTGTATGGCGAGTCACCCCCTGGTACTAGGTGACATAACAATGACCGAACTAAAAGAAGTATTGCTGCTATCGATCGCCATAAAAGAGCACAAAGTTATGGATTAAATAGATGCAGTTTCTAGTGATTCTTCGCTTACGTGGACTCGAAATCAAGCTAATTACGGAAGATGACGGATATTTTTTCCAAAAATTAAATTCGAAAAGTAAATTGATGACAAGTCATTTAATCAAAACAGTTTTTGAATCAATCTGAATCTGTTTTTGTTAAAAAATCAAATAACTTTTACTTAAATTTTTTTTTGTAACTATTTTATTTTTCAAAAAGCGTTCACAATTTTTGAAATAACATGGAATTTTTTTTTTGACTGCCGAATGCTAACCGAATGGGTCTTTAATTTAGAAGAAAGCACGGCGAAAATTCAATAATTAAGATCCGTTTGCATTACGATGATCGCAATGAAAGAATCAGGATTTCTGGATGATGATGATGGTTATCAATTTGATAGATTTTTCTTGCAATCTCGTGTGGTTGAAACCGAACTGATTACCAACGTTGTTGGTCATTGGTTCAAAAAAGTGAACAATCCATCAAAGCCAACCTCAACACCAACCTCAACGCCAAACTCAACACCAACCTCAACGCTAACCTCATCGCCAATTCAGGATTTATAAAGAGGAGATGCTGAAGCAAAAGCTGAAGACAATGTGCGTGAAGTTTAAAGTGCTGTGTTTTTTGAAAAAAGTGATAATGTGAATTTAAAAAAAATCTTGCTTTGTATTTTCATACGCAAAAATTTAAAAAAAGTGTCAAATTTTTTAGAATTGAAGTTTGTGTGTTTTGTGTGTGTGTGTGTGTGTGTGTGTGCGCGTCATTGTGTGAGTTTTGAAAAAATCATAGATTGTGGATGTGTGTACAAGGTTTCGTTTGTGAGAGATTGATTGAGAGATTGAAATATTGACAAGGGAGTGAGAATATTTTTGGGAATCTAGACAGATTTGTATGAAAGTGGAGGTCAGGTGGGTTTGAGGTTTTGTGACAGGGTGGGAGCACCAGGTTGGTCGTAGCAGGGCAGGGTAGAGAAGGAGAAAGGTAACACAGGTAGACGCGACGATAGATAGAGACAGGGAACGATAGAAGGCAGGATCGTTTGAATTGGATTCATGGCTAGTGGAGCGAGTATCAGCAAGGAAAGCAGGGATTTAGATCTGGAAGTTTTCAGTTCACCGAAAGGAGAGAACAAAGAAAGGAGGGAAAGTATAGGAAAACTGTAGAAAAAGATAGATTTAGGTCAAGTTTGACAAATGGAAAAATGTTCATATTGGCCCTGGAAAAACATATTTTTGTGCAGAAGGATGAGAAAAATAAGGGGACAGAAGGAGACAGAGCTGAGGCTAAAGATCCGATAGAAAAGAAAAGATTGAAAGAAACGAGCGAAGTGATGATAGAAGTAATGGGGATGTTTAAAGAAAAGCAGGAGAAAATGGTTGAGGAAATAATTAAAGAAATTAGATGGGAAATGGCCGAACTTAGGAAAGAAATAAAAAAAAGGGAAGAAGTCAGGGAAAAGCTAGAGAAAAGGATGCAGGCGTTGGAGCAAAGAATAAAAAAGAAGGAAGAGCCTAGTAAAAAGGTAGATGAGTTGGAAGGTAGAATAAAAAAAATATAAAGCTCAAACCGGGAGTGTAGCGTTGGGGAGAGTGGGAATAAGGAGAAGGAAAGGCTGAGAAAAATAAAACAAAGAAGAGAAAGGAAAAAAGAGAAGAAAGAAGAAGAAACATAGTTATAAGTGGTCTAAGATTAAAGGGGAAGGAGCTGATGGAATGAAAGGAAGTAGTACTGAATAGGATTGATGCTAAGGTAGAGATAGAGGAAGTGCAAAGTGTAGGATGGGAAGAGCGAAGAGGGGAGAGAATGGTACTGGTGTAGCTAAAGAAATGGGAACATAAGAGGGGAGTGATGACAAAGAAGAGGGTGTTATATGGAAGCTAGGAGACAATAGAGGATGATTTGAGATTGGTAGAAAAGAAGATGCAGTATAAGTTAAGGAAAATAGCGGAAGAGGGAAGAAAAAAGTGAAAAAGAACGTGGGTTAAGTACGGGCCAATACAGACGAAAGGTGTATGGAGGAATTGGGTCGAGGACAGGGAAAAATTAGTAAAAAAATGAGGTGTCACGAAACGAGGAGAGAAAGGAACGGGAGATAAAGAAATAAAAAATGGTAGGAAAGAAAAAGAGACGAGAAACGAAAGTAGGGAAGATTGGAGGATATGCTACTGGAATATAGCAGGCTTGGAAGGAAAGGATAGGGAGTTTATGATAAATTTGACACAATGGGATGTAGTAGTAATGATGGAGACGTGGTTAGATGAAAAGGGATGGGAAAGAGTAAGGGGAAGATTACCAAGATGTTACAAATGGTAGGTTCAAAATGCAAAGAGGAAAAATGAAATGGCAGAGCAATGGGAGGCATGGTGATGGGAGTAAGAAACGAATTTACAACAGAGAAGGCTGAAAAAGAGTTGAATTAACATAAAGAAAGATTAATAGTGGAAGAGATAAATATGGGAGGAGAGAGGTGGAAGGTAGTGGGGGTTTGTGTGCACGGTGATATGCAGAACAAATCAGAGGAGATGGGAGAACTGATTGTAGAAAATAAGCAAGAAATTAGGCTTATCATAGGAGGATATTTTAATGCGAGTACATGAGAAAGAGGAGGAAGGGAATGGGATTCAGAGCGAGTAAGAAAATCCAAAGACAAGATACTGAATGGGGAGGGAAAGAAGTTGTTAAAGAGCCTAGGGGAGAAGGGATGGTTTATCCTAAATGGAAGTAAAAAGGGGAGTGAGGAAGGTATATACACGTTCAGGAGAAAAGAGGGGAACGGTAATTGATTATGTGGTAGTGGACGACGAGGTAAGAGAGAAGTTTAAGAAACTAGAGGTAGGTAATTATATAGATTCGGATCACTTTCCCATAATAGTGACAGTAGAGGGAGAAATGAGTAATAAAAATAAGGCTAAAAAGGAACCAAAGTTAAAAAGTGCAGGAGAGTGGAAGGTAAAGAACAGTTTAAACAAAAATTCAGGAATATCAAAATGGGGGAAGGAAATGGAAATAAGGATAGGAGAAATAAATAGAGTATTAGAGTGCACAAGCAAAAAAAAAGTTAGTGAAGGAGGGAATTAAGAAAATGGAGAAAAGGGACAAGTAGTGGAGAAGAATATAGGAGAAAAAGTGAGTATACTGAGTTGTGTGATAAAAAAAAAGAGGAGGAAAATAAAAGGGTTGAAGAAGAAGCGGAGAAAGCTAGGACGGCAGAAGCGGCTTGGAAGGTGGTCAATAGAGAGAGAAGAAGAAGGAAAAGAGTAAACCAGGATATTGAGATGGTAGAATGGAAAAAAAATTTTTTGGAATTACTAGGATGGGTAGAGAGACAAGTTAGGAAAGTAGGAACAGATGGTAAAAAAACAGATGAGAAGGAGAACATTACAAGGGAGGAAATAGTCAAAGCATTAGGATGATGTAAGATGGAAAGGCACTTGGTATAGATGAGACTCCAAATGATGTCTGGAAATATGGGGGGTGCAGAATTAAAGGAGTGGACATGGATAATTTGCAATAGAGTATGGAGAGGAGAGGGGTGGCCAGAGTTATGGAAAGAAGGAGTAGTGATACCAAAGGTGAAGAAAGGCAAAGGGGAGAAGGTTAAAGATTATAGAGGAGTGAGACTAATGCCACCACTATTTAAAGTATATGTGACTGTTTTATCGGACAGGCCGAAAAAAGAAGTTGTGGAAAAAAAGATACAGCCAACGAATCAGACAGGGTTTAGAAAAGGTATGAGGGTGATGGACAATATATATGTTCTGAACTATTTAGTAAATAAGTGGATTAAAAGGGAGAAAGGGGCAATGATAGCAACGTTCGGGGACTTAAAGGCGGCCTTTGACTCAGTAGAACCGAGGCGAGATAGAAAAAGTTAGGGTGAAAAAGGGAATACGAAAGTAATTAATAAAGAGAGTATCGGAAATTTTTAGAGACAAAAAGCCAGGTAAATATAGGAGAGCAAGAAGGAGATAATTTCTAGTTGGTGAGATGAGTAAGGCAAGGATGTCCTCCTAGCACAAATTTATTTAATATATCAATATCAGACTTGGAAGAAGAAATGAAGAGAAAGGGGTGGGGAGGAGTTAGGATAGGGAACGAAAATATATGTACACTGGCATACGCAGACGATATAATGTTGATGGCAGAGGGTGAAGAAGGGATTGTAGGCCTAATTACAGGATTAGACAAATACTTAGATGGGAAAAAGTGTAATTTAAATCTAGAAAATACAAAGATTATGAGATTCAGTAAAGGAGAGGGAAGAAAGAAAGAATGGACGGGGAGATGGAAGGGAATAAAATTAGAAGAAGTAATAGAGTTTAAGTATTTAGAATATACCTTGCAAACAAATGGAGATCATAGAGTTCATATAAGAGAAAGGATAAAATAAGCAGCTGGAATAATGAAGCAGATATGGGGAATAGGAAAAAAAGGTTAAAAAAAATTGGAGAACGAGAATTGAGTTATTTGATACGCTGGTATGGCCGGTATTAGGTTATGGTGCAGAGATATGGGAATGGAAAGAAAGGAAAGAGATTGAGAGTTTACAAGAAAGATATATAAGGTGGACGCTAGGGGTAGACTGAAGGACGCCGGCATATATGGTGAGAGAAGAAGCGGAAGGGGATAAATTAAGTACATGGGCGGGAAAGAGGGCATGAAATTTTGAGACGAAGCTTAGGGAGGGAAAGGGAGGGGAGTTGGTGAGGAAGTGTTTAATGGTGGTAGAAGAAAGGAGAGGGAAGGCTATGGATTTAACAAGATGGGAGTAAGGAAGGCGGGAGTTCTTTAAGGCTGGAGATATAGAAGACGGGACTGGAGTAAACTATGAAGAAGGGGAAAAAAGGGAGAGGGAAAGACAATTAATTGAAACGAGGTAAGGGCAGGTATGTATTGGGGGAAAAAACAGGAAGTACAGAATCTGTGAATGGGACGAGGAAAAATGGGACCATGTATGCGAAGGATGTAGGAGAGGAATGGAAGATAAAGGAAGGTGGCAAGAGAATGTGGAGAAGATTCTAGGGGAGGATGGTTTGGTGGAAGAGTGGATAAAGGAGGTAGAGGGTGCTAGGGGAGCGAATGAGAAAGAATGAAAAATGGATGAAAAAAATGGCAAAATGGAGGTACGAGAGAAGTGAAAAAAAAAGAAAACAGAAGTCGCAGAAGCGTACAGATTTGTAAGTAATGGTTATGTAATACCATAAGTAGATTACTATGCGTTTGCTCTCCCTCTCCCTCTCCCTCCCTCCCTCCCTCTTTCGCTTTCGATCAATCGCTCACTCGTTCGCTAACATGTCCCCCCAAATTGCGCTATTGTCAAAAATAAGGATCTAGATATAAGATTTTCTGTAAATAGGTGTAAATAACTGTAAATATTAAGGATAAGATTTTATACAATAGATAAACGGAAGTACTGTAAGAAATGGAAGTCATGACAAAAGAATTCCATTCTTGGTAATTTCATCAAATTGCATAAAAATGTCATAAAATTATGGTATAAGTGATAAATTATTTTTCTTCTTTCAAATTTTTCCCCTAATTTCTGAAAATCAAAAAATAAGTAAATTACTTCTTTGATAGCTGTCAAATAATAATGATTATTTTTTAAGAAGAAATTTAGAAACACAATATTAACAAGTCAATCTGTGCAAACATTTTATTGCATAGAAAGGCCTCAAAATATGTTTCCAAACAAAGTTGTAATCCGTTCGTTAGAGACAAGTATATAACAAGAGGAAAAAAGAGGGAGAGAATCGGGAAGGAGCCAACCAAGCCATCCTTACTCTCTTTTCCTTTCTCTTTCTCCGTCTTTTTTATACTACTTTTTGGGACCAACATGTTTCGAAATCACTTTAGATCTTCACATCAGGGTATTATTTTATAGGATACTACGAATAAATATTTCTATCATATGCTTTATATTAGTAATGTATGTACATATGAGACTGAAGTTTCTTATCGTACTGTTATTTACATTATTTTTCATTTTTTATTTTTGCATGAATATTTAACTTTTAATTTTCGGTTTAAGTGTCAATCCTTAATATTTCTAAATCTTTTTTGCACTTTAATACTTGTTTTAATTGCCAATTAACAGAAAATTAAATTACAATAATTTCTAATGTTTTCTACAAAAATTCGATAAATTTATCAAAGGCTTTGTTATATCTCAAAAGTTCTCTTTTCAAATTGATTGCATTATTGCCCTCTCTCTTTATGTATAACATTTCTATGAATTAACAATTTCTTGGCTCCACAATCTGTCAAATTCCCGTGAAATCCACGATGACATGTTAAAATTTCTAAGAAACTTCAGTTTCACACGAAGTAGAAAACCATAAAGGAGATAAAGACTTATCCTTCTGTTGTTATTTCCTATATTACATTGTGAAAGGGAAACATTTATTCCCTTAGAAATCTTATATGAAGTCCATCAGCACAACACCAATTTTGATTGTCAAAATCACCATAAAAATGTTAATGGTTAATATAAATTTTTCAAAGATATTTCTTATAGAATTTGAAACAAAACTGTTGATTTTAAATTAATCCGAATTTCTTAATTTAAAATTCGTCTAATTAAATGGAATTTTTTTCAAAAATTTCTGAAAAGTTTACTAAAATTTATTTATTTTTTTCACTTAGTGCAATTTTAAAGTTACACTATTTTTGGTATTTTTTTTTATTTTGTAACCACTTCTTAAAAAATTGTTATTTTGATTCTTCAAAATTTCGTCTAGAGTGACTGAACCGCAATGGGTCACACTGAGTACTGAAATAATTTTGAAAAAGGAAAAAATAGACGAACGAAAACTCCCCTTGAAAATTACAGGTTTTGGCCTGTAACGCATTTTCCCAAGAACTCAAGTACAGTGTACATTGTAGTGTCTGTGTAACCTTTTTTCATAAACCTGTACACTCCTGTACACTCCTTAATTAAAGATTAAAGATTTCTGAAATATCAAGGATAATTTATACAACACCAAAAATTTGTTTTTTATTACACACCATGAAGCTCACTAAAAAGTTGAGTCATAGAATGTTTTAATCAATAAAATAATGTTTCTGATTAATTATGATCTTATTTGTAACAATTACATAAAATTAAAAGATCGCAATGAAAAATCGTACAATATAAATTGAGAGTTATTTAATAAAGTTCTATTATATAAGAACCAATAAAATTTTGAATTTACTTCATTTTTTAATTACTCAAAAGCATAATATCAATGCATTTTAGTATATACCAGTAAACGTATTCTATGGAAATTTGTTAAAATATTCTATTGAATCTTCCTTAGACAACCATTATTGCAGGTGTTAAAGGTTTCATGCTTTCATTTATCGAAAGTCTTGTTTAATATGAATAAGTGATACATGAACATCCCTCTGACAACCTTACTTTTGGTTGTAAGTACCAAGATGTCATAATATCACTTTTTATTTTTAAATGTTTTTAATCATAAGAAGTTAAATTTTCATTAAACTTTTGTAAGTGCACAAAATTACACAACAGAAGCTTGTTTGGTGAAATTTGTTCAAAAATAGAATTTTTGCACAGATTGACTTGTTAATATTGTGAATCGTTTTCTTGGTCAACTCTCAAATTTTGATCCAGGCACAGTGATTGTTTTTTCCTATCACCTTTGTCCTTTCTGATTCCAATGAGCCTTTGACCAGACTACCGGGCATGTCCCCGGGTTGCGGATAGGGGGGCCCTGTACCGAGGGCTTCTGCTGAATACGATTACACAAGTCAATAAGCAGTCGCGGACAATGGTCTAGGGATGGTCCTGAAGGAAAAACCCCCAAGTCCAGGCGTTAACAACCGTGCCGAAGACTGCGTGCACCAGGGTGTGGTGTTCCATACGGTGTCTCTAGGATACCAGGTTGCCTCCTAGAGTATGCAGAACTTACCACCACAAGCGGGGCTCTGCGGGGGTGGACTTTTACTTCCCTAGCTACTCGTGGAAACAGCATGCAGACGAATTAACCAAAATTAAACCGGAGTGTGTGTGAGGAGTTAGGACGAGAATTGGACGTGGTAGAGGAGTATGACTACAAACAGGGGTCGTATGCCAAGCAAGATAAAATGTGGGCGACAATAGACATGGAGAAGTGTCAAAAATACGTAGATGAGTTGAAGGATCTTCTGGCGAGAATGCAGGTATTCTGCGACAAGAAGCGGAATATGTTCATGCCCAAAGATATTATAAGCCTAGATGCGGCACGGAGTGTCAGAGTGGGCGAACAATATATATAGGACATCACATTTTCTGCCATATCGAGGTGCTGCCCTCACCGCGTACTACGAAGTCGGGCGCTGGTTTGCTCATTCTTCGTCAAATATGACGGTAAAGCAGTTGAAAGATTTTTTAAGGTTAGACATTTTGACAAGTATCGCTATATGAACAACGCACTAATAGAGTTCTTAAATGCTCAAGAATTTATGTTGAGCAAATGCTCTCGAGAATATGCTCAGCATGACAGGTCACGTAATTCCAGAAAGTCAGGGAATGTCAGGGAAAACCTGACAGAGTTAGGGAATTTTCAATAAATTAAAGTTGAAATTAATCTTATTATTATTGTTGAAAACCGCAAATATTTGATTGAAGATTAATCTGTTTCGGCTGGGGATTTAAACTACTTTGTGGAAAATTCATCTTTTTTGATTGAATTCAACTATTTTTGGTATAAAATTAAAATCCTTTTTGCGGTTAAAATATAAAATATTACGTTTTTCGTTGAGAATTAATCCTCTTTGGTGGAAGATTCAACTACTTAATTAGAAGTGGAACTACTTTCTTCAAAATTCATTTATTTGGTTGATGTTTCTTCATTTTAGTTGAAACCTCCTTCTTTCGTTCAAAATTTAATTCTTTTTCTGACAATAATGTTTTCTAGATTATATTTTTAGTTTGTAAATTTATCTTTTTTAGTTTAAAATTGAACTATTCTGTTCAGATTTAATTTTTTTTGTTGAAATTTGATTGTCTTAACTGAAAAGTTAATTCTTTTATTTTTGGTTGAAAAAACTATTTAGTTGAAAACTCGTTTTTTTTTTTGTCAATGGAATATTCAGATTTTGGATTGAAAAATTCACTATTTGAACAAAATCTCATATATCCCGTTGAAAATTCATCATAGTGACTAAACAATAATTTCTTTGGTTGAAAATTCGTTTCTTTTTAGTTGAAAATAAATTTTTTTTAACTGAAGATATAACTATTCCATTTGCGCTTGAAAATATATATTTTTCGTTTTCTAACTGCAAATTGAAATATTATATTTTTGGTTTGTAAATTTAGCTTTTTTGGTTTAAAATTGAATTATTCGTTGAAAATCCATCTTTTTTGTAAAAGAGTACTCTCATTAGTTGAAATTTCACCTTTTTGGTTGAAAATTAATTTCGTTGGTTGAAAATTCGTTTTTTATTTGTTTGGAAATTTATTTTACAGACTGAAAATCATCCTACTTTATTTTTGGTAGAAAATTCATCTTTTTAGTTTGAAATTCATATATTCGACTAAAAATTAGTTTTTTGTTTGCTTGAAGATTCATCATTTTAGTTGACAATTCACTTTAACTATTACATTCTTTTCGAAAATGTACTTTTTAAAATAAAAATGTAATCTTCTTCATTAAAAAGTTATTTGATTAAGAATTAATTTCTTTCATTCGGGAAAAAATTGTTTAGTTGAAAATTCGTTTTTTTTTTGTTGATAGAAAATTCATCTTTTTTTTTGTTGAAAATTCATCATTGTGATTGAAAAATAATTTCTTTGGTTGAAAATTAGTTTCTTTTAGTTGAAAATTAATTTTTTTTAAACTGAAGATATAACTATTCCATTTTTGGTTAAAAATTTATATTTTTGGTTAAAATTAATTAATTCTGCTGAAAACTCGTTTTTTTTTTTAATTTACTTTTCTAACTGCAAATTGAAATATTATATTTATGATTTGTGAATTTAGCTCTTTTAGTTTGAAATTGAATTATTTTGTTCAAAAATAATTTGTTTGGTATGAAAAAATTCATTTTTTTGAAAATTGTTTTTTTTTTTGGTAGCACATTTATTTTTCTGACATTTGGACTATTCTAATATTGGTTGAAAATTGATTTTTTTTTAGATGAAAATTCATAAACTTTGTTGAAAATGAGTCTTTTTTGGTAGAAAATTAATCTTTTGGGTTAAAAATTCATCATTTAAGTTGAAAATGAATTTCTTCGGTTGAAAATTTATCTTCTTGACTTGAAAACACAACTCAAAACTGTTTTAAATATATTTAAAAACCAAATTCATTTTGCATTAATATTATTAATCTTCTCGGTGTATGGTTGGTTGTATACCTATTGGGATATTGTATTATCTCTTAATAAGGCACTGTTTAATGTGAATAAGATGTTTTCTATTACTTTGACTTTTTTTATCATTTAAGTTTAGCACCCTTTCTCGGTGTATGGTTGGTTGTATACCTATTGGGATATTGTATTATCCCTTAATAAGGCACTGTTTAATGTGAATAAGATGTTTTCTATTACTTTGACTTTTTTTATCATTTAAGTTTAGCACCCTTTCCAATTTGAAACGATGCATTTTCCCGCGAAATTTAAATAATGTAGTTATTATTAATAAAAGTATAAAATACGATTTTTTAAATCCTAATTCAAAATGCTCATAAATGCTCATTAAATCCTTAAAGCACATAAAGGTCGAGCATATTCTCGAGCATATTCTCATACTCGTGAGAATTTCTCCGAGCTCTTAAACTTTTTAGAACACTACGCAACAAAGCACTTCCCAACAAAAATATATAATATCTTTGCTTCCCAATATAATGAAAATAGTGGACCGAATCCATTTCAAATCAGGCAGGTTCTATACTTGAAGTTGCAAAATCACTCGGGGACAAAATATTTTGTTTTTTAGAGGAAATTAGGCGA
>CAKNXH010060614.1:66555-94160 GCA_932178445.1 Andricus quercusramuli | reverse complement strand
CATGAGCAATATTGATGATTATTTTATTGTTTTAGTCGTTAGAAATAATATTGAGAACATTAAAACAATGAAATATTGTGAAAAAACACACACGAGATGAAAGAGAAATGAAATAGGCAAAGTTTTGATGAGAACACTGAAAGAAATTTTGTAACAATACTTGCTATTTCAATATTAATAATTGATATAGTCGATTACGATTTGGGGAAATCGTGTAGATATACAAATTATTGTTAGCGTACTTACGAAACTTTACAATTAAAATATGAAAACTTAATATCTTGAGAATAAGAATTGGTATATTCAATAGCACAGATTGATATTTTATGTATTGAAACGCAGAATAATAAAAATTGATAGTGATATTATCAAATAATATAAAAACAATTACAGAAATTAATAGTTTGAGTTACATAAGTTAATACAAATATTCTACAAATTAATATAGTCAATGAGAAAGTGAAAAGAAATAAGATATATTTTTGTTTTCTGTGATAGACGCTAAAAGAAATTGTAAGCTTCAGTTGAGGAAATTGCAAATAACTATATCAAAAAATCCGAATAGCTAGGATAATCTCCCGAGGTTAGCCGAATCCGCCGATTGTACCTCATAGCCGAGCGCTCACGATGTGAATCGGAGAACCTTGTGTTTCCCGCTAAACTGATCAAGATTCACGTATGGACACGTGTTTTCCAGTGTTTAGTTTTCAAGGCAACAGTGGTATTCGTGGACACATGTCCCCAGGAAAATTAGATCAGTCCCTCTACAGAATTTACTGGATATTTCTTATTACATACATTTACTGCCGAATTATTTAATTAATAATAATGTCTCAATCACTAATTCGATTCAGTACATCGGAAAGACAATTGAGGAAAACAGTATAACAATCACTTTTTCTGAATTAGGCGAAGAATTCTATTTTGTCCACTCGATAATTTTAATTAATAAGGAAGACTTTCTTGTTGTGATGAAATCGATGCCTGTCTGCTATCTCAATGAACATATCAGAGCGTACAAGATATATCGTACTGACTGTTTTCATTGAGAAATCATTAAAAAGTCTGATTTAAGTAATGCTGCATTCTCTTATGTCAATAAGCTCAAGAATGGGTTCTTTTATATAGCCAAAACCTGGATGTGATTAAATATAAGGAGTAACATGCGTATTAGTAGATAGGCAGGGGGAGTTCTAACGCAAGATTCCTGTTACCGACATGGTTCTGTTCCATGCTAAGAAGACCGTGGTTCATGTTAAATTTAGAAGGCCCGACACCGCCCCCCCGGGGGGGGGGACATTTAAATTGATAAATGAATGATGACGTAATATCCGCTGTTAAATTTCAGAGGATGTGATAATTGCAATGGAATGTTGTTTTTCAAATTTAAGAATCATTTTTCTAAGAAGCAAGTTTGATTTTTCAATAACAAATTCCTTAGCGGCTCACCCTTTGATATTTGCCGACAAACGAATTGTTAACGTTATATATTTTTCATAGAATTGGGCAATAAACGTAAGTGTAACGTTGCTCAGTCTTCAATAAATACATTCCAGAAGTATGATGTGTCACTCATATGACGTCATCTCTTTGATATTTTTTTTTTAATAACAAACCCCTTGGCGGTATTGCCTTCAATGTTGCTGACAAACGAATGGTTTAAACATTTATAACTACGTCATAAGTATGGGAGCCTGTCTTTTGATTTTTTAAATAACACGTTTGGTGTAAACAGTTCTTAAAATTCCAATCTCAGATTTCTGAGATTGGATTCATTGGAATCATTCTTAGAAATGATGTCAATTGTCTAAAAAAAATGAGAGGAGAGGGAAAATATTATAAAAGCGAAAAAATTCTTTTCTGTTACCACTCTGTAGTTGGATGTCAAGTAGTGTGGGACGGTGGCACGATCTGAAAATTCGTATAGATCTATTTCTGAAAAATATTCAAGAACTCAAAGAACTCATTCATCTACAATCAGATATTCGAAAGCTAACAAGAAAATTAAAAACTCTAAATCTTGAAGATAACAAGCAGTGAAAAAATATGGATTTCTCCAAATTAAACAAAACTGCCCTCAATGAAGACTTTCTTCCATCAATTAAGCTGACAGATCTAGAAATTAACAAAAAATACGAAATCACGGATATCAAGAAAGCTAAAACAAAATATGGGATGAGAACGTTCGTAATCATGGAAAACAAATTCTCCGTTTTTCTACCTCAAAGAATCACTAAACTGTTCGAAGAGGATGAAACACTGTCCATGCACACGAAGAAAGCTTGTGAAGGTCAACATCTTGGCATGGTATATTTGGGTGGAAAGTGCAATTCCATTGAATTTGTTGAAAAAAATATGTAAAGTGTACAGTTTTCTACTTATCGCTCAGTAACTGAAAGCTCTCAGTGTCATCAACATCATCATCATGTCTTATACTCCTCGAAATCAAATGTTACATTCAACTACATACAATCTGAATTCATCATTCACAAAGCAAATTGTCGTGGGTGCTGAATTTAAAAAAGATGGAAGGTTAGCATCATCGGTGAAACTGTTAGCTAGTCATCCTCATGCAAGCATAACCTTAAATCTTGATGAGTGGAAATTGTTCAAAAGTTATTTCAACATCATTTCAATGTACTTTGATGCTCAAGAGAAGCAACAATGCATCGACTGTGGAAATTTCCGTATACACATGACTATATCTTATGGTGATTACAAAGTGGCTTTGGAGCAAATTCAAGAAACTGAAGTTGAAACCAGAAAATATTACCCGTTTATACTAAAAGAAACAACGTTTGCTGTTCTCCAGGAAGTCACTCCTTGCATCAACCGGTATCTTCCAGAACAGAGTGTTATGCCGTTCCAATGTACGAAGGATGTTATCATTAAAACCATTACTGAAGGTGTTTGGTGTAATGTGAAATCACCTTGTGTGAAAAGTGTCAAATCTTATATACAAAAAAATTATTTTAGTTTAAAGAATAAGGTAATGAAAAAACTGGTATTTACAAAAATTAAATTTAAAAAGTTTTTAAAAAAAGTTTTTAAAAATTTTAAAAAGTTTAAATTTAAAGTAAATTTACAAACAGCTCATTTTCACGTTTTTCAGTACCTTTTCCACAAGATAAATGTCTGGATTTCTAACTCTGCCAAGTTCTTGTTCATAAAAACTACCTGCAATAGCTTTATCTTGATATTCTTTAAGCATATACGTCACTGGTTCAGTATTATTAACATGACTTATGGTAAATATTCCAGTTGTCCAATTTGGTGTATATCCTTTCTCAAAAACATGCTTAAATTTACTTATACGTACTCTATCTCCAACTTTAAATTTAGCTTCTTTAACTGCTTGTTTCACATTAAAATTTTTGTATACATCAAACAATTTTTTCTCATTTTGCTTATTAACATCTTTTGGTTTCATTCTAATAGTCTGGTGTTTGGTATCGTTGTAGGACAACATTAAATCTTTCAAAATATCTATCCACTTATAATTACCCTGCGAGCTGAATTGCATCCACATTTTGTTTTTTAAGGTACGATTAAATCGCTCACAAATTGATGCTTTCAAATTACTAAATGTCGAGTACAAATTTATTGTATATTGCTTCATAATATTTTCAAAATGTGAGTTGTAAAATTCTTTACCTCTATCAACATGTAAATTTTTTGGTACGCGTCCTTTATCAAGTACAGGTTCTATGGCTGCAGCTACATCTTCACCCTTCTTGGATTTAACAGGGACAGCGCAAGCAAATTTTGAAAATATGTCAATTACAGTTAAGATGTACTTGTATCCTTTGTTTACTCTCTCATATGGCTGCATTACAACCAGATCAGCTTGCCATGTCTCATCAATGCCACGGATGTCAAAATGTCGATGTTGGTAATTTCTTCCAGCTGGCTTATGCAGCTCCTTCACCAACTGCTGCTTCTCAACGTCCATTTTTGAGTGCATTCAGTCTAGTGTCTACTTGACTAATGAGCTCTGCATTTCGATACACCAGTTTTTGAATTGATTCAACATCAATTTTCACATTTTTAAAAAGTTTATCTGTAGAATTTCCCAAAGTCTCAATCATCATATTATTGTTGACTACTTCAGTTCGCAAGGATGCTATAACATCGTAGATAGTCTGAAGTTCACGGTGTATCATATGTTGCATCATATTCAGATTAACGGCATCATTCTGCTCTTGAGCATCAGCCACTTTACACAGCCTTTTATTATTCATATCATAATCTCCTTCAGATGTGACTTTAAAGCCAAATCCAGGAGGACCACGACTTGTACTCTCTGTTCGCTTAGTATGACGTCCGAATACATCGATGCTCATCTTGTAAATAATGAAAATCTTGACGAAACACTCATTAATATATAATTCCAGCTTCTCGTAGTTCTTCAATAATTGATATAATTTCGTTTGTGTGACTTGGATTTCCAGCTGCTTGAGATGCTAGCAGTAAACGTAAGCTATCCACTAATTCATTTGGATCATCCCAGTAAATGTAGTCTAATTTATTATCCTCTGTGCTAATCATATATTTTGGAATTAAACCCTTACCTGATGAAAAACGCTTCTTATTTTGTTTATTAGTTTTTGAGGGTGATGATACATTTATTGCTTTAGCTATGAAATTTTGAAACTTCAAAGTTCTATTATCACGAAGTGCCCCATCAACCTTATAAAATTTTTTATGTGCATCTGTTGAAATTATGATTATTTTATAATTTTCAAAGTCATCTAAGCTTATTGAATTTTCTGCTGGATCCTTTTTAAATAAAAGTTCCAACAAGCCTTTAGTTGTTGGATAATTTCTTTCACCCACAATAATATGGTTCGATTCAAAACTAATTGGTGAATCACCAATCATTAATCTATTGTTAGTTAATTTTCGTATACCAAATGTAACATCTAGATCCTTTTTTCTTTTTTCTAACATTTCAAGATAATTTTTCACAATACTATTCCATGAAGTGGTACCTATTGTTTCTTCAGAAACTTCTGATCTTTTTGAATCTGTATCCACAGCTGATTTAAATGAAGTTTCAGCATAATCTTCTAGCTGTGAATCTTCTTCAGATTGACTCTTTACTTCATTTCTGACTTTATTCTTGACTTCATCTTCAACTGGATCAATTCTTTTAACAGTTTCAAAATCATTGACTATTTTCTCAAGCGGTGTAATGATTGGCCGAAAAGTATGATTAAATGTCTGCTCAACTGTTTCTTTACCCAACTTTAGTAATCTATGCTTCCGTCGAATCGCTTCACTAGCTTTAGCAATTTTACGCAAAATACTTTTTTCATTAAGAAAGCCCTCCTCACGTATAGACATGTCATTGCCACAGTGTTCAAAGTGCGACTGTCTCTATGTAACCATTACATACATATATATTGCTTTTCCAGATTAACAAAACAGTCAAAACCTTTTCTATATCTACCTTGATTTAGATTTCTATCCCTATCAATTACAACAAATCCATGCTTATCATCATTCCAGCAAGCTACGCACATTTGTTTGAATTGTGAATAAGGCATGTCAGTATTAACATGATCATCATATATATGGTTCAGATTCATCTCATCTTGTTTAAACAGTACAAGAAAATTAACGTTATCACGTATAAGATGTTTAGGAATACGAGCATGTGTCTGGCTCAGATAGAAAGTCAACATCCTTGTGCCTCCCCATTGAAAAAAATGCTTTTATATTATCTTGCTTCTCACAAGCTACATCATCAAATACAAACACTGAATTTGAATTAGCTTCACTTGGTATTACAACATCATCATGCTCATTGAAAGGATAGTACTCAACGCCATCTACTGAGTGAAGAACTTTTTCTAAAAACTTATACTTTGGTTGATTTAAAGATTTAGAGTAAACATAAACATTTTCAAATCTCAATCCATTTGGATGTATTAATAGAGCCAACAAAGCATTTGTCTTTCCACAGTTAGAAGGTCCACAAAATATTGCTCATCTTGAACAAGAGAATCGAAGTTATCAATGGGAAGTTTTATAGCTTTTGATTCGAACTGCATTTTCAATGCGACTGACTGAAAAACTATAAATATCATGCTTATATGGTTGACTTTTCAGTATGTAAACATCTCTTGATCAGATATGATCGTTCACGGTGACAAACCTAGAGTTAGTCGTAAGCGCACGTTGAAAGAAGCAAGACGTGGCAGTGGTTTGTTGAATAACATCATCAACAGACTTCCAGTAGAGTTACATCTTCCTGGATACCAGTATTGTGGACCAGGCACGAAATTAGCAAAACGACTTGCGCGAGGTGATCCTGGAATCAATCCTCTTGACGCTGCTTGTAAGGAGCACGATACCGCTTATTCGCAAAATAGAGATAACGTTGAGGCAAGAAACGTAGCTGATAGAATATTAGCTGAAAAAGCTTGGAAACGTGTATTATCTAGAGAGTCAGATATAGGTGAAAAGGCGGCTGCTTGGGGAGTAACTAGCGCAATGAAAATTAAATCAAAATTTGGTATGGGTCTTAAAAATAAAATCTGTGCTACTACACTCAAAAAATCGTTACAGCAGCTAAAAAATCAATGATACCAAGTAATGATGGACAAACTGTTATTAAATCTGCTCTCAGAGGCGCGCGTGCAGCTGTAAAAAAAGCTGGTGGAAAAAGAAGTGTAAAGAAACCTCGCATTTTACCAGTTCCAAAGAAATTGGGTGGTTTTCTACCCTTTCTTATACCCATCTTTGCTGGTCTAAGTGCTACTGGAGCACTAGCTGGTGGAGCTGCGGGAATAGCTAAAGCTATCAATGATTCAAATGCTGCAAAACGACAGATTGAAGAAAGCAAACGTCATAATGAAGCAATGGAAGCCATTGCCGTGGTGAAAGGTCTTTATTTGAAATCATATAAAGAAGGATTGGGATTTTATCTGAAACCATATACTCAAGGAGCAGGACTTCAGTGCAAGTCAAAAAACTCAAAGTGACGCTACCTCATCGAGCACTAACCGATGCAGATTTACTGAAATTCGCGAAATCTTTAAAAATTACAAATTTTCGAGGTGTTTTTACGCGAAATGGATTACCAGGGGGTGGGCCACGTAAATATGAAAGTGCTATTGTTAAACTTGATGATAAAAACAATGTAGGGACTCATTGGGTTGCATATAAAAAGGTTAACAATGAAATAATTTATTTTGATAGCTTTGGTAATCTCCGGCCACCTTTGGAGCTGTTTAAGTATCTAGGTGTTGGTAGCGTGAAATATAATCATGAAAGGTATCGAAATTATGATACATTTGTATCATTTTATGTTGTACATTTTTGTACATTTTTGTACATTGTACATTTTATGTGTGTGGGCATTCATGCCTGAAATTTTTATGTAATCAGTTAAACTCTAAAAGCATGTATAATCTATATAAATGCAGAGACTAATGATTTCAAGTCAGTCAAATGCTAGCAGTCATCATGGATGATTCATTGACACTAACATTATCGGGATCTACTTCCATCCTAGAAAGTCAGTATTTTCCTCCAATTGAATTATCTCTATATAAAAATTACGCTCTTGGTCTTGTTGAATTTCAAACCTTCAATTCGATACCTAATGTGGACATTGGTAAGAATAAATTTTATGTCGATGATAAAATAATTGAAATACCTACAGGAAGTTATGAGATAAGTGACATAAAGCGCTATGTACAGAATGTTTTAGTACAAAAGGGTATTGAAATTCATATTAAACCAAACAATAATACTTTACAAAGTGAAATTTATTGCATTCACGACATAAATTTTGAACCTAAAGATTCTATCGGTCATTTGCTGGGTTTTTCTCCACGCAGACTAGAAGCTAAACAGGTTTATGAATCTGATCAACCAGTATCAATCATAAAAGTGAATTCTTTGAGAATTGAGTGTAGCATAACGACCGGTGCATACATTAATGGTCAGAAAGTACATACTATTCATGAATTTTTCCTATGGTGCCACCTGGATATAAGATAGTGGAAGTACCATCTCATGTCATTTACTTACCAGTCGCCGTGCAGACAATATATCATATAACGCTCCGTATAGTTGATCAAGACGGACATTTGGTTCATTTTCGTGGAGAAATTATAACAATCAGACTACACATCAAGTCTTTACGATGATGGGTATTGTTTTCAATAAGAAGATTCCCTAGTAAAAATGCCTATTAGAATCCAAATAGAAACCTAATAGGATATGGCTTCTATCAGGTCCTATTACTTTCGAAAGTGGGTTTTGTTCCTGGTTCTATGTGGTGTTCTATTAGGTAATTGTGAACTTTCTAATTGGATCTTATTAGGATCTAATGTGTCTTTATTCGGCACTCGTACCGTATTAGCTATTGGTTTCTAAGCGGAACTTAAGTGGAACCTAATCGGATTTAAATCCGGTTTCTGTGTGGTTCATATTTGGTAATTTTAAACTTTCTAATGGGATCTTATTAGGATCTGATGTTGTTTGTATTTCCTAGGAAAGTGTCTATTAGAAGCCGAATAGAAACTTGGAAGGATGTGGTTTCTATCAGATCCTATTACTTTCGAAAGTGGTTTTGTTCCTGGTTCTATGTGGTGCTCTATTAGGCAATTGTGAACTTTCTAATTGGATCTTATTATAGGTACGATTTCTTAACGAAAAAACAAATATATCCTAACTTATTGTTATATAATCTTCATTTTTTATAGTTTTTAAGCACACAATTCGCCAATACGGTCGCTCACACATATAGTCGCACGCTTCAACGCTTTGAAAAATCTAACTCGCTGAGGATTCGAAACCTACCTATACTACCTAAACTTGTGTGTTCTATCGCGTGCTCTAACTCATTTCGCTATCGATGCACTTGGATCTTGGTTACAAAATCTCGGCCAAGTATTTTTTAACTCAATGATTCTTTAAAGAAAACGTATTTCTGATGGCCAATGGGTAGTTCTAAGGAGAATGAAAATTTTCGAGAGTACTTTGATAAAAAAAATTTATTTAGAATGAATTTAAAATTGAATTTTATTTATTTCAAATACGGATCGATAGTCTTTTTCCTTTAAATATTTAAAAAGCTTATAAACTATCCAAAGGTAATGAGCAATAAAGAAAAGTCAAGTGCAAGAATTTTCTGATAACCTTGGAGACAAAAAGCGATTTTCTATAATACAAAAATCTCCAAAAGGACAGTTTTCAATGTATCCAATTATTTTATAATACTTTCTTACTCAGTTTTCAATGCGAAATAACAGTTCTTGAACAATAACACAGGCCGAAGGATTTCGGTATCCTAAAACCGAATCCGTTATGCAAATTTTTTCTATCCCTACTAAAAAAAGTCAGGAATCGTCAGAAAAAAGACAGGACTTCTGACCATTTCTGAGAATAGTATTGCTCGCAGAAAAATTATTGAAAACTTTGTCATTAACAAAATAGATAATAATGTCAATATCAGATTTGAACAAAATTTTTTCCCGCTTGAATGTAAACCGCTTACCAAGTTATGACAACTTAGCAATCTACTTTACCTTTAGTAGTCATATTTTTCTTTTAATTGGTTTTCCAGCCTTAGTTTTCATACATACACAGTCAGACCTTGCCATCTGTCCTGGCTCTTTGTGTTTCCGTCCTTCGTATTTATTTATTTAGTTTTAACTCTAATTTTTGACTGTGTTTTATACAATAATGACCATTTTTTGACATTTTTCTTCTAAGGTATGTTTTTTCTTTATTATTTATATAAACACATTGTTTTTTCTCTGATTTTCCGCTTCTTTGCACTTTATAATTTTTCATATGGCCAACGGCCATACCAAGCTGAAAAAAACCGTTCTCGTTAGATCACTGAAGTTAAGCAGTGTTGGGCGCGGTTAGTACTTGGATGGGTGACCGTTCGGGAATAATACTAACCGCGTGCTGTTGGCGTGTCGTGAGTCTGGTGAGCCCACACTTGTAGTTATTTACTACAAGAAACTATCCACCTAGAAACACTACCCGAATCGGGTAGTGTCACGCCTACCCCGAAAGGGAAATGGCTTAATGGTATACATACATACATACATATTATTTGAAATCTGTTTAGAAACTTTAATAAATTTGACTGATGAGGGCTCCAATCTAAGCCGAAACGTCTCACTGTCTAGTATAAATTGGAAAACACTTATTCTATTGACCTTACAAAAAGTGACTCATTAGATACAAATTTGACATACTAGGTTCATTGAAGCCTTTTTTTCAATGATAGAAAATTATGGGAAATTATTGAAACTTTGCAGTTTTTATACACATGTGAAGCAAGCGTCTTGAGAAGTCCCCACCCTCAGGCACCAAATTAAGTGTACCAAATTTAGGGCTGAAGCTGGATGAAAAGGAGCTTATTTGTGAAGAATAACATGATTTTGAGAAAATCAACTAGTTATTTTGAAATTAAATAATTTTTCATACACTGTGACGCACAGTAGAATAAAAATATAATAACTATTATTTTTCATATCATAATAAATGTATGCATGGTGTGTGCGTGTGCATGTGAAGGAAATAATTAAATTTCATGTAACCAACAACCAAGGAAAAACACAAATGTAATCAAACAACTCTAACAGGGAGACAGAAGGGTGGAGGAAATTTTAAATCTTTAACATCTCTGGATAGTGAAGATAGCAGATGAAAAACATGAAAAGTTAAGAGAAAATAATTAAGCCTGAAAGCATAGAAAGATCAGAAACAAGGGAACTATATCTCGGAGGTCAGCAGATTCCAGTCACATCCGCTGTCCGCGTAGTAAGACCATCAAGTCGCGAAAAATGCAATTCAGCAGTTTTTGACCGATTAGCCGCCTGCAGGTGTGACAAGTGGTCTAGGAAAAGTAGTTCCGCCCCATCTACTGCTTCGCGACTGTCATAACAACTCATTCAAGGTACAAAGCTACCTGGCAGATTCTCTCCGACAGTACGAGCGGTAGCTCCCAGGATTGATTGTTTTGGCCCGTCACCCGCGATTTAGTTCGTTTGGTAAACTTTCCTTTTCTTCTTTTCGGGAGTGACGTACACTCCCACTAAAAGAAAACGGAAAAGTGTTTTAGGTTAAACAGAATTTTTAATATTAAACTACTTGTGGTATATAAGTAACTCTGCTATTTTCGACCAGAGGCAACGTTGGTAACGTATTGTAAAATTTATCTCGCACTCACACCTACACATCGATACACCAATCATTTACTAAATAAATATCAGTTAAAGTGGATAACAGTGTTATTTAAAATTATTTCAAATCAGCACCCTCACACCTAAATTCAATGGAACGTGCTGAAAGCATAGTGCGGAAATCCAATCCCACGACCCGTGAATAAAAATACGTAAAAATAATCCGGTACTTCGGTTAACATTTTTAACCGTACCTAACGTAAACACAAACAAGATTATTAAAAATATAACTTGAAATTAAATCCTCTTTGACTGGCCTAAAGTTTAAATAATTTCTAACTTTGCTGACTTAAGGCCTCTTTTAAGAAATGGATAAAAGTTTGTCGTCAAAATAGGACCTTGTCTGTTGCCTTTGCTGATCGAAAAACTCCCGAAAAAACTTTCGAAACATTGCTGACCTTTGGCCTCTTTTCTAAAAGTGATAAGAGTCTTTCTTCAAGATGAGAACCTATCTATTGTCTTCCCTGTTTAAAAAATTATGCCAAAAAGTTTAAATTTCAATTCCAATTATGTCACCGGAAGCAATGCATTATTTCCTGAAAATAATGGGAATTTTCCATAATTTCCAACTTTGCTGACTTTTGGCCTATTTTTATAAAATACGGATAAGAGTTTCTCATCATGCTACTGGGACAGGTGCATTATTTTCTGAAAATCGTGAGAAGTGTAAATAATTTCCAACTTTGCTGACTTTTGGTCTCTTTTAAAAAAATGGGTAAAAATTTGTCGTCCAAATGAGACCTTGTCTGTTGTCTTTGTTGATCGAAAAACTACCCCATAAACGTTTAAAACTCAAATTTCAATCATGCGTCTCATGCGAATCATGCATTATTTCCTGAAAGTAATGGGAAGTTTCAATAATTTCACATTGCTGACCTTTGGCCTCTTTTCTCAAATTGATGAGAGTTTGTCGGCAAGATGAGAACCTATCTATTGTCTTTCCTGTTTGAAAAGCTACGCAAAAAAGTTTTAAAATGTCAATTCCCATCATGTAATCGGAAGCGCTGCATTATTTCCTGAAAATAATGGGATGTTTCAATAATTTCCAACTTTGCAAACCTTTGGCCTTTCATAAAATGTGAATGAGAGTTTCTCGTCAAAATGAGTCTGTTGTCTTCCCTTTTCTAAAAACTACCCAAAATATTTTCAAGCCATCAATTCTCATCATACCACCGGAAGCAATGCATTATTTTCTGAAAGTCATGAGAAGTGTAAATAATTTCCAACTTCGGAGGCATTTGTCATACTTTTGAAAATAGGTCAGAGTTTGTCGTCAAAATTAGACCTTGTTTGTTGTCTTCTCTAATTGAGAAACTACGAAAAAAAAACATTGAGAACAATGAGAATTGTAAATAGTTCCCAACTTTGCTAACCTGTGGCCTCTTCTAAAATATACATAAGATTTGCTCGTCAAAATGATACTTTGTCTAATGTCTGACTTGTTAGAAAAACCTGAATTAATGCATTTTTTTTCTGAAAATCTTGTGAAGTGTAATTAATTTTCAACTTGGGTGGCATTCGAACAATTTTTAAAAATAAGTAAGCGTTTGTCGTCAAAATTGTCCCTTATCCGAGTTTGTCGTCAAAATGAGACTTTGTCTCTCATCCTCCCCGTTTGAAAAACTACTGAAAATATTTTTAAACTATCAATTTCAATGAAGCCACCTTAAGTAATACATTATTTTCTGAAAATTCTGAAGTGTAAATAATTTCCAAAATCGGAGACATTTGGCCTCTTATTTAAAAAAGATGAAATTTCGTCGTCAAAATGAGACTCTGTCTGATGTCTTCCTTGTTTAAAAAACTACTTGAAATACTATTAAAATATCACTTTCAATCATGCCACCGGAAGTAATGCATTATTTTCTAAAAAGCATGAGAAGCGTAAAAAATGTATAAATTGTGTGGCATTTGGTCTCTTTTTTTTAAATTGTTAAGAGTTTTTCATAAAAATGAGACCTTTCCTGTTATCCTCTCTGTTCAAAAAACTATGCAAAAAGCTTTGAAAACATCAATAGGGTTGTTTCCAAAGTCAGATATCACTTTTCCAATGAATGGATCTCATAGTTTATAGAATTCTAATTTTAAAAATGCGCATAACATATTTTTTACGTATAGTTTACTATTTTTAATTTAATGTTGAAATATGAATTTTCTATCACGATGTCGATTGAAGGGCCACTCTGATGTTAAAGGGGTCGGATTTTCCACCAACCACAGCTTGTGTGTCAGTGATTCTCAAATATATTTTTCTGTGTCTATGTTTTGTTTTGCTTCTCTGCACGTCGAAAATCGAAGTCACAAAATATTGCTAAAAAAATGTCAAAGGAGGGTTTTGTAAAGGTCAATAGCAGAAATCTACCGAAAATAGATATAATTATGATATTGGAGTATTTTAAGAGTAATTCTGACTTTCGATCAAAGCCACGTCTACACATTGATAATTGTGATAACCTCTGTCTCACGTGACACCCACGTGACACCAACTTGAATAAGTGTTTTCCCGCCTTCAATTTTTAATAATTTTTTTTCTGTTGAATGACTCAACAGAAAACAAATTTAGAACGCACCTTGAGTTCAGATTAAAATTATGTATTAAAAAATCATTTTATCTAAAATTCCGAAACAACTCTATTCCAATCACGCCGCCTGAAGTAATTCATTATTTTCTGAAAATCATGAAATGCGTAAATAATTTTCAACTTCGGTGGCATTTGGCCTATTTTTTAAAAAAGGTAATAGTCTGTCGTCAAAATTATCCCTTATACAAGTTTCTCGTCAAAATGAGGCTTTGTATAATTTACTATTTGACAGGGATTTATAAAGATAAAGAGAATTCAAAATATATAAAGAAGTTCAAACTAATTCAAAGGAGTTTTTAATGATTTCAGGATAATTGAAAAGCATTAAAAGAATTCAGTGGTCCCATGAGAAGAATTTAAAAAGTTTGGAACAGTTTAAAGAGTTAAGAAAAGACTAATTAAATTAAAAATATTTAGAGCGTGCAAAAGAATTGAGAGAATTTATGAGAATTCAGATAATACAAAAGACTTGTAGAAATTCAAAATAATTTATGGTGAATTGCAAAGATTTTAAGAGAATTCACAAAACTTTAAAAGCATTCAAAGAAGTACAAGTGAATTCTAAGAATTCGTTTCAATCGTACAGAATGCAACATACTCGATAGAAGTTAAAATAATTCTACATGTATTCTAAAGCTATCAAGAAAATTCAGAAAACAACAGTTCAGAGAGTTCAGAAAAATTCAAAATAATTCAGAGAATTCAAATAAATTCTACAGAATTCAAATTATTCGAAGGAAGTTTAAATAATTTAACGTGTATTCTGAATATTTCAAGAAAATTGAAAAATTCGAAAGATGTGAAGGAAGTCAAACTAACTCAATGTGTATTCTTATGATTTGAAGATAATTAAAAAACATTAATAAAAAGCAGTGAGGTCATGAGAATTCAAGAAATTCAGAACAGTTGAAAGAGTTCAGAAAATTTCAAAAGAATTCAGAATAATGCAGAAAATTCAGCAGAATTCAGAGAATTCACTTAATTAAGAAGAATTCAGAAGAATGCACAGAGTGCAAAGGAATTCACGGAGTTCGAAAGAATTGATAGAATTGATAGGGGGGGCAGATACAAATGAACTTTGATTTTCGTCAATTCTGGTGTCGTAACGTTTTTAAATCGCAGAATGAGAATCTGTAGTCAAAATTTGGATATCCAAAATGGCTGATCCAATGAGGCGACTCAAAATTGAAAAAATCGTAAACTCGATCACTTTTTGCGAAACTTCGTATCGGGTGGAGGGGGGCTGAGGAATACGATTCTATGTGCAAAATTAAGAAATTAAAAATGGCTAATTCAGTATGGCGTCTCAAAATTAAAAAAATCTCAGAAATAATTCAGACAATTCAAAAGAATTCAGAAGATGTCAGGAGATTTCAGAAAATACAGAAGACTTAAAGGAATTCAAAATAGATAATAATGTATTGTAAAGCCTCAGCATTCTTGCGCACACACTCTCGTCAATGACGTATGAACTGTCATCCATCTAACGCGTGCTTCTGATCGGTTAATCTTTAATTGTTAATTAATAATTGATTATTAACTTTACAACAAATTTTTATTATTATTTCCGACTCCATTTTTTATGAGGAATTCAAAAATATAGAAATGTACCTTGAGTACTGGGGCACACATATATAAACTATACAGGGTGTCCTTGACTTAATTGTCCGGACTTATATAGCTGTATAAAGATATAAAAAAAAATAGAAAATTCCTTTTCCAAAAATCACTTGAAGTTTTTTGGTTATAAAATATTTAAGCTGGACCAATCAGGAGCGTCGCATAAACAGTTGTGTGTGCGTGAGCGGGATTTCAACGCAGTGTTATCGAAACGAGTGCAGAGGTGGGGTTAGCGACGGGAGAACACTACGTTGGAATCCCACTCACGCACACACGACTGTTTATACGGCGCTTCTGATTGGACAAGCTAAATATTTTATAACTCGAAAACTAAAACTTTAACTGATTTTTGGGAAAGGAATTTTAGATTTATTTTTAGTATTTTCATACGACCTCGGGTTGCGGATAGAGGGTCCCTGGACCAAGGGTTTCCGCTGAATATGCTTTCAATAATTATTAAGCAGTCGCGGATAATTGTCCAGGGATGGTCCCGACGGAGTGCTCCCTAAGCGGAGGCGTAACAACCGTGTCGAAAGCTAAATGGCACCTAGATAAGGTGTCTAAACGGTGACTCTGGGATACCGGGTGACCTCTCAGAATATGCAGCCTCATCCTTGCATACGGAACTCTACAAGGACGGACGAATCCTTTCCCTAGCTGCTTGTGGGAACAACCATGACACCACCAAAAAGTCGTAGATGCGGTTCAAAACGATCGAACGCGCACAGCACCCGACAGTGGGTCGGCAAACAGTATCGATCACCCCGGAGTATGGGGTGCTGAAAATAATTTAGATGGAAACACGACGACAAACTGGTGGAACGCCTACATTGAGTGGACTAGTCAACTCAAGGATGACTTGCTAGACTGCTACGATGCCAACATTATCCCTGTTCAGTTGTTCACAGAGGCTTTATGGCACGTATGCACTCTCCGTGGTGCCAGAACCACCCAGAGCTTCAGTACGTTTCGATTTAGTCATTTCGAAAACAACGTGCGTACTTCTTGAAAAATGGATATATACGCGGAGCGTTTTCCCAACCGCTGCTTGAACAAGCTGCAGATGAAGGTAAGGAAGCGACACTAAGACCAACCGCGGAAAGCAGGCATCTTCTGAGAGATAATCACGATTTCAGGACGAAGAGGAACATTGACATGCCATTTCCTCCTGAAGCCCAAGATCTGGCTGAAATGGATGCATCCCTTTGTGAGGATACCATTAGCAGGAGTCCGACCTCTGGACCATCCATTGCTCAGTTTATGGTGCTGCGAGAGCTTTGGCTGATTCAAATCGTAGACAAAAACTGACGATGGATCAAAAGACCAAAGACGCTTGCAACAACTGAGAAAGAAGATTGGATGTTCAAGACAAAATGCGTCTCATGTTCAGTGTGTGATTGACGACATAACATCTCATAGACCGTTCATGGGAAAGGTTCGAAAGTTCGCCCAGGAACTGAGGATCTACAATCAAAAACTGAACAAGTCAAAGCTGCTGACAATCGAGCAGTATATTGTTCACAAAATGCGGGTTTCATCTGACGCAAGAAGGAGAATACAGAAGAGGGGGAGATGGATCAGGGAGAATCAACAGTTTTTCGGTAACCCATCGCGCCTCTTCAGCGAGCTCCCTGTTCCCGTCAAAAATCCGTCTAAGCCCAACACGGTAGAGACTTTTTGAAGAGAGGTATAAAAGATTCCGAAGACACTGGAGACGAAATAAGATAGTTTACTCCTACACATCAATATCTGGCTCGTACATTTGCCTCATATTTAAAGTCGGAAACGCCCATTCCGTAGTGGCTGGTGTTAGGGCGTACTATACTCCTACCGAAAAAAGGCAACATTTCCAATCCAGAGAATTACAGGCCAATAACTTGGTTGAACACGCTGCATAAGATTTTTACAGATGTCCTAAACAACAGGATTGTTCGAAAATATTTAGCCTGTGTGGAGAGAGATGTAAAAACAATGTTGCTCAAAAAAATGTGTAGCAGGCTGCCGAAAGAACATGCCACTTGACAGGTGCGTCTGCAAAGACGCAGCGGCCCATCAGCGCGTCCTCTCAATAGTCTGGATTGACTGCCGGAAAGCTTTTGATTCAACCTCTCATAAACTTATCTGTCTCTTGGAAAGCCAACAAGACAACGAACAACGTCACCTTCCAGAGGGTCGTCTTTCAGGGCGATACCATGAACCTTCTGCTCTTTTGCATCACACTTCTGCCTCTACCTCTCGCACTATGAAATTCTCCTGGATATCTCTGCGGCGACAATAATCATCGCGAGCATAAGGTCATTCACGAATGTCGTCAAGAAGTACACAGGAAAGATTGGTATGGACGATGTTGTCATCGTTCCCGACTATACAATCATCTTCTTCGACAGATTTGGTCTACTAATCTGTCGGCGTTAAACAAGGTATCTGCGACTAACATGCTTGCCCTCTCGATTCTATTTTACTCTTTTGGGGTGGTTCAATGGACGATGAACGAGCTTACGGCTGGAAAAAATTCTCTCCTAAAAATGGTCAGGAAACACGATATGCCTAGCAAAGGAGCGTTCCTTTACAAAGCCGCGGAGCAGGCGGTCAAGGCCCCTGGTCTGAATTTTAACATCAGGAGTGTGGAAAGTGCATTACTCTATCTAGATGATTCACTTCTGAAAGCTAAAGTAAAGAAAGCAGAGGTTGAAAAATTCCGCCAACAGCTACTCGACAAGAATATGCACGGAAGCTTTCGCAGAAATATAGAAAATCAGTCCTTGTCGAAGGAGTAAACTTTTGCTTTCCTCAGATCATCAGGACTTAATTAAGGTACAGAGGGTATCATTTTCGCATGCCAGGACTGTGTCATTTTCACCTTAGTAGACCGTGAACGCATTTTATGTCAAGAAGTTCCCAGCGATAGGTGCAGAGCGTGTCATGCACACGCTGAGTACGTACAACACATATTATCTGGGTTTCCCACTCACGCGGGAAGGACGTATCTCTACGTTAAAGTCCACTATAATGACATGCCCGCAAAATGTACATTTTCATTAAATGTTTATAATCACAAATTTGTAATACATATTATTATTGAAGATATGTTACTACGGGGACATGAATATTTTAAACATTATAATATAGTTATGATAACATTTTTGGATTCATTAAGAGTATTTGGCAATCTTACAATTAGTGATATCACAACATTCTCGTGTGGAATTTTTATTCTATTATCAATCTTCAGGCGAATTTTGTAATCATAGAGGGTTTTTCATTACGATTTGTAATTTAAGGTGATGGCATGTGATTTTTAAATTTATAAATACTATATTTGGCGATGCCTATTAATTTGAAAGCATTCGCGTGTGAAACTTTTTTGCCACTCATAATTAAAGAATATTTTTGGTTTGTTCTTATTAAATGGTGTTGCAACACAATATTTGGCGGCATTTAGCACCCTCGCTTCGTTTGAGGGTCGTTTTTGGGACGAAAAAAAATTAACACTTACTTCAATCGACGTCCTCGTTAGTTTAACAACAGCACTGTATGTTATCTCAGTCAGTCGGTTAAACGTTGTTTTATAGCATATGTTCGCGCAATCACTGAAGCTTTCATTTCTTCTTTTTATGCACAAGTATATTGGGGTTTTCTACTTTTTTCTCGAATTAAGCTAATCTTTTTTGTTCGTTTTTCTCACTAGGTCGCAACTTAGTTTCAATTTTAATTACATTCAAACTTAAAAAATTGCAACTGAAAACGTAAAAAGTGGTACCATTTTAATTGAGAACATTACAAATGGAATAATTGTTTATTCAAGTTTTATGATTAAAAAGTTTTAAATTACAGCAAACCTCTTATATGTACGACAATGACGTGATTATTGTTGCACACGCGGATGAGGCCAGATCTGTAAAACAGATCGTAATTTGAATTCGCGTTTCCGCAATTATCGCCGGTGTATCGCAATATGTAAGACAGAAATACAACGCGAGAATTTATAATTAAAATTTCTGATTTCTGCAATTTATTTATTTCTAAAATTCATCGCAATATTCGCAATCAACGTTCCCGGGTCGAAATTTAGGGCCTGCTTTGAACCTCAAATTGTAACACTTAAGCAGCGTACGAATTAGCGCTGACATCAGAGCGAATCCTCTTCTAAAAAGGACATGCATTTCAGACAACTTCATATTGCGTTCCTCATTCTGCGTTACCTGTTAGCTAACTTCATGCGTAGTGCGTAAACCTTATTGGTTAATCATTTGGCGCGGATTTCGAATTTTAGATTTAGTCAATATAGGCACTACCTCAAACGCGCTACGTAAACTCCGCCTTAGCGCAGTCTGGCAGGTCTGATCTGAATCTATTAATTCAATCAATGAATTTCGAAAGCTAATGCGAGCGACGATCAAGTAATTCAATGAATGACTCTCGAAAGCGAATGCGATAAGGTGTAGGGTCAAACCCACTCATGGTCTAGCCAAAAAACGTTCCATTTTCGTCCAACTTGCGCATACCAGCTCCACGGCCATCTTAGTTACCATTCAACACAATCGCTAGCTGTACATTTATTCAATACGGCGATGTAGATCGGATAATTGCTGATTAGCTGCCAGTGCAATCCAATGCACCACAATCTTGCTCCCCAACCGGACTGCGCATGTGTCGCGCCAAATTTCTGATTGACTGCATAGCGCGCGCTTATTTAAAATGTTTAAAATATGCAAATCATTGTTTCAAACAAATAATAATTAGAAAATTCATAAAAATACATTTTTTATTGCAAAATATACTTTCGCAGTCATAAATATAATAATTATTTGATTTCACAGCTGAAAACACATTATTCATCCAGACATCGTTTTTAGCAGAACAAGTATATGCATTAGGGTGGTCCAAAAAACGCTTTTCGAGCTGGAGGGCAAGTCCCTCCCGCAAAAGTTTCCATTTCCGGAGAAAAAAAGTCCCTATTTTTTTTCGAAATTCGAATATTAACACGTGCCACCGGGTACTTCAAAATCCCATTTAATTAACATGGGGAAATTTTGCATTTTCGAAAAATTGAACTCATACTTGAGGGTTGGATCGAAACTTGCCAAACTTTTTAGGGATGTCCGATGAAATAAAAGCATACTAATAACTTTAATTTTTAACCCACCCTAACCCCCCCCCCCCTCCTTCACAGCACCCCAAATATGAACAAAAAATAAAAAAACTACATTTTTACGTATTATTGTTACTTTTTAGCAATTTCCGTCGTCTTTTTCATACAAATAATTACTAATGAACAATTTGAATAAAATGTAAAAAATATTCGTGTTTTCTGATTCAAATATAATAGTTTGTCATTGTTTGGAGTAGTGATTTTTTTAAAAAACATGTCATTATTTAAACAACTACTTATTGTTTATTCTCAAAATTTCTAAAAATCGACCCAGAGATGTCCAGTTTTTCCTCAAATTTAATAAATTTCTATTTGTTTAAACAATTTTGATTTACTTAAGCAGTTTTTTTAAAAATAATTACCTGATGTTTTCACAAAAAATTACTACTCCAAACAATGACAAAATATTATATTTCAATCAGAAAATACGATTATTCTATATATTTTTTGGGAATAAATAATTGTTTAAATAAGTTACATTTATTAAAACAATTTAAAATTGTTTAAAAAGTCATATGAAATATTAAAATCGTTCATTAGTAATTATTTGTATGGAAAAGACGACGGAAATTGCTAAAAAGTAACAATAATACGTAAAAAAATAGTTTTTGGATTTTGGGGTCATATTTACGGCGCTGTGGGAGGGTAAGGGTTGGTTAAAAATAAAAGTTATTAGTATGCTTTTCTTTAATAGGTACTCCTCTTCAATCCCCAAAAAGTTTGGCACGTTTCGATTAAACCCTGAAGTATGAGTTAAATTTTTCGAAAATCCGAAATTTCCCCATGTTATTTAAATGGGATTTTGAAGTGCCCGGTTGGCACGTGTTAATATTCGAATTTCAAAAAAAAAAAAAATTAGGGATTTATTTTCTCCGGAAATGGAAACTTTTTTTTGGGACCCTAATATGCATTGTCATCGAGATTTCCACCAAGAGGTAAGTCATTAAGAGGTAAGTAGTGATTTAATACATCATTTCTTTATATTTACAGTTAACAGAATATTATTAATAATAATAATAATAATTAATTATCATTAATAATTTTAATAATATTATCAATAATATTGTTAATCATTATTAATTAATTATCAATTAAAAATTATAATATTGATAATATTAATAATAATAATACAGTTATAGAATAATGTGTTTTCATCACGCATGCACGGAATATGCCATATTTCACATCTGTTTTCCGTGCGCATTGTGGCATATTGCGCATGCCGTGCGAATAGCGTGTGTTCTACAATGATCGCACGTTGCTCCGTGTCTTAGAAGAAATATCGCACGCTCCACCGTGTTTTAGTAAGAAAAATCACACGCTTCGCCGTGTTTTCACGAAACAAACGCAACTAACCTTCTAGTAACTTCAACGTTATCATCTTCAAAATGTCAACAACAGTTTGTTTTGTGTCGTGAATGCAAGAAGTATAAAAAAATGACAAATAATATTGATATGATTAATATGAATATTCATATTGATTATATGTAATCATAATCAAATAAAAACGTATTAGATCTAAATATCATACTTAAATATGCCCACAGAAGGTTTCAGGTTAGGTGCATTTGTTTCGTGAAAACACGCCCAATTCTCCATCGGCACCTGAAATTATCTTTTTGATTGGGGTGTTCCCCCTCCCCATCCAGCCCCCTCCCCAACCGACGATATTCCGCACTCGCTTCGCTCGTGCGGACGAAGAATGCATATTCCTCACATTCGTGATGAAAAATAGTGTGTGCAACTCGTATGGTATAGTTGCACAATGTACTATTTCAGCAGTGAAATCAAATTATTATTATATTTATGACTGCGAAAGTTTATTTTGCCATGAAAAATGTATTTTTATGCATTTTCGTTTTATTTGTACACTTTACAATTACAAGAATTCAACTGTATTTTAGAAATATAATTATTAATTTCATATATTTAAACTTTAAGCAACAATGCCAAAACGCCGAATAGAACGTTCTTTTTCTGAAGAAAAACAATTCAATTATTAAAACGACAAAGAGGGCTGCTCAACAACACGCTTATCGTCAGAAAATTCATAATGAGAAACAGAATTTTATGAATAGTGTAGTAACACAACATAATATGGTAATACTGAAATGCCTGCCGAATCAACAACTAATATACTGGGAAATAATATTCAGCAAATAGCTGAACATTCACAGATTTATATAGCTTCTTAAATTGAACCGACTCTCACCGAAGAAGAGGCAATAAAACAAATCGATGCAAAACACTTCAAAGCTGAAAAAGTTGCTAAAAAGCACAATTCTTTCAATGATTGTTGTAGTCATGGCGAAGTCATTCTTGAACCATTACCTGATCTACCGCCGATCATGAAGACTTTATTTGACGGTACTGACGTACAATCACATCATTTTCACGAACGTATACGATGCTATAATAATACATTTGCCTTTGCGTCTTTTAATGCTAATTTAGTCCAATTCAATAACAGGCGTCATGGGCCATTTTGCTTTAAAATACATGGTGAGATTTATTATCAAATTAATACATCTTTGTATCCTCATGCAAATGAAAGTCCTTCTTTTGGCCAACTCTTCATAGATAGATAATACTCTTCGCAACTGTAATGTATTCGCGCTATCCTACCGGATGATGCATGAAGAAATAGAACAAGCAGTGATGAACAATAATATACAAGCTGAGCCTGAAATGGAATGTTTATTTTCATTAAAACCTGGAATGGATAGTAGACGAAGGAATTTGTAAAAAATGAATGAAGTCGCTGCGATTTTCTCAACAACTGCTGACGGTGATATTCCAGAATCTTACGTAACCATACACAATAAAGGAACGAAAGAGCTTGAATATGTGAGTTCCATGGGCCCTAACGTTGAACCTTAGATCTACCCATTATTTTATCCATATGGTATAAGAGGCTGGCATGAAAATATACTTCGCGTGAACAGCCACAAACGAGTCTCACGAGCTGCATACACTGAATACAGAATGGCAACTCGAGATGATAATGTAATCCTGATAGGAAGACGATTATTCCAGCAATGGGTTTTCGATAATTATGTTAAATTTGAAAAAGATAGGATAAATTTCTGTAGATTGAATCAAACAAAAATTCGTGCTGATACTTATCAAGGATTAATTGATCATTTACAACGAACAGCAAATGATACGAACAGCCATGTGGGAAAAATAGTCATACTTCCATCAAAGTTTACTGGATCACCACGTAATATGTTACAGCATTATCAAGACGCAATGGAAATTGTAAGGAAATTTGGTAAGCCAGATCTGTTCATAACTATGACGTTCAATCCAAACTGGCGTGAAATAAATAAAAAATTTATTGCTTGGTCAAACAGCATCAGACTGACCCGATTTTGTTACACGCGTTTTTAAAATCTAGAAAGATGAACTCAACAATATTATTGTGAAAAAGAAATTATTCGGCGAAGTACTGGCATTCGTATATGTTGTTGAATATCAGAAGAGCGAATTACCACATGTTCATTTATTAGTCACGTTAAAACAGAATAATAAGATTACTACTCCTCATATCGTTAATAAATATATTTCTGCTGAAATTCCACATTCAGATGAAAATGTTCTACTTTATAATATCGTCATGAAAAACATGATCCATGGTTCATGTGGAGATTGGTGCAAAGATGAAAAAGGTAAAAGTTCAAAAAACTTTCCGGAAAAATTCCAAGCAGAGACAACAGTGGATGAAAATGGCTATCCAACTTACTGTCACAAAAATACTGGTGTTTACAATCGGCCTAATGGAGGCACGACTGAAATCAATATGTTGTTCCATATAATGAACAATTATTACACTTTTTTAATTGTCATATTAATGTGGAAGCTGTGTCCAGCATTAAATCTGTAAAATATTTGTATAAATATATTTATAAAGGACATGATGCTGCTGTAGTAGTTACCGAAAGCAATGGAAGTACAATTCATCATGACGAAATTACCAATTTTATAGAAACTCGTACCAACGTCCTGCCGACGCATGCGATAGAATATTTGGAAGATCATTGCAAGATAAAAGCCATTCTATTATGCAGTTAGCAGTACATTTATTGAATGAGCAGACCTTAACTATTCACCCAGCTGAAAATTCCTGTACAGGAACCTCGAAGGATCCTCTACATGTTCCTGTACACGAACCTGCACACGAACCTGTACAGGTAATCTTGACGGTTCCTGTGCAGGAATTTGGCGAAGGAAACTGTGCATGATCCTGCAAAGGTATCTGCACCGACAAAAGAACCTTTGAATGATCCTGTACAGGTGCCTGTACAGGAACATGCATAGGATCCTTCACAGAAAGCCGTCAAAGGAACCTTTGGGAGGATCCTGTACAGAAACACGTATAGGGTCCTTTACAGAAAGCCAATGCGAAAACTGATGACGCTTACAGCTATAAACTTGCCTGCCTTTTATTCCCTTGAAGAACCAACTCACTATCGAGAGAGCCAAGACACCAGCGAACCCTGGCGGATTAGTTCCTATGCAGGTTCATGTATAGGATCCTGAACATGTTCCTGTACATGAACCCACATCTCAATTGCCTATGTGAAGGAACCTGTACAGGAATATTCAAAGGTTAGCTTGTATATAGGTTCCTTTGCAGGATCATGTACAGTTTCCTTCGCCAAATTCCTGCACAGGAACCGTCAAGATTACCTGTACAGGTTCGTGTACAGGAACATGTGCAAGATCCTCCGAGGTTCCTGTACAGGAATTTTCAGCTGGGCATGATGAAGGAAATGATGACTCTAAAAGGACATCATTAGAGAAGGTATCTATGTTAGTTGATTATTTTGCATTATATCAATGCGATCCAGAAGCTAAACAATTCACGTACCCAGAAATCCCATCCCATTCCGTATTCAAGAAACAACGTGGTGAGAGTATATCGAAATGGGAAATACGTAAAACACAATTCAACGTTATTGGACCCATGTATTCAATTAGTCCAAGTGAAATAGAACTTTTTCATCTTCGATTGTTACTAATAACAGTCAAAGGAGCCACAAGTTTTGAAGATATTAGAACGGTTGATGGTAAAATACATGACACCTTTTATAGTGCATGCTTAGCATTGGGTCTTATTGAGGACGATGCTGAGTGGGTTCGTGCAATAACAGAAGGTGAAATATGGATGATGCCACGATAATTGCGGCATTTATTTGTATGTATTTTAATTTACTGCCACCCAAATAATCGGGGAAAGCTGTGGGAGGAACTCAAGGATTCAATGTCGCAAGATTTTCAGAGAAATTATAATTTCGATGAAGCGCTTAGAAAAGCATATATACAAATAAACACTTTTCTGTCACATGAAAGATCTGATCTTCGCAATTATCACGCGATGCCGCAATTAACTGAAACTGATATTGCCATCGATGATGGAAATAATGATTACATATTACCTCAACAACATGAAGAAACTGGTCAAATACAATATCAAAAATTAAACACAAAACAAAAGGATATTATCGATATAGTATTGAAAGTTGTCATGAAGAATCAAAGAACACCTTCTACTTCGTGTTTCTACATGGATGGTCCAGGTGGATCAGGCAAGACATATATTTACACTACTTTATATCATTTATTGAGAACTAAGGAAAAAAATATTTGTACAATGGCATTTACAGGAATTTACACGTGTGAAAACTGCAGTACATAAAACTTTCGGAATGCCTGTTCCACTATTTTCGGATTCCGTATCAAAAATCAAAAATCAATCAAAAGATGCACAATATTTAAGGAATGTCCATATCTTCATTTGGGATGAGGTTCCAATGGCGCCAAGATATGCTTTGGAACTAATTGATCGAACTCTGCGTGATTTCATGAATGTTGACTTACCATTTGGACGAAAAATTATGCTTTTAGGCGGAGATTTTAGACAATTATTATCAGTCAAAGTCAACGCAACTCGAAGTGAATTGGTCAATTTATTTATCAAGTTTAGTGCATCATGGAAACCTTATTCAGTATTCTCATTATCTGGAAATATGAGAACTTTACTAGGCGTAGTAGAATTTGCGAAATATCTATTGTCTGTTGGCAATGAAACTGTAAATGACATTAATAATAATTCAATACCTCAAAAACAATGTGTAGCTCCAAGAACTGACGACATGGTAGAAACAACCTTCAAAGAATTAATTAATATTCGTCGGTATGAAGATCTGGCGAAGCCGTACTGTCTGCAAGAAATGTTGATGTTGCAGAAATCAATTGTATGTTGTAATCAATTGTAGAGTCGTAGAATTACTTGACAAGTCAACCGAAAGGATTTATACCAGCGTGGATAGTACGGAAAATTGCGACAATGGTGATATTAATGATGTCATATTGCCTGAATTATCTAAATATTTTGAATCCTCCTAATATTCTACCGTATAAATTACAATTAAGAAATAATTGCGTTGTAATGCTAATTCGAAACCTTAGTATCGAAGAAGGTGTATGCAATGGAACGCGATTACAAATACTAGAACTTGCAAATAATCTTTTACGATGTCGCACCCTAGCAGGTGATAAGGCGGGAGATATTGTATTCATACATCGTATTACACTATACTGTGAAGATATTTATCCTTTCACTTTCAGACGGCGACAATTTCCAATTAAATTAGCATTTGCTATGACAATTAATAAGAGTCAAGGACAAACTTTTGAGAAAATTGGAGTAGATGTTCGTAAAGATGTATTTAATCATGGACAATTATACGTGGCATTTCCTCGAGTTCGATCTTGGCAATCGTTACGTATTTTCTTCGGAGAAAGACGTCCGGATGAAATGATAAAAAATTATGTCTACACAGAATTATTAGACTAATTTAATAAAAAAACATTTTATATACATAATAATTACTTTAATTTTTGAAAACAAATCCACAGACAATATTCTTTGAAATTATTTTTAAATAAACACGCGCGCTCAAGCGCGCGGTCGTTCTCGTATAGTTAAAAAGGCCGGCCTATTCAATCGAATTCGTCGCTCTCTGG
>CAKNXH010060614.1:44927-66545 GCA_932178445.1 Andricus quercusramuli | reverse complement strand
TATCTCAATGCGTGTAATTTCGAAAAGACGGTATTTTAATTTTGAATTTTGAATTTTGAATTTTGAACAAATACAATGCAAAAGTTTGAAGTCAGCGAGTTCACTTTAGTGCGTAAGCACGCAAATGTTTCAACATTGGTCAATGCGTCTGAATTCGTGAGAGTAAAATACACACTCGAATTCGACCCAATTCGTCACGGTCAATTAATTTTTTCCGAATTGATCTTGACCACGCATTCATGTGAATTCATACGCATTTAAATGGCGCTGTCTCAATTCGGTTAAACGAATCAGAAAACGGAATTCGCGTGCATTCAAAAATGTTAATTCGCCCTAATAAGTATCAATTCTTTCTTTGTTGCCGGGAACTGTAATATCCTATCTTTAATGTTAAACGTGAACATTGTATTGATAGTCGGGGATCCAAGAACACTTTTGTGTCCATTTTAAGTTCTGATGAAAACTTGATTGATTCTTGTGCAGAACGTTCTCCTCATTCCGCATATGTCTGATGGACCCAGCAAATTCTTGGTCGTTTTGTTGTTCCTTAACATTTTCTGTTTTTAAATAAAAACGAAATATCTCTTAAAGTTTAAACAATTTTGAAATTATTTTTTCAGAATTACTTAGTGAATTGTGATACGCTCAAATTTGAATGATGATATATGCTGATTCAATATATTTTACGAGAAAAACAGTCAAGTAATGTTTTAAAAAACACCGCTTCTGCACTACATTTTTAACGTTTTACAATTTTTTTTTGTGACGTAGTACTCACTGAGACAAAGATTATTTATTCTGCTTATTTTTTGATTAGATTATCAGTTTATGTTTTTCAAAATTCGAAATAAATTCAAACTTTTCTCGTCTATATATACCTGGGCTTGAAGAAGTGTTTGTAGCATCTCGTGACAGTGGGGCCTTAGAAATTCGGGGACTCTAACCCTCACACAGACGAGAAAAGTTTGTGTTTATTTCGAACTTTTGAAAAACTAAACTAATAGTCCAATCAAAAAAATTTCAAAATAATTTTTCTTCAAGGAATTATGAAAAAATACTGATTTTTTTGAATTTAAGAGACATTGGGTTTTTTATTTAAAAATAGGAAATGTTGAATAACAATGAAAACGCCAAGAAGTTGCTACTGAAAATTCTAAGTAAACAAAGACAATAATAACAAAGACGTTCCCCCTCCTCCTGTCCACTCCTGCGGCCAGCAAAACTACCCACCTGGGTTCAACACGTTTCGCCGGCCCTGGGAGAACATTCTGCATAAGAATCAATTAAGTTTTCTTCAGGACTTGGTCACTAGTACCATAATAATCTGAAATGTAATACCGCACTCTTCATAAAAATGATTTCTCAATTTTTCTCCGTGTTGTGTTGCTTCATTAAGCTAAATTCTTCAACGAAAAAATGATCATTTATATATTGAAAATATACAGGGTGTCCCAAACTCAAGTATCCGGACTTATATAGGCATATAAAAGTAAAAAAAATATATCGAAAATTCCTTTTCCAAAAATCAGTTGAAGTTTTAGTTTTTGAGAATTTTGAGTTATTAAATATTTAAGCTGGACTAATCAGGAGCTCGGTATAAACAGTCGTGCGTACGTCAGGACTCATCAGGAATGGTCAGCATGTTTAGAAATCGTCAAAATAGAATTTGTGGCGATTCCAGTCTTTATTTTAGTAGGGAGGGCATGATAGGCCCAAAAGTAGGACTTAAAAATGATCAATTTCGCCACGGGGCGAAAGAAGGCTTCGAATGGTCAAATAGGACCAAAAAGGACAAATAGAGCCTCGTATGTTCAAAAAAGGTTTTATACAGGGTATGCAGTTCTAAAGTAGGCCCCAAATTTCGACTCGTGTTAACAGTCGTTGCACCTAACCTTACAACGTAACATAACGATTATGATACATACAATGGAAAATAGAAGTCACAAAGATCTAACAAGTCATATTCTTGGAATGAAACGAGTTTTCCTTTATTTAAAATAAAAACTAACAATAAGAATGAGGAAAATGTCGTGAAATAATTTGCTAATTTAATCGTTCTACTAATAAATATTTTGGTCAGTAAGGTTATGATCTTTAACGAAATTGTATAAGAGCGTGAAATTAGGGTATATTCCCTTCCAGAAATAATTAATTGAAAACAATTCAGAACGATAGAAAGAAATTTGAATTGTTTCTAATCGTGTTTCTTAATCGTGTGTGCACGATTGGGAACGATTGAGTGTTGCAAAGTTTCAATCGTTCGCAATCGTTCCCAATCGGGCCAATCGGTAGTATTATTTGGAGGTTACGAAGTGGCAAATTGATGGCAGCACTTTCATCTCGCGGGAATTATTTGAAAACGGTTATTTACTTTTCTTCGAGGCTACATATTTCAAGTAATATGTTCATGAAAAAAAGTAAATAAATGTTTTGCAATAATTTCCGCGAGCTGAGAGTGCTGTCATCAACAAATTTGCCAAAGAGGTGAAGTTTCTTCATCAAATATATTTTAGGTACAGAAAAATTAAAACTAACTGAGAGTAAAACTATTTAGATTCTCCTTCAACTTCTAATATCCTACATATATTAGCATTTAAAAATTAAACTATTCGTTAAAAAATTTATGTACTTTGTGGAAAATTTTACTTTTTTGTAAAAAAATAATCTTTGTGGTTGAAAATTCATCTTTTTGGCATAAAATTTAACTATTCTTTTTCTTTGAATGTTTTTTGGTTGAAAATGTTTTTTTTTTCATATAAAAATGTAACTATTATTCCAGTTGAATGTTCCATAATTTTAGTTAAAAATTCATCTACTTTTTTTTTAAACATCCTTTTTTTGCTAGAAATTTATATTTAATTTTTGGTGGAAGAATGATCTTTTTTAGTTTGAAATTCGTCTTTTGGTAGAAATTCATCTTCTTGTTACAAAATTTAATTATTCTAGTTAAAGATTCATCAATCCAGTAAAAAATTTCATCTGTTTAGTTTAAAATTTAACTATTTCAGTTAAAGATTAATTTTTTAACTTGAATTTTAATTATTCAAGTTTTGGTTAACAATTTATCTTTTTTAGTGATAATTAATTTTTTTTATTGAAAATTCAACTATTTCAGTTGAATATTCATTGTTTTAGTTGAAAACTCTCATGTTTGGTTTGAAATTAATTTTTCTTACTAAAAATGCTACTATTCCATTTTCGGTTGAAATTTTTTTTTTTTTTTTTAGTTCAAAATTCAAATACTTGTTTGAAAATTTGTCTTCTTTAATCAAAAATTCAACTATTTTGTTCAAAATTCATGTATTTGGTTGAAAAATTGTATTTTTTTAAACAAAATAATACTTTTTATTTGAAAATTAATCTTCTGGTTTAAAAATGCATCCTTTTGGTTGAAAAATCAAGTGTTCCAGTTAAATATTAATAATTTTACGTGAAAATTAATTTTTTTTAAGTTCAACTATTCAGTTGAAGATTCACAATTTCATTTGAAAATTCATCACTTTTGTTGAAAATTCAACTTTTTTGCTGAAAATCCGTTTTTTTTGTTGAAAGTTAATTTTTTCAATCAAAAGTTTAACTATTTCATTTTTTTGTGAAAAATTGATATTTTTAGTGGAAAATTTAAGTATTTTTCAAAAATTGATTTATTTTGGAATGCTTTGCACTTTTGCGCTGAAGGATGTTCAGAATGAACGTCATGAATTGAAATAAATGTTTGCGTTTTGCGGCAAATACGAATTTGCTACTTTTAGTTAGCCGGGACTGAAATCGTCCGCCGAATCGCCGGAATATTCGGAAGGAAATCGAAAGGAAAACCAGTTGTTGCGATGAATCCTGCATGTATTTAATACAATTTTGAACTATTTCACCTGTAAATACCACCATTTTTAATGTTTAAATTTTAAAATAGTTTAATCTGTAACAGTTTTTCAATAGTTAAATCTCCAAGTCCATTTCTGTCAATTATTGTTAATTTATTTCACTTTTCAATTACACACAGCCTTCTGAAAAATCTAATATTATACAATAAAAAATTTGGAACCTTTGAAATTCAAAGATTTTTATATCAGGCATTGCAAACCTAATTATTTAAATATTCAAAATTGAGTATTTTAAATATTAAAAACTAGAAATTTTCAAGAATTTCAAATCAAACTTATTTATAGATACAAAATTGTTATACTGGAAGACATTTAAAAAAATTGGATAAGTTTTTATGCTGAAAATTGAAAGAATTTAATGAGTTACCTACAATTTATTTAGTCTGAGTTTCAAAATATTGGCGCCATCCTACTTTCTAATGATTCCAATCGTTTTCAGTTGGGTATCCATTATTCTGAATTAGAGGTTAAGTTGTCAGTACAGCATTTTGATATTGCAATAATTATTTACAAGCAGTTTTTTACGCTTTCAAACCTAAAAATGTCAACAATATGTTAAAATTGTTAAAGACACTATATCACTCTGTCACATTGTTAGGTGGCATGACTTCTACATACTGCCACGAAGGAATAGTAAGGCCCAGAGCACAATGGAGACCTGAAACCGAAACTTGAACCCGAAGATAACTCTGTCCTTTTTTACCTTGGCTGCGGTAAAAAAGGACAGAGATATCTTCGGGTTCAGGTTTCGAGTTCGGGGCTCCATTGTGTTTGGACCCTAAGGAGTAGTATCCTTGTAAGTGGGGAGTGGGACGAGCGACGTCCAAGAATTCGTTAATGCTTGCTACGAATGAAAACTCGTATGCTGCCCCGTGCACATGTGCACTGGCATGGCGGTTGCCATGCCAACGATGTCAACACGCGTTTGTAGTTTCAAACTTGTGTATTGAACGAGCATAAACAAACGAACATAACCTACATGTGTATCGAGATGTCAAAAGGTAACATATTGAGTGGGTATAACATGTGACTGCAAAAACAGCTCTGCGCGTGTTCACGGGGCAGTATACGAGTTTCCATTCGTAGCAAGCATTAACGAATTCTTGGACGTCACTTGTCCCACCTCTGCTCACCAAACACATAGGGTGATACCACTCCTTACTATTCCTTCGTGCATACTGCCTTTCGACTCCTCATTCGGTATACCGTCTGAACAAACATTCAATTTTTTATACTCGAAATTTTTGTTGAATTATTAAAAATTCAATTTCCAGCCTATCAACACGTGCGCGTCATGTGTGTTACAAAAGAAAACTGCAGAGGGCGCACTGCAGGCAGGTGCATTCACTCAATTCAACCCGATTGGGAACAATTGGCACAATTAGCAACAATTTAAAACGATTCAACGTTTGACACACTCAATCGTTATGAATCGTGTTTAATCGATTATTTCTAGAAGGGTTATCACTATAGTTACATTACTTAGGGGCGTAGAAACCAGGACGGAACCTCGAAATTAAAAGGCCTCATTTTACTCCATAAATACTAGAATTACCTCTTTTTTATATAATTATGGTCTATTCCTGTTTTGAATCAAATCTGAATTCGGAGTAAAACTTTTTTTTATGCAAGCCTTAGCGCGACTACGGCGCGCGTTTGTTGAAACTTGCGCTCAATAATATATTTATCTCGCGCTTCACGCTTGATATTGCATATACTTCACGCTACGTGGGCCAAAGGCCATACCACGCTGAAAAACCCAGTTCTCGTTAGATCACTAAAGTTAAGCTGTGTTGGGCGCGGTTAGTAATTGGATGGGTGACCATTCGGGAATAATACTACTGCGTGCTGTTGGCGTCGTAGGTGTGGTGAGCCCACACTTGTAGTTCTTTACTACAAGAAACTATCCACCTAGAAACACTACCCGAATCGTGTAGTGTCACGCCTACCCCGAAAGGGAAATGGCTTAATGATATACATACATACATACGTGTTCCATGTTTGTGTTTCCCCTACATCTGTGCATAGAGCTCTTAAAATTAAAGGTCAAACCATCAAAAACTGTAATTTGATGATTGCGGATTCTCTTTTGTTAGAGCTACTTCAGCTTTAACGAACACATTATCATCACATATCTCGTGCTTCGCACTCGATTGAAATGTGTTCGAAACTCGAACTTCTTGATATTATGTTAAATTCCACAACATTAAATGTATATTATATTAATTCCTGTGGATCGATCCGAGACTGCTTATTCAGATACTGCAAAATGAAGTGCATACATATTTTATGTTTTATGATCACTCATATTTTGTTCCTTATTCGGCATTAATCCTCCCAGATAGCAAGCGTGCGACGCACGTTACTCGCACTGCATGCGAGGCACGCCATGCGTGCGGAAACGCAGCGTTACCGCTCGCACTTCGTGCAGGCACATATGTGCGAGGCATATGATTCGCATATCGTGATAGATGAATTATTGAACAAAAATAATATGAATATTAATATTGTAAAACTACTACGAATTTCAAACATTTTCCTAATATTAAAAAGATGTAAAATATAAATTTTAATTTTAGAAACATATTTGTATTTTTATTGGACAATTTATAAATCACTAAAAAGAAACAAATTTTTGCAAGTTCGATATTAGACAACTATGTGTTTGTTATTTTCATTATTTAAACAGATTATTTTTAATTTATTTTACCCTGCTCATTCTATATTCACGGATCAGGGTTTAAATAAAAGCAGTTCCAAGTTACCGCCTGATCACGTGGCAAGAAAAATCCATATAACATGGTGTTCCTTTCGGTTGCGGTGGTTAGGCTAGGTCGTTTATCGATTCGTTATTGAATGTTGACAATTTGCAGTGTTCTTGTTCGTGGGCACTTAGATATATTTCATAATTTATATGTACGTACAATTTATTTCGGAGTGCAAACGGTTTTCGTGTTCAGTTTATTTTATATTTCATTTGGTATTTTAATACTTACATTTTGTAATGTATCGTTTGGATCATTTTGACTCGCAATGTATTTTTTTTAAGTGAAAAGAGAGAAATGATTTTTAAACATTGCTATATGTTTATCCAAACGTGTATAGCAAATAAGAGAACACTTTATTTCATAATTGACACATATCCGGTCAGAGTTACGTGAAATTCTGAAGATATTCATTAAATAGTGACACATAACCTCAATTTCTGGTGCGGTAAACAAAACACAGCCGTAGATTGCACTTTTAAAAATCAAAATAAGTAGAAAATATACATTGAACATACTGAAAAATTTCCCTACCATACATTCTCCCGATTATTATAGTAGAGAACGCGCAGTTTTCGAAATTATTTTAAATATTTAAATATTGTACATATATATATATATATATATATATACCGTCCGCAAGAAGCTGCAACGTGTACTCGCACTATACCAGCACGACGTGATATCCGCACGACGTGCGACGCACCTGTCACGCATATGAGGACGCATCTGCGTCATTGCTTGCGTGCACGCCGTGCTACAAAATCCGCACGCGTGAGACGCATGTGCGTCGCACTATGCGCGCATATTGCTATCTGAGCTTGTTCACAGCTGCCTTGAAAAATGTATTATTTCAAAAAATGTATATTATTACAATTCATGATGCGTATTGGTATTGAAACAGACATATTTTCATTGTCTTGTTTTTATAATTTAAAAAAGTGCGCATCCTATCAAAAAAAGTCATAAACGCACTATAATAGATATAATTAAGGCGAATACACATGTTATTAAACATTTTATTGTACCTTGTGTCGTTTTTTCCTGAAATTTAATTTGTTTATTTTCAAGGTGACTTTTCAAGATTAAAAAAAAAATATGTTTCCTATAAAGAAATGGTTTGAAGCAAATTTTTAGATATAATTTAGGCGAATAATTTTGTGCTTTTGGATGTACGTCGTTGCTGCATCAGTTGGACAACTAGATAGGTATAGGTCCTAGGTGCTCGAGGTGTGCATGACACGCTCTGCAGCTGTCATCGGGAATGTGTTGGCTCAAAATGTGGTGATGGTATACTAAAGTGGACATGACACCGACTTGACACGCCAAACAAAACCCTCCGTGCCCGACTTCAATCCGTCTGATTTGAGGAAAGCAAACATCGGCTCATACGACATCGGCTAATCCTTCACATTTCTGTGGAAGATGACGAGCATCCTCTTGTCCTTGGATGAAGAAAGTTTTTCTCCTGTGCTTTCTTGATCCGGATTTTCAGAACTGAGTAATCGAGATGAATAATGTTTGATTTTGCTCACCCCTGATATTGAAGTCAAGGTCAAGTGTTTCAAAAGCCACCTCCGCTGCTTTGTACAGAAACGCTCATTTGCCCACTGCTCCGTGTTTCCTGACCATTTTAAGAAGAGTGTCGCGAACATTTGCTGTATAGGTGCTGTACCCAGAATAATCCTGTTGTGAAGACATTCGAGATTCAGTATTCAGTGACCATCTTGACGGCCTGAGATGTAAAATCGCGGAACAGAAGACTTAAGATGCATGCTTTTGTTCATGTGCATAACCCTTCGTGACCCGATATCGAGGGATCTCAGCTCGTCCTTCGTCCATGGAACAACTCCAAATGAATAGAGTACTACTGGGACGGCAAGCATGTTCGTTGCAGATACATCGTTCCTCGCCGACAGTTCGAATAAACAAACCTGTCAGATAAGACGTTTGTATCTGCATCGGAGAGCATTCTTTATAGATGTTATGTCCTGAATGCGGCTTTGTGTCACGCCCTGGTTTGTATAGGCCTCTCGAGTGCCAAGGTGTCGTATAGTGCTCCTGTCGACGAGCTCACTGTCTTCGGGAATGCCATTAAGTTTTTCTTGCTTCAATTAAACTTGGCGCATTTCACTAACCCAAAATCCATATCAATCTCGCGATTATACTCTTTGACAATCCGCAGAGCTAGAACTAGTTCCACTTTCTTTAGCATAGATCTTGAGAACATCCATGTAAAATACATGAGTGACCTTATACTTTCGATATCCGGGCTACGGAATAAATACCCTTGGGAAAGGCGAAATGCGAGAGAGACGCCTCTCTGAAAGATGATGTTGTTAGTTCTCACACCATATTTTCCAGATGAGATAATAAGTCTGTTTTTCCAATAGGCCATCTATCTCTCTATGCACCTCGCTAAGTGTAGATGAAACTTTAAAACTTCCTACAGACAGATAACAAGTCTATAGGAGGTTGAATCGAAAGCTTTTCGGTAGTCACTCCAGCCATCGATAGGTAGAGCTGGTAGCATACTGCCTCTCTACAGACACATCTATCGATGAACAGGTTCTCCCGACATCCTGCTACGCCTTTCTTTGAGCCGCACTGTTTGTACATCGCTTCCCACCAAGGTCCGATTGTCCGAACAAACCTATCATTTAGGATAGCTGTGAAGATCTTATACAGCGTGTCCAGTCAAGTTATTGACCTGTAACTCTTAGGGTCAGCTAAGTTTCCCGTCTTCGGCAGGCGCACTGTGCGCCCTTCCACCAGCCACTCCGGAATAGGCTCTTCCGACTCTAGATATGAGGTGAAAATTCGGGCCAGATGCTGGTGGGTTGATGGAAACTTCTTCCACCAGAAGGTCTTGATACCATCACGACAGGGAGCGGAATAGTTCTTTATGCCTCTTATTACGTTTTTCACCTTCTCGGTAGTAGTGATAGGTGGGCATTCCTCCTCAGCTGTTACGAGGGCATTGCACAGCTCCTTGAAGCACTGTGCGTCCTTCCACCAACCACTCCAGAATAGGCTCTTCCGACTTTAGATATGAGGTGCGGATTAGTTCTTCATGCTTCTTAATACTGTTATTCAACTCTTCGGAAGTGATAGGTGGCCATTGCTCAGGTGTTATGAGGGCACTGCACATCTCCTTGAAGCTATTTATGTTCTTTGAGTTTCTTCTAGTGGATACTGGACTGTTCATTTTCTCTGACCCATCTCCCCTCCACTCTAGACTTCTCCTAGCGTCAGATAGTACACGTATTCTGTCAACAGTATGCTGCCACATCGTCAGCAGCTTTGATTTGTTGAGTGTGTGATGACGGATCCGCAGTTGGCGCGCGAACTGTCGGACCGTGACAGTGGAATTCCTGTCAGATTTTATGTAGCCAATCATACACTGAATGCGGGACGCATACTGTCTTGCCCAGCCTATCTTTGTGCTAAGTTGATACATTCGTTGATGCTCTTCCTCTATTGGATGCCTGCCTGTGGTTGGTCTCAGTGTTGCCTCTCTTTTTCTGTTGCTGGCTTGTTCTGGCTGCGGTTGTGTAGGCGCTCCGTTTACATTATCTCCTTTCCGGAGGTCCTCGGCACTGTTTTGCAGACATTGATGTGAAAAGTACGAGAGCTCTGGGTGTTTCTCGCACCACAGAGCATGCAGTCGCTCCATGTAACCTTCTCGATTAGGTGCCATACTGGTATCGTAGCACTCTAGCAGGTCGTCCACGTCTCACGACCTCAAGATGAGTGGACACAGGGCACGATGAAATCAAAACGACAGGTCGGTGTAACCCTCGCTTGCCTTGAGGACACGAAGCGACCCGAGGATGAAAGCTTTCTGCATCAATCTCGCAAGTGTCTTGGCATATTTTTGGCACGTGGGTATGGCTTCAAGCTTTTGAAACAGTGATAGTTTCACACCTCCGAGAGAACCAATCAAAAAGAAAGTTACTTTGACCGAATATTTTGGATACAATCGTTGCAACTTACTTCTAAGGTCTTGATACCTCTCCTTCCTTTTCTTCTCCTTCGCAGTGATGTTGTAGTCGGCCGGAGCCGAGAATTCGATCACAAATATAGTTCGCTTTTCGGAGTCTTGAAAAAATATTGTGGGCCTCGAGTGTGAAACGGAGACTGCTGTCTGAAAATCGCAGTTCCAGAAAATTTGGCACTTCTCGTTTTGAGCAATTGACTCTATCTCCATCGGAGCGGTCGGCAGGGCAGATTCGCGGCCAACACCTTAGGAGCGACAAAGATGGCAATAAAGCACTCTTAGGGCCGCATTATGTTTGTAGCGATGCGTCGTTCCCGCGTGAGTGAGAAACCCGGATAGTGAGAGTTCTAGGTACTCAGCGTGTGCATGGCGAAACTGAAACCCTCTGTACCTGAATTAAGCCCTGATCATCTGAGGAAAGAAGAAGTTTGCTACTTCGACCACGAATGTCATTCTACAAATATGCGAAATTTTCCGTCCTTTTTCTTGTCGAGTCGTTATTGGCCGATTTTTTCAACCTCTGCTTTCTTTACATCGGCTTTTAGAAGTGAAGCATCTAGATGAAGTAATGCACTTTCCTCACTTCTGATGTTAAAAATCAGGCCAAGGGTCCCGACCGCCTGCTCCACGGCTTTGTAGATAGATAAACGCTTATTTTTCAGCCTGCTGGCCTTAAAAAATTGACTTGCTTACACTTCCATTTTTTACAGAATTTTCTTAAAACTAACCCTTAAAAACTAACATCCATCCATTCCTTATCTCTCAGAACGCACGGTCTTATCGCCTTGCCTTCCTCGCTTCGCCTCGCCTCACTCGAATGTCCCTACTTTCTCACATTGCCTCACCTGCCAACCTCTGTTTTCGCGACTAATACCTGCTACTTAACAACTATTTACAACTTACTTAAATCTACTTCTTCTCCTATTTACAATCTTTCCTTCTCCATTCCTCTTCCTCCTTCCTTGTCTTCTTCTCCATCTTACCCAACACTCCCTTCACCCATGGTACTGCCCCTTTTTCCACCTTTTCATGCATCAATACCTCCATGCTTATCTCGCTCCTTTCCACCTCTACGCACTCCTCGAACCAGTGCTCCACTCTTACATCCCCCTTCCCATACAGTTCACACATCCTCTCCTCCAGAGAGACCCAGGACCTATTGGAACTCTCCATGCACCCACACCTCATCCTCGCTATAAGCTCCTGACTTCCTTTCTCTCCTTTCTCACATAAATATTGCGCTCTTGCCCTTGGCATAATCCGCACATAGTTCCCGTTGAAACTTCACTCTCTTATTCTCTCTTCCACTTCTGTCTTCTCCCTCTCCATGCCGTGTTTCTTAACCAACTCATATGCCTTCCTTCCTCGTGCATCCTTCTCACTTCATCCATCTGCAGTCCATTCTTTCTAAAGTACCTTTCCCTCTCAACCTCCATCTTCCCACCTCCTCTCCTGTTCCTCTTCTCCCACCAACACTCCCTAACCAGCCTACTTCCCCCCTCTTCCAAAAATGTCTTCGCATATTTACACGCCCGGCTCCCTGCTAGAATCCCTACACTTGTTCTCCTTGTCTCTCTCCTGACAATATAATTAGGCGTGTCCCTTGCCAACCCCAGGGTTCACTTTACATACCTCTTCTGCGTTCTATGTACATCTTTACTTTCCTTCCACCCCCACACCTCTACCTCATACAATAGCACACTCATCACTAGTGAATCAAACAATTTTATTCTCCTCCCAAAATCATCTGCGAATAACATCTCTCCCAACCCCCGCACCTGCCTCATCACCACATTTATCCATCTCATTCTCTCTTTTATGTGACCATCCACTCCCCCATTCCTCCGAAACACGAAGCCCAGGTACACAAACTCCCCTATCCTCCATCGCCTCCCACAACCTCCCCCTATCCACCGAAGGAAATGCGCCATTGAGATCCACAAAAAACGCGTGAACTCTCGCCCCCCTCCTCACTAATTCTCTATCCACCACGTGCTGCAGAACGTAGATATTGTCGATTGTACTCCTACCCACCCTAAAGCCCGACTGCGTCTCCAGCAATATTCCTTTTCCCTCGACATCCTTCCGCAGTCTCTTTACCACCACCATCGCGCATACTTTATACGCCGTATTCATTAGCGTAATTCCTCTATATATTTTCCTGTCTATCCCTTTCTTATACAGTGACACTATTAACCCTTCTCTCCACCTTCCTGGGAATCCCTCGCCCCTTCATACTTTCTTCACTACCTCCTTCAGCCTCTCCCTAACCTCTTGTGTACTAAACAGCCATGCTTCGTTCTGTACCTCATCCAGCCCTGCTGCTTTTGACCTTCTCAACTTCCTTGTCTGCTTCTCTATCTCCTCGTCATTCAACTCCTCCATCTCTGCCTCCCCCGTTCTTCTACTCCCCCATCCCTCTTCCTTGAATCTGAGCCCTGGAATGATTCTTTAGAAAACTCCACATAGTCTATCACCGATACCCCCACCTTACTTACATATGTGTATTCTCCCTCTTCGTCCCCAGTTGCCATACCATTCGCCATTGCCCACCCTCTATCCTCCATCCAGTCCCTTAGACTCTCCCCCTCCTTATTTATTATCTTATCCTTCGACTTCCTTTCGAAACTCTCCCCTTCCCTCCCCGTCCTCGCATTAAAATCCCCACCCAGTACCACCATACCCTCCTCTCTTTCTCCTAGCAAGTCTTCCACTCTTTCTTTAATTCTTTTCATCCCATCCTTATTGTACACTGTCACAAACTTACACGATATCCCTCATATTTTTACTTCCCTCATTTGCACTCCTTCCCTATCTTCCTCTCCATGAACTTCTTTCTCTAATCCATCTCTGACCCCCGTTATAATTCCCCCACTAGTCCTTCCTTTCTTCTTCACTCTGATCGCCTCCTGGAGTCTCCACTTATACCCCCTTGGCAGCTTCGGCTCTATTCTATCCGATTCCTTTCTTTCTACCCATGTATCACCCTATGCTCTGTAGTGGCGCTTCCACACCCTCTCTTACTTCCCCGCTCTTTAGCTTCAACCCTTTTATCACAAAATTATTCCTACTGTCTGCCTTCTCTTTTCTCTGCATTCTCAACTCCATTGCCCTTAACCTTTCTCTATCCGCCCTCTCCTCCTTCTCACTCCTACGCTCTCCCACTTTCGCTTCTTTCATATTTTCTACCCTGTCCCAAATACCTTTAATGTCGTTCCCCCCACCTCCGTCTCCTACTTCCATTTCCGTCCTGCCCTGCATCTTCTCAAGCCTTTTTTCCGTCCTTCCCTCCCACGCCCTAATTTCCTCTTCCGTCTGCTTTATTTTAACTTCTTTTTCTTTCCTTTCCCTCTGTAACCCTTCTACTCTCTCCCTCAGCTCTTTCACCTCCTTTTCCCATTTTTCACCTCTAATTCTCAAGTCCTCCCTCATGCCTTCCATCTGCTCTTCAGTCCCCCTTACGTCCTCCCTCAGCCCCCTGATCTTGCCTGTCAGCATCCCGCGAGCCTCCTTCTTCACATTTCCCTCCATTTTTTGAGGGGGTGTCCTACTAGTTCTCCCTCTGTTTTTAAACGGACTCTCTACCTCGCTTTTGTCCAAATTCTCTTGGCTGTCTCTCTTCCTCTTCAAGAGATCATCCCCGTCACTTGCGCTCGACGCTCTCTCCCTCGCCTTTTCGCTTCCTTCATTCCCATCGTTCCACTTTCTCCCTCTCGCCGACGCGTTACTTGACACCGAACCACGCGCTGTCGGCCGTCGTGGCACGGTCCACGGCTTTGTGAAGGAATGCTCTTTTTCAAATCATCTCGTGTTTCCTGAACATTTTTAGGAGAGAATCTCTGTCATTTGCAACGATGTAAGCTGTACTTAGAACAATTCGATTATGAAGGAATTGGAGATTCAGAAGTCCGCGGTAGCCTAGATGGCGTGAGATGTATAATTGCGGATCGTACGAATTGATATGCAAGCACTTATGCATATTTATGATCTTAAGTGTGGCGATATCAAGGGCCGTACGCTCGTTCTTCGTTAGTCGGAGATACCTTGTTCAACGCCGCCAGATTTGAAGGCCAAATCTATCGAAGAAGACGCACGTATCTGCTTCAGAGAGACTTCTTCACTGATGTTACGTCCTGAATGCAGCTTTGAGGCACGCCCAGGCATTTATAGGTCTTTCCAGTGTCAAGATGTCTAATAACACTTATATCCACAAGCTCAGGGTCCTTCGGAACGCCAATAATCTTTCCTTTCTTCAGATGAATCTTGGCACACTGGTCCAATCCAAAATCTATACCAATCTCTCCTGAGTACTTCTTGACGATATTTAAAGCAAGTTGAGGTTTGCTTTTAACAGAAGCGTAGATCTGCAGGTCATCGATATAAAATACAAGAGTAACCTTATGCTTACGTTGATTAGTGTCGCCGTAGAGGTATCCAGGAAAATTTCGTAGTTTGAGAGATAAAGGCAGAAGTGTGATGCAAAAGAGAAGCGGGCTGATGGTATCGCCCTGAAAGATGACCCTCCGGAAGATGATGTTGTTCGTTGTCATACAATAATTTCCAGATGAGATAGTAAATCTAGTTTTCCAAAGGGGCATCTATCTCTCTATGCATCTCACTATGCACGGATGCACTTCCAAGCTCTCCAACAGACACATGATAAGTCTATGAGAGGTTGAATTGAAAGCTTTCCGGTAGTCACTCCAGGCCATTGACAGGACGCGCTGATGTGCTGCTGCGTCTTTGCAGACGCGCCTGTCAATTAGCAGGTTCTCTCGGCAGCCTGCTGCACCTTTTTCGAGCCACGTTTTTCGTACATCTCTTTTCACACAGGCTCAATTCTTCGAACAATTCTGTTTTTCAGGGCAGCTGTAAAGATCTTATAAAGCATGTTCAAACAAGTTATTGGCCTGTAATTCTCTGGATTGGACAAGTTGCCTTTTTTCGGTAGGAGTATAGTGTGTCCTAACTCCAGCCGCTGTTGAATGGGCAACTCAGACTTTAAATATTAGGTGAATATGTGGGCCATATGTTGGCGTGTAGAAGTAAACTTCTCCCACCAGAAGTTCCTGATACCGCCTGGTTCTGTAGCGGAAATGTTCTTCGGCAGTGATTGATGGACATTCCTCCTCAGATGTTATGAGGTTGTCGCAAAATTCCTTGAAGTGGATGATGTTATCAGTATCTTCTTTCAACTCCAGTGTTTTCGGGATCTTTTATACCTATCTCAAAAGGAAATGTCTAAGTACTTGGGGCCTTCTTTTGTTTTTTAACCGTTTGGTGGGTGGAACGTTAAACTGCTCGAGAAATTCCCAACCTTCTGGGGGTAATTCTCGAAATTGGTATTGGCCACGTCCGGGTACGGGTGCGCAACGTAGTTCGAAATTAACAGTGGGAGGAAGAGGTTTTTGAGTTAAGAGAAGGAGGAGGTGGACAAGAAGATATGAAGATTGGTTAAGAGGATAAAGAGATTCAAAAGTTAAGCAAGGTATCGCCAGATAATTGCTTTTTTCCGAAACCCCAAACAGAAATAAAGTGATTATTGGGCAATATTCCAAATAGTAAACTAGCTGTGAATTCGGTCTCGAGTGTTTCCACTTTGTTTGTGTTTATAATTATTTGGTGCTCATTTCACGAGCACTTTGCTTTCCTTTAGCAAATGTATTTGCTTCCTCATAGAGGAAGCATTAGTTATTTTTTTCAATAATAGACAAACGAAAGTCTTCATTTTGCTCAATTTAAAAATAGAAATTTACAACGAAAAAAACAAAGTTACAAAATAATACCAAAAATTTTTTTAAATGCAAAGACAAATCAGACAAATCAAATCTTGTATTGAAAATGATAATTTTTCGAGCTGGAAAAGGGAAAGGAAACGTTCTGTCGCACCGTACCCCTTTCCCAGCTTTATGATTCCTTTACAAAAATTGTCAGAATTACTCTATTTGAAAATTTATGATCAAAAAGTCTTTTCCATTCATGCGTCAACTTTGAATTATGTCGATGAAAAAAGTTTTTCTGTTTAAAACTGATGATTCAGATATTATAAATGAGAAACCAAAGCTACTGGAACGTGTACGTCATCCGCTTCTGCTCCTTCTGTCCTAGAAGGTAAGAAAGAGCGGGAAATTTACGCGTGATAACATCGGGCAACACTGTTCCTTGGAGTCAGGTCTCTAGCCGCGGATGACCTTACGCGGCAGACAAGACAGTTGGAGATGAAGGTTTCACCTCTGGATTCGCGATTCTGGTTCGCGATGAAATGAGCCTGACGCTGGCAAGCCGGAATCTTGTTGAGTTGGCTGATAAATGAAGCTTTCATACCTCCAAGACAGCCGAGTATGAGAATTATAAGATGGACTTTGTAGCCTTGGTACAGCCTACTCAGCTCGAAAATAAGTGCTCGATATTTCGCCCGTTTTTCTCCCTCCTTTGCCGTGATATTACCATCGGCTGGTGCCGAGAATTCAATCATGTAAATGATCTTGTTCTTCAGATCTTGGAGGACAATGTCAGGCTTCGTAGCACTGATACGTTGAGTAGTGGAGAACGAGAAATTCCAGTAGATCTGACACTGATCATTCTCCACAACGGACTCGAGTTCCCCCTGGGCGTATGGCAACACGGGTAACACCATAGAAATGCCTAAGATGGTAATATAACACTTTTATAGCGGCATTGTGTCTCTCTATGTACGCGTAGCGTGCATATTTAGAGCATTCACTGAGAACATGTCCAAGTGTTTCTGGCTCTTGCTTGCACGCTCGGCAGTTGTTATCGCGTACAGGTACATTCATTATGCGCTCGCGGTAAACTAAGGTGTCTATGACGCCGTCTTGACAGGCAAAAAAAAATCCCTCGGTCTCCGATCTCAATCCAGGAGACTTGAGAAACATGTTGGACAGACCCATCGAGAGCTCTTCTCTACGCATGATGCCGTAGAACTTGCCATGAAGGGGTTTGTCAGCATGTTCTCTTAGTAGGAGCGTATGTTCTGCTTCCTGTATACGACTTTTGAGCACCAGAGGTGTTAGTGATGCTAGGCCATGTGTAGTGTCGCTGGAATTAAATGGGAGGTCAAGCTCCTCTGCGGCCCTATCTGCTGCATGGTATAGAAACGCCGCAGCATTGGCGACTTCATGTTGATGTACGAGTCGCATAAGGGAATCCGTGCTTTTTAGAACTGAACAGGCTATAGCCAGATCCGATCATCGATGAAAACACTCTAAGCTTAGCAAGCCTCTACCCCCTTTATCGCGAGGGAGATATATTCGAGGTACAGAAGATCTAGGATGAAGACTTCGTTGTATTGTCATCATCTTGCGTGTGCTTCGATCAAGTTGTTTAAATCATCGACGTTCCATTTTACTGCACCAAACGTGTAGAGCAGTATAGGAACAGCCAGCATATTGGTCACCTGGATCTTATTCTTTCCAGATAATTCGGAAGCCCAAATTTTTCTGAGAATTTGGCGATACCTTTTTCCAAGGGCCGTTTTCAAGTTATGCACATTTTGGGTTTCCGCTTGCGGTATTCCAAGATATGTATATGTTTCTCCAATACCAAGATGTTGAATGGTATTCCCGCCTATGAGTTGAACATCCTGATCGCCACGGGATGATCGTGTTTCTAGTCTTCCTTGGTGTAGGTGGACGCAGGCACACTTGTCCAGTCCGAAGCTCATGCCGATCGCTTTAGAATACCTATTTACCGCATCTACAATGATGTTCAGGTCCTTTTTTGAGGAAGCAAAGAGTTTAAGGTCGACCATGTATAAAACGTGGTTGACCTTATATTCTCTTCTGTTCGGCGGGCCACATAGGTATCCAGAGCTTTTGCCTCGGAGCACAATAGATAGAGGCAAGAGGGAGATGCAGAAAAGTATCGGACTTAGAGAGTCTTCTTGAAAGACCCCCCTCTTATATGTGACAAAGCTTGTAGTCACTTGTCTTTTATCAGATGTTATGACAAATCTTGTCCGCCACAAGAGCATAAACTCTTTTATGCATCTCACTGTTTTTGGATGCACCTTCCATGCACTCAAGGAGCTTAATAAGTAGCTCATGGTTCGTGTTATCGAATGCCTTACGGTAATCATCCAAGCCATGGACAGATTGCTTCGATACCTGATTGAGTCCTGGGTAATACGCCTGTCTATTAACATATTCTTCCTGCAAGCTGCCAGCCCTCTCGTGCATCCACGTTGTTCGACTATTACACTCCATACCGGCTCGATAGATGTTAACCTTCATGCGTTCACGCCAACTTAAGTCACACGGGCGATCGCGCGACGGTCGGTTGACCGTCCACGTTTTTTCATGATTAGCATGCTATTTTCTCTACTTTTCGTGAATTATTTACTGGCATGAAAGCAAAGAAACTCTGATACAACTCGGAAAACACCTTCTCTATCAAAATTCTTTATTTAGACAACATATAGTTAGTCACTTGAAAAAAGTACATAATTTGACACTTGTAACTTGAAACTACAATATAATCAACTTACGAGTAGGTGGCACAGAAAAAAGGAACTCTTGGCAAAAAGTTAGCCTTTAGCAGATAAAAAGTAGGAAACATGGTGAAAAAAAGTATACAACGGAAGTAAAAAATTAATATTTTTTATTAATAGTTGTCACAGTAGAGAGGGAAGAACAACATAACTGATAGGATAAATCCAGAAAGCACGCCCATATAAAGTCATACATAATATCTGGGGAAATAGAAAAGAAATAAACTGCAAAAATAGTGCAGAAAAACATATATAATGTTATTACATTGTGCACTGATGTGGTGAAAAAAATTTTCTTCAGCGTTCGCGTGACTGTCAACAGACCGCCCGACCTTGCGTCTCCGTGTTTGGAACTGTTTTAAGTGTGATGACGGGGGTGGGTCAATCTAACTTTTGCCGGAAATAGCGGTCGTGAGTGTAACTAAAGAATACATGCCCCTCCCATCTCACCCAAAGCTCACTGGTGAGCGTGATATTCGAAATTCCAAAAACGCGGTCACTTGACCGTCCACGCGAACGGTTGAGGGTTAATATCCTCTCTTTGAGGATGCCAGTGAATAGCTTGTAGCTGGTGTTTAAACAAGCTATGGGCCTGTAGTTCTTTGGACATGAAAAATCTCCGGTCTTAGGGATCAATACCGTGCGTCCTTCCACTAGCCACTGCGGGACGGGTTGTTCTCCGTTTAAGAAAGTAGTAAATATACGAGCTAGATGTTGGTGCGTAGAAGTAAACTTCTGCCACCAAAGGTTGTTGATTTTATCTGGCCCTGGCGCTGAAAAGTTCTTAGTTCTAGCGATAACTTTCTTCACTTCTTCAGCAGTAATTAGTGGACACTCTTCCTCTGGACATTGTAACCTTTGCCTTTGGCAAAAGTTACGAAAGAGTGATATATCAGAAGCGTCTTCATTTAGCTGATAAGTATCTCCATATACTTGCTCCCAGAAGACTTGAATCTCTTTTCGACTAGGCGGATTTTTAACCTCACATGACGCTTCATTGAATAGACGGGAAGGATTAGTGGAAAAGGTGGAATTTTCCTGAATCCACTTGACTCGCCATTCAAGGCGCTGTTTCGCTGTTGAAAGAGATCTTATTTTTTGCGTCCAGTGCTGCTTGATGAACATTTGATGCATGCCATCTCGCCGTTTCAATTTTGAACTGAAGCTGTGCAATACGCTCGCGTGTCTTACTCAGACGTGCCGAAGTATCGTTACTTCTGTCGTCGCTAAGCAGGGAGACCGCCTTCTCGTAAACTACACAGTTCAGATTCCAGAGACTAACATCTTCGGGGAGCAAATCGCGGAGAGCAGTATTAGCTTCGGCTAATTTGTCCATCCTGAGGAAGACTTTTTGGTGGATAGATCTCCTACTTCTCATGTTGGCATTATCGGCTATCTGCAAAGGTGGTCTTACTGGAACGGGTGGAATGTTCGCTGGAGGATGTTGCTCCTCTTCCTGTTGATAAAGAGATTCATATTCGTTTTTTCGCAAGAAGGATACCTGATCTCTTGAATACTGAGGCGTTTTATGAGCATATTCCGGGTGCATATTGCCCCAACGGTCACGTAACCTCTTCATGAATCCTCTCCCCGTCGGTGAGCTTCTTTGCCAACAAGTAAGAAGGTCCCTCCTGAGTTGGTCCGACCATTTAAATCGATGTTCTCGCGTTTGTCCGGGGCCATTGCCTGGTCGTAGCCTCGGTTCGATCCTATTGCCACTCCCAACTGAACCATGGCCTCCATCCGAGAGAGGCCTATTGTGGGTGGCACTGCGCGATACTTGTGTCGTAACCGCATAATTCGTTGCATTGGGGAGTTAGCCCAAAGCATTATCGGAAGCATTTTTGGTTAGAGTTGGATTTTTTGTTTGCTTGAATACTATGCACGGGGTTGTCCCGGTATATTATCAGTCACGGATGCATTATTATAATGCAAGCAAGTGATCTGATAAGAGCGTGTGCCTTGACATATTGGGCAAAGCCTGGTTTTTACCCCATCATTCACGGACTGGGTTGCAGTCAAGTGCATGATGGGGGGACCTACAGCTTAAGGTGGGTTCCGAACCATCAGAACCTCGGTAAAGGTACATAGAAAAATGTCAAGAGGTACCGGCTCAGGGATCGAAAGCCGGGCCTCTGAGGTGAAGTCCGAGCGTCTCACCAACTGAGCCACCGAGGCTCCTTTATTATTAAGAATTAAGAATTATTATTATTTTTTGTTTCAAACTTTTTCTCGGGTGAACCCGGTTTTTCGTCATAGCCACGGAGTAAGTCAAGTGACTGATGAGATGAGGATGTTATAAGTTATTTCAATACGTTGTTTCGAATTATTTACGATGATGTTGTAGGTACAAAATTAGAAGCATGGTGTAGTTTGCAGTTTGGCTTTGCCGCTGTTATCCTTACACAGCGGCCGAGAGTGTTGAAGGTGACACCAGTCGCCTCTGGATGCTTTCTTAGAGCT
>CAKNXH010060614.1:7095-35264 GCA_932178445.1 Andricus quercusramuli | reverse complement strand
ATTACCATAACTTCCGTACTCTTCAATAAAATGTATTGATATTATAGTTCAATCGATTTGGCTCGAACCAAGAAATCTTTCATGTTCTTGCATCAACTTTGAATTATGTTGAAGAAAAAAGTTTTACTATAAAAAACCGTATTTTAAAATATTATGCATATGCATTACCATAGTTTCCTTACTCTTCAATAAAATGTATTAATATTATAGGTCAATCGATTCGTCTCGAATCAACGCATATTTTCTGTCTTTGCATCCACTTTGAATTATAATTATAATTATAATAATGTTTTATCAACTTTGAATTATGCTAATGAAAAAAGTTTTACTATAAGAAATCGATTTTTAAAATATTATTGAGTGCTGAAAAAAAACGCACTTAATATTTTTAAAAATCCTTCCGTCTGTTTCAAGATATTAGTGAGGAAAATAGGCCCTCCAAATTTCATCGAATTATCTGCAACCGTTTTCTAGTTATCGTGTTCACAAAAAAGCGTGACATCCACACATCCACAAATCCACACATCCACACACAAAGCTTCCTCTATGAGGAAGCAAAATTACGAAAGAATTAGTAGATTGTTGGAGGATTTAAAAGTATCTCCAGAAATTTTGGTTCAGGGCCGCCAAGAACTAAGAGAGAGAGAGAGAGAGAGAATCACACTTCTCTCTTCTCATCTTTCGAGGGTGGTAGAATAAGATAGGAAATCTAAGGCCTGACAATACGTCAGTTGGTAATGTAGTATTGTTTTTATGAACTAAACAAGCAATATTATACGCCCGCTATAGCGAGGGGTAAACATTGCATCGCCATATAAAAAAGGTTATTATGTTTCAAATTCTCTAATTGTACAAAATGAAATTGTTCGGAAAAAAAGTTAGAATAAATAATAGTTTTTAATTATTTTTTATTCTTGTGAATTGTTTGGAATTATTTTAAACTCTTTCAAATTCTTTCGAATTCTTTAAACTTCCTTGAAATCAACTGAATTCCTTCGAATTTCCAGATATATCTGAATTCATCTAAATGGTCTGAATGATCTGAATTCCTTGAATTCGTGAAATTTTCTAAATTCTTAGAATTCTTTGAATTCCAAGGACTTCAAAATAATTCAAAGAATTCATAGGAATTCAAGAAATTCTACGAATTCAGGAATTCAGAAGATTGAACGGAATCTAGGGTATTTGAAGAATTCAAAGAATTTCAGAAATGTAGAATATTGAAGGATTTTACGGAATCCAGAATATTAAAGGATTCATAGAATATAAGGAACTTTAGGAAATTGAAGGAATTTAGAGAATTAAGAATATTTAAGGAGTATATTCCCTGAATCAAAGATTTCAAACAATTGAGGAAAGTTTTAGATTTTTACGAATTCAGAGAATGCAAGGAATTTGGAATATTCAACTAATTCAGGATATTCAGAGAATTCAGGAAATTCAGAGAAATCAAGGAATTTAGAGAAATCAAAGATTTGAGACAATTCAAAGATTTAATTATATTTAAGGAATTTAGAGAATTCAAGGAAATCATAGAATTTAAAGAATTCAGAGATTTCAAAGAATTGAGAGAATTGGAGGAATTCAGATCATTTTAGAAATTTAGAGAATCAAAAGAATTAACAGATTTTCAGTATACCATTAAGCCATTTCCCTTTCGGGGTAGGCGTGACACTACCCGATTCGGGTAGTGTTTCTAGGTGGATAGTTTCTTGTAGTAGAGAACTACAAGTGTGGGCTCACCACACCCATGACGCCAACAACACGCAGTAGTATTATTCCCGAATGGTCACCCATCCAAGTACTAAACGCGCCCAGCACTGCTTCTGCTTGCTTTTAATACTTCTGCTGTTAATAGAGACTTTCAGGGATACAAGAGCTTTTAACGAATTCAAAGAACTTCAAGAATTCAGAATATTGAAGGATTTCAAGGAATTCAGAGAAATCAAGGATTTTTAAGAATTTGCAGATTTTCAAGAAATCAGGAAATATGCCAAATTTTCATTGCTCTAAATATAAATCGCTTAATTTGAGAACAAATAATTGAAATTTTTTATTTAAAGTTTTGAAAACTGTGACTCTTTAGTTTGAGAGACTTTAAATTCGACACTGTACGATTTTTCAGTGATTCAAATTAAAAAAATTTCAATTTAAAACGTTTCAAATTTGAAAATGGTCCCTTTTTAGGTTGTAGAATTAATGAATTTTCAGTTTTAAATGCTAAATAAATAGTGAAATTATTTAAATTTGTAAGCCTAAGAATGAAAATGTTCACATTTACATAGCCTCCAAGACTTTAAAAGTGTACAATCTTAAGTATTCCTCGTTTATAGGTTATTTAATATCAAATATGTAAAATTAATTATTCAACTAATCATTGCTTCTTATTTGATTTTCAACTATAAAATATAATTATTTTCAAACAAGTTTGAAATATTTTTTCCACTTTTGCAAAAATACATTGACAATAGAATTCATTTTAAAAATATTTTCTGATTCAAGTAGTATTATTGCCTGCGACAAACCTATTTTGCTATTTAAAGAAGTTTTATAAAGTATTTAACATAATTGAAGTTCAAATCACATTTTCATAACCTGACAATTAAGGAACATTGCATTTAAATTCAATGTTTTCAACCCTTCTACAGGGATTAATTCTCAGATAATTGTATACATTTCCATTTTATACATTCTATGGCGACGAAATGTTAATAATTTTATTAACTATTGTAAATCTGTATTTTTCCACTTATTATTTTATCCACTTTTTATTTATAGCTTATATCGTTCTAGAGTTAAAAAAATTTCACAAATATTCACTTACAATTTCCAAACTTACCAACATCAGTTTTTATCCAGAGACCACTCCAACTTAATGATCAAGAATTATCCAAAGGATTGTAATAGAATTAGCTTAGAACTTTAGTAAGAATGGTTAGAGCTACAAAATTTCACGTATTGATATTGTTCTTCGTAAAAGATGAAAAATATAATGCTTTGAACTTAAGTAATCGTAGTAGATATCGGTATTTATCAGTTCGTTAAACGGTATTTTGTAAAATTTATAATCGTATCTTTAAGGTTAATCAAAAAGATAAATATATCACATTCTGATAGAAAACCATTTTAAATTAAATTAAATTTTTAATGATACATGATACACATTATCAAAAAGTTACGTATGATACACACATGGGTATTTTTCACCCGGCGACTCTTTGAAAGCTTCTATCTCCTGATTAAATTAATAAATTTAAACAATTTTTTTTTGAATAGATAGGAAATTTATTCTGGAAGACGAAGAAAATATTAATATAACGGCAAAAATTTTATTTACAAAAATCCGAAGAAAACTTTTCGTTCTTTTTTCAAAAATTCATAAGACCGTTGAGTATTTTGTACCCAGTGTGTATCATGAGGGTTAGCAATATTAATTTTCAACCAAACATGAAACAGTTCAATTTCCAGTTGAACACATTTATTTTCAGTAAAAATAAGATTGCATTCGCAATATTATAGGTACATTTTTTAATAAAGTTATGAATCTTTCACCGTAAAAAAAAATTTTAACACAGTAGTTCATCTTGTAACTAAGTAATTGTTTTTTTAACAAAAAACATTCATTTTGTAACTTCTCGCTGAAAACCGAGTGTTTAAACAATACAAAATTATTTCAATCATTAATAATTTTGAGTAAAATATCAAATAAATAACCGAATAGCGGAAGAAATTCCTCACTTAAAATCAATTGAGCGTATTGAGCGTATTATGCATTTAAAGCTGAAAATTAATCCATTTTACAACTTAAAAGTGAACCATTCTCTAATTTGGAGTCTAAAATTTTTAATGCACAGGTTTGAAAACGTATAAGAATTACAAATTTGTTTCCTTTTTTTAAATTAAGATCTTTATATTTAGAGCAATGAAAATTTGAGTAATTCAAAATTAAACTTCAACAATTGTGTACAAAAAATAAGAGGCTTTAAGGATAAATATTTTGGAATTTGATACGTTTCATGGGAAGAGAAAGGAAGTATTCAAGAAAAAGAAGTGTAAAATGTCAGCAGGAATCAGCCCCTTTCATCGTCCATCTAGGTTAGTCCTGGGTAAATAAACCGGCTCTTCTTTAGCTGGAAACCGTCGTCTCATGTTGACGATTTGGCTTGGAGGCTGTCAACTACTGCTGGCAGATGTGGGTAAGCTCCTGCTCACCACCTGAGTTGGAACTCGTCCACTCCTGTTATCAAGTAGGACTGGAGACTGTCAACTCCTGTTACAGTCGTTGCTCGGACCGGCTGCGGGTTCCCGTAGACGGCGGGGAGACGGATGCCTCCAAAATATCCTGTTCGCTCTCCTCTTCCAATAGTTCCGTCTCATCCGAAAGAAACCCCGAGGACGGCTTGATGGAGCGCCAAGTAGGATTTCTCCGGGAGGCACCTAGGTACTTTGTTTGGTTAGAGAAACGTCTCCGCCCTGGCGGACCGGCCGAACGCAAACATTACGCTACAGCGTAACGGTAAAGTAATGGTAAAGTAATGGTAAAGTAATATGACATTATAATTGATAAAAGAAACAAAATTAATATGTAAACTGTTGCAATTATAATAAAGCGTTAAAATTTACGTTAAATGGTCATGCCGTCATTGCAACAACTTGCTTTCTCATCGTTAAAAAATAAAAAAACAAAGTGGCTGTCATTCAAGTCAGGCCCCTGCAGACTGGCAACCCACTTGAAGCCCCGTTAACGGGTTGCCAATATGCAGGGGCACGACTGCAATGACAATCACTATGTTTTTTTATTTTTTAGCGCTGCAAAAGCAACTTGTTGCAATTACGGCATGGCCATTTAACGTAAATTTCAACGTTTTATTATAATTGCAACATTTTAAATATTAATTTTGTTTCTTTTATCAATTATAATGCCATATTACTTTACCATTACTTTACCATTACTTTACCGTTACGCTGTAGCGTAATGTTTGCGTTCGGCCGGTCCGCCAGGGCGTGCACGGTTTGATGGAGTGACCCGCGAGATGTTTGCCACACCAATGGTTGAGATAGAGCGGTTCAGCAATTATGTTGAAAAAAAGAACAAGAAACGATTCTTCAGTCATATATTGCTCTGAAGAGAGCAGATGGTTTAAAATATAATGGAGAGGGTGGAGTCAATTAAGACCCAGAGTATTTCCAAAACAAGACTAATTTATTCTTCTCTTCTCCCTAGACTAGGCTCAGAGAGATGAGAATATCTGCGTGCGCGCTCGGGGAAGTTGAGAGGCAGACTCAGGTTCGGTAGAAAAAAAGGGTGGGGATGAGGGAGCCCCAACCATCGTCGCCTCTTGTGAGATCCAATGCACGGGAGTGGGCAGATGGCGCGGCGAAGCCGCCCCATTCCCGCGCTCGCGGTTTATGATCTCCCCGAAGAATAATCGGACTCGAAGAAGTTGTTGAGCATTACCCGTTCAGGCATTATTACACAATCTGAGAAAAATTTCAGATGACTGATATTTGAAGTGGCATTTGTTATAAAGTGAGGCCAAATTCATAGTAGTCATAGTCATAAGTGTGAAAGAGGTGCTCTTATGCGCCATCTATTAGTGTCTCACTTGCACTCACGCTTCTCTATGACTACTATGAAGTTGACCTTACGGTATATGGGATGAAAGCCCGCAGGCGGGAAAACCCACAAAATCTGATAATTTATTTAATGAAAGAAAAGTAAAGAAGAAGAGTGGGAAGGGGGCAGAGGGGTTGAAAAATGGAAGTCGCTGATTGACTTATTTCATGAGGAAGTCTTTTGGCATCGCGTGCTTGCGAAGCGGATAAAAAATATATTTTTCTAGAGAGGAGATATGTTCAAAGGTGATAATGATGTAGATTCATAGAATTTAGTGGCGGTTTCTTTGATATACTCTAAAATGTAAGGTAATTGAAATTCTCTGTGGAGGACAGAGTTCTTAGTATATCTAGGAGTTTTTGTGATACGTCGAAGGAATTTATTTTGTATGATCTGGAAGGGATTGATGTTACTTTTAGACTCACCTCCGCAAATTGTACAGGCATAGGTTATGATTGGTCGAACAAAACATTTTGTAAATCAGGATACCATATTCAGGTTTTAGACTCGAGTGTCTATTAATAATAGGATTTAAACGCAAGATAACCCCGAGAGCTTTCCCTTTAGTTTCATGGATATGCTGCTCCCAATTAAAACGTTTATGAAATATACGCCCTAGGTATTTTACGGAATATTTCCATTCTATTGGTTTATTAAACATTTTTGGTGGATCTATTTTAGCAGGCTTTCTGACTAGAGAAGAACTGATTCTGACTTTGCTAAATTAATTTTTATTCTCCAAAGCTTAGCCCATGCCTCAATGACTTCAAGAGCTTTGTTAAGTAATCTCAATATTTTCGGAATAGACCAAGAAGAAGTAAATAGTGCGTTGTCGTCTGCATACAATCCAATTGTAACTACGGGGAACTCAGGGATGTCGTTAACGTAGATAATGAAGAATACCGGTCCTAGAATTATGCTTTAGGGCACACCCGCCCGGATGGGTTTCTCTTTTGAAAGTGTCTGGCCTATTTTGACTGAGGATTTCGTGTTGGAGAGATAAGAATGTATGAAATGGATAAGCCCTTTTGGGAAATTGTAATTCATCAGTTTTCTAATCAGTCCTACATGCCAGACGCTATCAAAGGCTTTTTCTACATCGAGGAAAATAGCTCCAGTATGTTTTCTTCAATTGAAATTTAAGCTAATGGCTTCGGTAAGCTTAAGTATCATGTGCTGCGTAGAGTGACCTTTTCTAAAACCGTATTGTTGTGGTTTAAGGATGCTGTTTTCCTCGAGGTGATAGTTTACGCGAGTGAGTATTATTTAAAAAAAAAAAGTTCTCATTTTATTAAGAAGACTAATGGGCCTGTAGCTGGTTGGATGATATGGATCGTTGCATTCTTTCTGAAAAACTAAGATTTGAGCTATTTTCCATGAATTAGGAAAGTAGCTTAGTTGAATACAAGTATTAAAGATAGTGGCGAGGAGAGTTTGACATGAGATCGAGAGTTTTTTGAGAAAATAGGAGAAAATTTGTTCACATTCAACAATATGTTGAGGGTCAGATGGCTCGTCAAGTGGAGTGAAGTTAAATTCATAATTTGCTGCTAGGAGATTTGCTTTATAGGTAGGAGAAAGCGCGAACGTTCGATCTCGATTTTTGAGAGGGGGAATATTAGTTCGCGGCTTTGTCAGGGCTTTAGTCATACGATATACAGAGTTATCTTGAATTTGAAGTTTACCGACTTCTTTATTCCACCTTTTGCATCTGTGCTCTTGAACTTTAATTGCCACGGTTTTCCGAAGTTAGCTAATGATGTTTTTAAGGATACAGTTTTTAGTTCTTTGATGTTTTTGGGCAAAGTTTATTGCGAGTTTGGATAAGGTCTTTAATTTCGCAGCTGAGAGGTGGATCGTGTTTTTTAGTGGTAGTCTGAGGAACTGAAGTGTGAATGGCAGTTTTTATGTTAGAGGTGAGATTAGTTATTGCTACGTCAATGTGAGTAGTGTTTGCCATTGAGGGTTCAAAATTAACATGTGTTTCTAGGGTCATGTTGAATTTTTGCCAATTTGCTTTTGCAAAATTATAGCTAGGCGCGACCGGGGCTTTTCCACAATTAGTGAGAAGGCTTAGAAGAACTGGTCGATGATCTGAGTCTAATTCATCAATAGTGAGAGTGACGTGATTGTAGAAGTTTTTTTTTGAAATCGCAAGGTCAATAAGGTCAAATTTATGTTCGGCGTTGTGAGGGAAAAGGGTATGGGAATTTGGTGTGGAGAAAGACAGATACTGGTCGTTTATGAATTCAAACAATTGTTTTCCGATTTTGTTAGTTTTTCTGCTATTCCAAGCTAAGAGTTTTGCATATACGTCCCCGGCAGCAATTACCGAGGGTGCAAGTTTGAATATTTTTCTGTAATCCTTTTTTATAAATTTGCGGAAAGGAGTCTGATAGAGCGATACTATGGCATATGGCTTTCCGTGTATTTTTATTTGTATAGCAGTAGCTTGTAGAGGTAATTCATGTATTTTTTTAAGGATACCCTGAGCCTCAGGTTCGGTGGCCGAGACGCATGCTTCTATGGAAGGGCGCGCAAGCTCCTTCTCAAGATTCTCAAGATTCGGAATTCTCAGCTCTCCCTTTTTGTATATTGAAGATGTATATCAAATTTGATATCTTCAAAATTAAAAACCTCTATTTCAAATCTATAAAACTAAAATCAAGTTTTAAATTTTCGACACAATATAAAAATTAAAATTTTCGGAATGAAACACTCAGAATTAATATTTTAATACGGATACATATTTGAAATTTAACTATTTCACTCTGTAATAACTTTTGAATGAAATTCTGCGCAATTGAAAAATTCGGTAAAAGCATTTGAAACTCAATATTTTTCAAGGAACTTTCCAGTTTTCCAAGTCCTTTTGCAAATTAATCTGGGGAAAAAATTAATAATTTTCTAAAGTGCATATTTTAAATTAATGCCTTTCAAATTACATATTTCTTTTTTTAGAATTGACTTATTCAGTTATTCAAAGTTTCCAATTTTTAATTATTTTAAAAGGTAAAAATTGATTATTTAGGCTAGCATTAATTTTAATGATTTTCTAAACTATGAAATATAATTATTTAAACGATAAAATCGTAGAAGATTCAGAAATAAAACCAAACAATTTTCAATGATTTGATACATGCTTCCAATTAAAAAATGTTAAATGTTAAACGATTCCAGTTTCAAATAATTTGATGTTGAAAATGTCAAACTGAAAACTGATCAAGGAGTAAGAATAAAAAATATTACATTGACAGTTTTTGAAGATTTAAATGGGAAAAGTCAAACAACTTTTATCATTTTTAAATTCATTCTGACTTTTTTATATAATAAACTGAGAAGGTTGAAGACTCCACTCTTGCTTGAAATGAAAAATTGTAATTACACAAGAACTCCAATATAAGGCCGATTGATTTAGTTCTTCCTAGAACTGCTGGCCCACGCAGTTTCTCAGCGCACATGCTGTGTCAACAATACGTCGCCACCACGCACCATTCGTCCAACGACGAATTTAGTGCCACGGCCACTGTGAGGCAACCCCCGAAACTAGCCTTATATTTGAGTTCTTGTGTGTAATAGAATTAAGCAATTGAATAATTTTTACTAAAACTAATATTAGAAGTCAACAAAAAGGCAAAATATATTTATTTCAAGAATATAAGTCTCCAATTATTATTTTGAATTATTATTTTGAAAGAAAGAGGAATAAAAAAAAGCATTTCTGCGAATCAACTTCATGGTACGAATGGAGTTCATTAGATGCGAAGAATGCAAGATGCGAACAGAACTAACTTCATAGTGCGAAGAGAACCAACTTCATACTCCGAACAGAACCAACTTCATACTACGTATACTTATAGATTATTATATATAATTAACTCAAATTATAATAAACATGTCTTGGTTATATATTTATGTTGTATTGAATTGATTGGAATGATGTTCATCTAATAACCCTGAAAATCCCATATCAAGTTAACAAACGGAGGAGGCAATTTGAATGAATAGAACTCACAAAATTTCAAACAAGTTGAGATCTGTCAATAATCTAAATGAAAGAAAGGGTAAGTGTTGAAATTTACTTTGTCAATTTTGTCCTTTTAAAGGAAGCTACCAGATCCGAATCATAAAAATTGGAATGTAACAATGAAAGTGTTAATATTTATCTTAGTACAATGTTTTGAAGAAATAGTATATTATGCTAAAAGTAGGGAATGTACGCAGTTCCACATGAGTGTGAAGATTGCTGTACGAGCTAGAGGCGAAGCGAAGGCGAGTTGTCGGCGAGCCGAAGATGAGATGGTAGCCAGTACTGTAAACTTCACATGAGTTATAACTCCATACTTTACATATATACTTATCGTGCAGCGCATTTTACGCGAACTACTGCATCTAGTTTCTTAGTCAACTTTTCGTTGTGGAAATAACATTGCACATAATAGATTGTTAGGACTTGTTACTCCCTCCAAGGAGAAACTGATGTAGAAAAAGACTTGGGTTCAGGTTTCTGGTTCGCAATCTAATACGAAAACCTGAATAAAAGTTTTCCAAACATTTCCGGAAATCTTCGTTAATTGTTGATAAGTTTTTATAGGCCCTGGCGGTCCGAACGAACGGAGCGGATACGCTACAGCGTATCCTTATAGTATCCACATCGTATCCTCTCCGTATCATGCAAGAAAAACTGACTAAGAAAGGAAGATGAACATTTCACTTATTGAAATTCGGATTCTACGTGAAATTTTGCGTTAAAAGGTCACGGAGTAATCGCAATAGTTTTTCTTGCAACAATAAAAACTTTCAAAAAATATAATACTTATCTATAACGTGGACTGAAGGCGACTTCAAACGCATCGTCGACGGATAAAGCCTATGAACTGCTACTGAATGACGATGCGTTTGAAGTCGCCTTCAGCGCACGTCATCGATAAGTATTATATTTATTAAAAGTTTTTAATGTTGCAAGAAAAACTATTGCGATTACTCTGTGACCTTTTAACTCAAAATTTCACGTAGAATCCGAATTTCAACAAGTGAAATGTTAATCTTTCTTTTTTAATGAGTTTTTCTTGCATGATACGGAGAGGATACGATGTGGATACTATAAGGATACGCTGTAGCGTATCCGCTCCGTTCGTTCGGTCCGCCAGGGGGCTGGTCAGGTTTTCGCACGTTTAGGATTTCGTGTCGGATTTCGAACTAGAAACCCGAGCAGGCCCACCGGGCTCAGTTAAAAAAATGTTCACAATTCTAAAAGTTACCAAGAAAGTTACTCTGATGGTAACTTATCTGGAGAAGCATGTACTTTACATGCAAATTACATGGGTGAGAATATCTTCGTTCAATGGGTCAGTTCGAGTTTTGTTATCGGTTTGTCAGGTTTTGTGGTTAGCCCGGCCTGATACCCAAACTCGACCCGATAATTCAAGCAAACTCTTCACGACTGCAGTTTACTCTGGGCAGTATAGTTATACAGCACCTATAGCTGCGCAGTATGGTTATACAAAACATATTGGTGATTTAAATATGCTATACGACACTGTCGGCCCTTACGCGAACTAACCAATATGGCCGTGTATGACATTAAACACACGTAAAACATCACGAAACCCAGAAAAAACATAGCGTTTAAGTGTAATGATCATACAACTGAATAAATAGGTGCTGTAATAAGTAGCCTTGATGAGCAAAATACTTCCAAGCTGATCATTTTTTGCTCCAATAATGGGATTTGCATATCAGTATCGGAATTAACAAGTTTCGGAGGTTGTTGCGTCAGTGGTTATGACTCCAAAGAGAATAAAACCCTCAATTTAAGTTTTCATTCAGTGTCACAGATATTGGAAGTATTAAAATAAAAAGGCAAAACTTATTTGGAAAAATTGAAGTTGTAGATAAACACAGTGTGTGGTTGAGAAATTTAAATGTGAATGATTGTAACGTCAAGAATTTACTTGTCTGCTCCTTGCATTTTAAAGAAAATAATTACTTGTTTCTAGCATGGTATACTAAATATTAATTAAATATTAATATTCAATATTATTGTTCAACAAAATAAATTAAAATAGGCCACCATTAATTATAAATCTTCCTGTTGTTTCGTGTGGTTTTGAAGTTAAAGCAATGGTTTGAAGGCACAATGTATATATTTTAACTTTTTCGAGAGCTTTTATGTAACTCCGCACATTACGATCATACCAGATTTAATGATATTTTGGCCTTTGATCATAAATTATTGCTACTACACCACATTATCCATATGGCTTCCGTGGCCATGTTTATAAAGGACACAGCAGCGCCCCTTTTGGCATGATGGATGTTTTCATTCCCAATAGTTGCACACTTCACAGTGTAGTTTGGTCGCCTCTTATGGTAGCGCAGTACAGTTCTATAGCTTTTGAGGATGTGCAGTATACGTTTACATGGTGAAAATAATAAGTAGCTGGGACAACTATTTTAGGAATTTAATATTTTGTTGAAGAATTTGATTAGTTTATGCAATTTAAAAAATTCGTTTTCAAAATGAATATTTACATGGATTAATACACGTTTGCAGGTTAGTTTTAATACTTGAGTCTAACTATAGTAGTGAGTTTACTTTTTTACTTGTAAATATTGTGAATCAATACCCTATATAGCAAAATTTCAATACATTTTTCACAAAATTCAACACTTTTCCGGGTTTTTATGAAAGTCGGTAGCAGAGCGGTTTTCGGACTGCTGGACATAATTTTGGGGTTACAATTAACAAAATCTGAATTTTTTTATCCTCACTCTTTTGAGAATTCGAAAGTGACGAGTACTGGAAGACATTCGAGTACTCGAAAACTATAGATTTTTTCAGAAAGCTTGAACCCGCACTCGACCATACACGACTTGAATTGATAGAACTAAGCTGTAACAGCTGTAACCACGTCTCACGACCGTGAGATAGGTGGGTACAGTCTGCGATGAATTCAATACGATGATCCGGAAAAAGTCTCGTGCACCCTGAGGACACGGAGCGACCCGGGGACGACCGCCCTCTGCATTTTCCCCGCAAGTGTCTCAGCATTTTGTTGACACACAGGGATGGTTTTCAGACTATTAACCAGTGAAACTTTGGCACCTTCAAGAGCGCCGATAATTAAGACGATTAGCTTAACAGAATATTCGGGGTATAACCGTCGCATCTTCCTTATAAGATCTTTATACCTCGCTTTCTTTTCTTTTTCCTTTGCTGTGACGTTTTTGTCAGCTGGTGCCGGAAATTCGATAACGAACATGGTTCGTTTCTCGAAGTCAAGGAGAACTGTGTCAGGCCTCGAGTGCGCAACACAAACAATTGTCGAGAATATGAATTTCCAGTATATACGGCACTTCTCATTTTCGACAATTGACTCTATTTCCTTACGAGCGTTTAGCGGAGCGGTATTTGGGCCAATTCCGTAAGAGTCACAGAGATGGTAATAAAGCACTCTTAGTGCCGCATTGTGCCTTTGGATGTAGGTCGTTCCCGCATGAGTTGGCCAACTAGATAGTATGTGTCCTAGATGCTCGGGGTGTGCATGACACGCTCTACAGCTATCATCGGGAATATTTTGGCTCAAAATGTGGCGACGGTATGCTAGAGTGGAAATGACACCGTCTTGAAACGCCAAAATGAAACCCTCCGTGCCCGCCTTCAATCCGGACCATTTAAGGAAAGCATACATTAGCTCATACGATATCGACTGATCCTCCACATTTCTGAGGAAGATGCCGCGCATCCTCCTGTGGAGGAGCTCTTCGCGGAAGTTTTTCTCCTGTGCTTTCTTAATCCGGGCCTTCAGAAATGAGTATTCAAGATGGATAAGATTTGATGCATTTTACTCACTCCTGGTATTTAAGTTGAGGCCGAGTGTCTCAGCAGCCTCCTCCGCTGCTTTGTACAGAAACGCCCCTCCGCCCTCTTCTTCATGTTTTCCGACCATTTTAAGAAGAGGCTCTTGTCCATTTGCAACTATATGTGCTGTACCCAGAGTAATCCTGTTGTGAAGACATTCAAGATTCAGTATTCCGCGACCACCTAGGCGGCGTGAGATGTAAAGTCGCGGAACAGAAGACTTAAGGTGCATGCTTTTGTTCATGTGCAAAACCTTTCGCGTCCCGATATCAAGGGATCTGAGCTCGTCATTCGTCCATGGAACCACATCAAATGAATAGAGTACTACCGGGATGGCAAGCATGTTCGTTGTAGATACTTTGTTCTTAGCCGACCGTTCGGAACACCAATCTGCCGGATGAGACGTTTGTATCTGCTTCGGAGAGTATCCGTTATAGATGTCACGTCCTGAATGCGGCTCTGTGTCACGCCCAGGTATGTATAGTTCTCTCCAACGCTGAGGTGTCGTATTGCGCTTCTGTCGACGAACTCAGGGTCTTCGGGGATGCCATTAAGTTTTCCTTTCCTCAAATTAACCGTGGCGCACTTCTCTAACCCGAACTCCATTCCAATCTCTTGAGTGCACCCTTTGACAATTTTTAGAGCTTGATGTAGTTTCTCTTTATTTCTAGCATAGATCTTGAGATCGTCCATGTAAAATACGTGAGTGACCTTATTCTTTCGATCTCCAGGTTTGCCACAGACGTATCCTTCGGAATTATGAAGTGCGAGAGACAGTGGCAATAATGTGAGGCAAAAGAGAAGAGGGCTCATGGTGTCGCCCTGGAATACACCTCTCTGCAAGGTGACACTGTTAGTGATCACACGATGTTTTCCAGATGAGATAGCAAAATCTGGATTTCCAAGGCATTAATCTCTCTCTATGCACCTCACGATGTGTGGATGAACCTTCAAGCTTTTCAACAGACAGATGATAAGTCTATGGGAGGTTGAATAGAAAGCTTTCCGGTAATCAATCCAGGCCATCGATAGGAATCGCTGATAGGGTGCTGCGTCTTTACAAACACACCTATGAATGAGCAGGTTTTCCCGACATCCTGCTACGCCTTTCTTTGAGCCGCGTTGTTCATACATCTCTCACCACACAGGTCCAATTGTCCGAAAAATCCTATCATTTAGGATAGCTGTAAAGATCTTATACAGTGTGTTCAGACAAGTTATTGGCCTGTAATTCTTAGGGTCAGCTAAGTTTCCCGACTTCGGCAGGAGCATTGTGCGCCCTTCCACCAACCACTCCGGAATAGGCTCTTCCAACTTTAGACATAAGGTGAAAATTCTGGCCAGATGCTGGTGGGTTGAAGGAAACTTCTTCCACCAGAAGGTCTTGGTACCATCTGGACCGGGAGCGGGATAGTTCTTCATGACTCTTAATACGTTTTTCACCTCCTCGCTAGTGATAGGTCGGCATTTCTTCTCAGCTGTTATGAGGGCATTGCACAGCTCCTTGAAGCCATTTATGTTCTTTGAGTCTTCTTGAAGTGGATGTTGCACCTCGTAGACTTCTCTCCAAAATGCTTCGACCTCATCTGATTTGGGAGGATGGTCGACAGTAACTGGAGGGTCTTGGAAGATTCGTGATAGGTCAGACAAAAATTGTAGATTTTCTCTGACCCACCTCTCCTTCCGCTCTAGACTTCTCTTAGCGTATGCGTCCCGCATTCAGTGTGTGATTGACTACATAACATCCGACAGGACTTTCACCGCCAAGGTTCGAAAGTTCGCGCGCGAACTGCGGATCCGTCATCACACAATCAACAAGTCAAAGCTACTGACCATCAGGCAGCATATTGTTGACAGAATACGAGTACTATCTAAGGCTAAGAGAAGTCTAGAGCGGAGGAAGAGGTGGGTCAGAGAAGATCAACAGTTTTTGTCTGCCCCATCTCGACTCCTCCAAGACCCTCCAGTTACTGTCGACCATCCGCCCAATCCAGAGGAGGTCGAAGCATTTTCGAAAGAAGTCTACGAGGTCCAACATCCACTTCAAGAAGATTCAAAGATCATAAATAGCTTCAAGGAGCTGTGCAATGCCCTCATAACAGGTGATGAGGAATGCCCACCTATCACTACCGAGGAGGTAAGAAACGTATTAAGAGGCATGAAGAACTATTCCGCTCCCGGTCCAGATGGTATTAAGACCTTCTGGTGGAAGAAGTTTCCTTCAACCCGCCAGCATCTGGCGAGAATTTTCACCTTATATCTGACGTCGGAAGAGCCTATTCCGGAGTGGTTGTTGGAAGGTCGCACAGTGCTCCTGCCGAAGACGGGCAACTTAGCTGACCCTAAGAATTACAGGCCAATAACTTGTCTGAACACACTGTATAAGATCTTTACAGCTATCCTAAATGATACGATTTTTCGGACAATTGGACATGTGTGGTGAGAGATGTATGAACAACGCGGCTCAAAGGAAGGCGTAGCAGGATGCCGGGAAAACCTGCTCATCCATAGATGTGTTTGTAAAGACGCAGCACCCTATCAGCGATTCCTATCGATGGCCTGAATTGATTACCGGAAAGCTTTCGATTCAACCTCCCATAGACTTATCATCTGTCTGTTGGAAAGCTTGAAGGTTCATCCACACATCGTGAGGTGCATAGAGAGAGATTAATGTCGCTTCGGAAAACCAGATTTTGCTATCTCATCTGGAAAACATCGTGTGATCACTAACAGTGTCACCTTGCAGAGAGGTGTATTCCAGGGCGACACCATGAGCCCTCTTCTCTTTTGCCTCACATTTTTTCCACTGTCTCTCGCACTTCATAATTTCGAAGGGTACGTCTGTGGCAAACCTGGAGATCGAAAGAATAAGGTCACTCACGTATTTTACATGGACGATCTCAAGATCTACGCTAGATATAAAGAGAAACTACATCAAGCTCTAAAAATTGTCAAAGGGTGCACTCAAGAGACTGGAATGGAGTTCGGGTTAGAGAAATGCGCCACGGTTAATTTGAGGAAAGGAAAACTTAATGGCATCCCCGAAGACCCTGAGCTCGTCGACAGAAGCGCAATACGACACCTCAGAGTTGGAGAAAACTATACATACCTGGCGTGCCACAGAGCTGCATTCAGGACGTGACATCTATAAAGGATACTCTCCGAAGCAGATACAAACGTCTCATCCGGCAGATTGGTGTTCCGAACTGTCGGCTAAGAACAAAGTATCTACAACGAACATGCTTGCCATCCCGGTAGTACTCTATTTATTTGGTGTGGTTCCATGGACGAATGACGAGCTCAGATCCCTTGATATCGGGACGCGAAAGTTTTTGCACATAAACAAAAGCATGCACCTTAAGTCTTCTATTCCGCGACTTTACATCTCACGCCGCATGGGTGGTCGCGGAATATTGAATCTTGAATGTCTTCACAACAGGATTATTCTGGGTACAGCACATATAGTTGCAAATGGACAAGATCCTCTTCTTAAAATGGTCAGGAAACATGAAGAATCGGGCAAAGGGGCGTTTTTTGTACAACGCAGCGGAGGAGGCTGCTGAGACTTATCCTTCTGATCTTATCCATCTTGAATACTCACTCCTGAAGGCCCGGATCACGAAAACATGTCAAGACGGTGTCATTTCCACTCTAGCATACCGTCGCCACATTTTGAGCAAAGATATTCCCGATGATAGCTGCAGAGCGTGTCATGCACACCCTGAGCACCTAGGACACATAATATCTAATTGTCCAACTCATGCGGGAACGACCTACATCCAAAGGCACAATGCGGCACTAAGAGTGCTTTATTATCATCTCTGTGACTCTTACGGAATTGGCCCAAATACCGCTCCGCTGAACGCTCGTAAGGAAATAGAGTCAATTGTCGAAAATGAGAAGTGATGTATATACTGGAACTTCATATTCTCGACAATTGTTTCTGTTGCGCACTCAAGGCCTGACATAGTTCTCCTTGACTTCGGGAAACGAACCATGTTCGTTGTCGAATTTTCGGCACCAGCTGACAAAAACGTCACAGCCAAGGAGAAAGAAAAGAAAGAGGGGTATAAAGATCTTATAAGGGAGTTGCGACGGCTATACCCCGAATATTCTGTTAAGCTAATCGTCCTAATCATCGGCGCTCTTGGAGGTGTCACAGTTTCACTGGTTAGTAGCCTGAGAAGCATCCCTGTGTGTCAACAACATGCTGAGACACTTGCGGGGAGAATGCAGAAGGCGGTCGTCCTTGGGTCGCTCCGTGTCCTCAGGGTGCACGAGACTTGGGCCGGATCATCGTATTGAATTCATCGCAGACTGTAACCGCCTATCTCACGGTCGTGAGACGTGGTTACGGCTGAAATTTTCCCGCGATTTCGCTGGGAGGGGGTGCAATTTTTCAGATAAGCTCCCGCTACCGACGAAATCCTGCGGTTGTCCGTTGTGGAGAATGATCAGTGTAAGATCTACTGGAATTTCTCATTCTCCACCACTCAACGTATCAGTGCTACGAAGCCTGATATTGTCCTCCAAGATCTGAACAACAAGATCATTTACGTGATTGAATTCTCGGCACCAGCCGATGGTAATATCACGGCAAAGAAAGAAGAAAAACCGACGAAATATCAAGCACTTCTTTTCGAGCTGAGCAGGCTGTACCAAGGCTACAAAGTCCATCTTGTAGTTCTCACAATCGGCTGTCTTGGAGGTACGAAAGCTTCATTTATTAGCCAACTCAACAAGATCCAGGTTTGCCAGCGTCAGGCTCATTCCATCGCGCAGCGGATGCTAAAGGCTGTCCTTCGGGGATCACTTCATCTGGTCCGTCAACACTGTTCCTCGTAACATTCTACAAAGATTGGTAGCTCTAAAAAGTATCCAGAGGTGAAACCTTCATCTCCAACTGTCCCGTCTGTCGCGTGAGGTCATCAGCAGCTAGAGACTTGACTCCAAAGAACATTGTTGCCCGATGTTATCTCACGTGAATTTCCCGCTCTTGCTTACCTTCTAGGACAGAAGGAGCAGAAGCGGATGACGTACATGTTCCAGTTGCCTTGGGATTGGTTGCTTCAAGGAACCATAACCGTAGCTTCCGGAGCCTACAACTTCTCTGACACAAAATAATAATAAACAATAAATTCATATAAATAAATATATATATATATATATATATATATATGTATAATAAATAATAGTGACAAAATAGTAATAATAATAATATATAAATTAGAGGCAGGTGTGGGGGTTAAGAAAGAAGTTAGTCGCAGATGATTTTGGAAGGAGAATGAAATTGTTTGATTCACTAGTGACGAGTGTGCTATTGTATGGGGTAGAAGTGTGGGGGTGGAAGGAAAGTGAAGAGGTAAATAGAACGCAGGAGAGGTATGTGAATTAGACCCTGGGCTTGGCAAGGAACACGCCTAATTATATTGTCAGGAGGGAGACGGGGAGAACGAGTGTAGGAATTCTAGCAGGGAGCCGGGCGTGTAAATATGAGGAGAAATTTTTGGAAAAGGGGGGAATTAGGCTGGTTAGGGAGTGTTGGTGGGAGAAGGAGAACAGGGGAGGGGGTGGAAAGATGGAGGCGGAGAGGAAACGGTATTTTAGAATGAATGGACTGCAGATGGATGAAGTGAGAAGGATGCACGAGGAAGGAAGGGAGGTTTATGAATTGCTTAAGCAAAACAGCATGGAGAGAGAGAAGACAGAAGGGGAAGAGAGAATAAGAGAGTCAAGATTTAACGGGAACTATGTGTGGTTTATGCCAAGGGCAAGAGCACAATATTTGTGTGTGAAAGGAGAGAAAGGAAGTCAGGAACTTAAGCGAGGATGAGGTGTGGGTGTATGGAGGGTTTCAAGAGGTTCTGGCTCTCTCGATAGAAGAGGATGTGTGAACTGTGCGGAAAGGGGGATGCAAGAGTGGAACACTGGTTGGAGGAGTGCGGGGAGGTGGAAAGAAGTGAGATAAGCATGGAGGCATTGTTGCATGAATAGGGGGAAAAAAGGGCAGTAGCATGGGTGAAGGGAGTGTTGGGTAAGATGGGGATAAAGAGAAGGAAGGAGGAAGAGGAATAGAGACGGAAAGATTGTAAATAGGAGAGAAAGTAGATATAAGTAACATGTAAATATTGTAAATAGTAGATAAGTAGTAGGTATTAGAGCGAAAACAGAGGTTGGCAAGCGAGACAATGCGAGAAAAGTAGGGACATGCGAGCGAGGCGAAGCGAGGAAGGCAAGGCGATACGAGCGTGCGGCTTAGAGATAAGGAATGGATGGATTTTTGTTTTTAAGGGTTAGTTTTAAGAAAATTCTGTAAAAATAGATGTGTGAGCAAGTCAATTTTTTAAGGCCAGCAGGCTGGAAAATAAACGTTTATCTATCTAAATTAGAGCCTCGGTGGCTCAGTTGGTTGGACGCTCGGACTTCACCTTAGAGGTCCTGGGTACGATCCCTGCGCTGGTACGTCTTGAAATTTTTCCCTGTACCTTTACCGAGGTGCTGGTGGTTCGGATCCCACCTTAAGCTGTAGGTCCCCCAATCATACATTTGACTGCAACCCAATCCGTGAATGATGGTATGAAAACCATGCTTTGTCCAATATGCCAGGGCACACGCTTTTATCAGATCACTTGATTGCATTATAATAATGCGTCCGTGACTGATAATATGTACCGGGACAGCCCCGTGCCTACAATTCAAAAAATAAAAAAATCCAACTCTAACCAAAAATGCCTCTGATATATTGGGCTGTAACTATCTTAAGCCTAAGGCCCTAGCTGAAAATTCCTTCACAGATACCTGTGCAGGAACCTGACAGGTTCCTTCGCAGGTTCCTGCACAGGTTCCTGTACAGGAACCTGACAGGTTCCTTCGCAGGTTCCTGCACAGGTTCCTGTACAGGAACGTACGCAGGTTCCTGGTACACCGGTTCCTGCCGCGGATCCTACGAGGAAACTTGCGCACGTCCCTGTACAGGAACCTGGATATTCGAATACCTGTAAAGGTTCCTGTATTATCCTGGATGTTGCTGCAAGAAATTCCCTAGGGAGGATCCTCCATAGGTTCCTGAGCAGGTGGGACACTCGCATATACACACACACACACACACATATATATATATATAATTTAAAAAAAAGTTAAACAACCACCGCAGGGTACCACTAAGAGCAACTGCAATCTAAAAAAAATGCCAATGGCCCCCAGTAGAACCGCGGTAAAATACACCTATGGCCACGTCTCACATCCGTGAGATGGGTGGTCACAGGGCACGACGAAATCACAACGACAGGCCGGCGAAACCCTCGTCTGTCTTGAGGACACGAAGCGACCCAAGGATGAGAGCTTTCTGCATCCATCTCGCAAGTGCCTTGGCATATGTAAGCTGTACTTAAAACAATTCGGTTATGACGACACTGGAGATTTAGAAGTCCGCGTCCGCCTTGACGGCGTGAAATGTATAATCGCGGAACTGACGAATTGATATGCAAGCTTTTATGCATATGCATGATCTTACGCGTGGTGACATCAAGGGCCTTAAGCTCGTTCTTCGTCCATTGAGCCACCCCAAACGAGTAGAGTAGAACCGGGACGGCAAGCATGTTAGTCGCAGGTACCTTGTTCAACGCCGACAGATTGGAAGACCAAATCTGTCGAAGAAGATGCTTGTATCTGCTTCGGAGAGAATCCTTCACTGATGTTACGTCCTGAATGCGGCTTTGAGGCACGCCCAGGTATGTATAGGTCTCTCCAGTGTTAAGATGTCTAATAACACTTATATCCACAAGCTCAGGGTCCTTGGGATCGCCAGTTATCTTTACTTTATTCAAATGAATTTTGGCACACTTGTCCAAACCAAAGTCCATCCCAATCTCTCCTGTGTAGTTCTTGACGATATTTATAGCAGTTTGAAGTTTGCTTTTACCAGCGGCATAGATCTTCAGGTCATCCACATAAAATACGTGAGTGACCTTATGCTCACGCTGATTAGTGTCGCCACAGAGGTATCCAGAATTTCGTAGTGCGAGAGATAGAGGCAGAAGTGTGATGCAAAAAATCAAAGGGCTCATACTATCCCCTTGAAAGACGCCCCTCTGGAAAGTGACGTTGTTCGTCGTCAGACGATAATTCCTGGATGAGATGGTAAATCTAGTTTTCCAAAGAGGCATCAATCTCTCTATGCATCTCACTATGTGTGAATGTACCTTCAAGCTTTCCAGCAGACAGATGATAAGTCTATCAGAGGTTGAATCGAAAGCTTTCCGGTAGTCAATCCAGGCCATTGATAGGACGCTCTGATGGACGGCAGCGTCTTTACAGACACACCTGTCAATCAGCAGGTTCTCTCGACAGCCTGCTACACCTTTTTTCAAGCCACGTTGTTCGTACATCTCTCGCCATACAGGCTCAATTTGTCGAACAATCCTGTTGTTTAGGACATCTGTAAAGATCTTGTGCAGTGTGTTCAAACAAGTTATTGGCCTGTAATTCTCTTGTTTGGACAAGTTGCCTTTTTTCGGTAGGAGAATAGTGCGTTCTAACACCAGCCACTGCGGAATGGGCGTTTCCGACTTTAAATATGAGGTGAGTATGCGGGCCAAATCTTGGTGTATAGAATTAAACTTCTTCCACCAAAAGTTCTTGATACAATCTGGTCCAGCACCGGAAAAGTTCTTTGTCCCTCTAAGTGCTTTTTTCACCTCTTCGGCAGTGACTGATGGGCTCTCCTCCTCAGATTTTATGAGGCTGTCGCAAAACTACTTGAAGCGGATTTCACAAGAGTGAAAGAGACAGGCTGTTCTCCATCTCTTTCACTCTTGTGAACTTTCTGCGTGCAATCTGCTGATCTGCAATCGTGTGAAAGCGCCCTTATAGGTTATGCATATCACCCCGCCAACCAGGAACTTCTCGCATAATCAGTTACATCTCACTTACGCACGACCGTCCTGTCAACACTTTTACCCAGTCGGAACTAAGCAGCACAAACCGTAAGGGAAGATAGGTATAGAGGCGACAATGCCCACCAAGCTTAGAAGATGGGCGCGGGGAATGAGACGTCGGGGGTAGGCTTAGTTAGGGAACTAGCGATGCGAGGGCGCTAGTATCGCGAACCAGCCACGCAACCGTTCCCTCTACCCCTCTTCGCCTCTACGAACGTAGAGGGAAGATAGGCTTAGCATGGGCTTAGCGTGACAAGTGAAAGAAATTGTTACTCGCTAGTTTTTCACCGTAATCAAGAACTGCTGCTAATAATCTCGTCGATTTTGAATATTTGCCAAATATGCATTTCATTAAAAATGAATTTTCAAATGTATATCATAGTGGATTAATTATCTCAGGAAGACGAAATAAATGCAAAAAATCATTGAAAATTTTCCTATGCTGGCATTTTATACTTATTTAATTCTGAGTCAGTAAACGCCTCTTTTCTAGATCATTTGATTTTTTCAATTGGAAAAATACAGTATTGAAAAATGTAGATATACAATTTTTTAAGGAGGACATATATTAATTAAAATAAGCAAATTGAAACTTCTTGGTTCTGAAAAATTATCGGAATTGCAAGTCTTTCTCCACTACAGAAGAGTTGATAAAGTATCTTGGTGACTAGGAGGTTTCAAATTGAAAATTTAAAAATATAATTTCACAAAAATAAATTCCTTATACTTTTACAGTGCTATTTTCAATCCAATTTTACTTTGCAATTACTTCACCATCTTCGATTCCGCAAATTCAATTAATTATGCAAATTAAGTTGTACACTGCCAAGTTTTTGAAATTTTCACATGAAAATTTAGTCAGACACAAGATTTTTTGGTAGGTATGTAATTCACTGAAAATCAATATTCTTGTCAACACTGTAAAAATACTATTACTTCAGAGCTAATTCCCGGCATTGAAATATGACTAAAAAACCTGTCTCCAGTCATACTAAAATAAAACCACTCGTTGAATTCCATAGTCGTTTTTCTGCATTGAAAATAATAACACCATGAAGTTGTCATATTTCAAAAAAGGACTCGAAGAATAGAATACAAAAAAAAAAAGATCTCTGGTTTTTACAGAGAATGTTTGATAATATTTTAAACATTTTCCATTAATAACTATGAGTATTTATTCTGAACATTTTGTGATAATATATCACTAACAGCATAATACATTCATGGACGTAGCAAAAGGCGTTTGTTTATTCATAAAATAACAGCATATGAATTTTAGCAGTGCTTAGACAAAAGCAAGTCCGACTATCAATGTACATTTTCGATTTTTTTTTCTTCCTTGTGGGTCAAAAATGAACCACGTTGAAGGAGAAATAAATTGGTCTGTTTTTACAGAAAAATTGATTTTTCTCGAAAAAGGCAAATCATAACGCAGAATTATATACAATATCTGAGGGAAATTGTTAGAAAGTAGTGTGAATAGGGTTGTTTCGCAATTTTAGATAAAATAATTTTTTAATAGCTAATTCTAATCTAAACTCAATGTGCGTTCTAAATTTTTGTTCTGTTGAGTCATTCAACAGAAAAAAATTATTAAAAATTGAAGGCGGGAAAACACTTATTCAAGTTGGTGTCACGTGGGTGTCACGTGACTCAGAGGTTCTCATAATTATCAATGTGACGATGTGGCTGTGAAGTAAACGAACGAAATTTATGGTAAAGAGGTTAGGCCACGGTCAGGTGTCAATTCTAACTATTTTTATATGATAGCTTTATTTATTGTTGTTTTATATGACAAAAAAAGTTCTCCTGTGGTGATATTTGGATTAAGTGCTGAAGGAATACGTTAAAGGAAAAAAGTAAGTACATTTATTAAGAAATTTTTGAATCCTGCATATATACGATTTGTTCAGTAAAAATCACTCCTTCAAGTACTTTTTCAATGAATTCTTCATACAAAAGTATTTGCATCGAATGTTTTTCTGTTATAGTACATAAAAAATTATGAATGATTATACAGTATGCCTGTTATAATGATTCCAATTGCAAGTTATAAAGTGAGGTTATGTTTTCATATTGCTGTGTAAAACGTGTAAAACTGAAAAAGTTATTATGAGGCTTCTATATTCGAACTCACCCTATAAGTATAATATTATAATTTGTAAAAAGTATTCTAAATTATATTTATTTCATTTATCTATACAGGCATATACTTGAAGATATCCTTGCATCATAGAGAAAAAATGAATGAAGAAGAACACAAATACAAAAAATGTTTTGTACCCACATGCAAAACCAGCAGTAAGAATTGTCCAGCAAAATTATTTTTTAGATTGCCCAAAAACGAAAGTTTGCGAGAAAAATGGGCTTTGGCAGTTGGAAGAGCTAAAAGCGAAGTTTCTAGGAACATAATTCTAGAAAATCGGCTTTAAGAATTTGAGCGTTTCAAATTATAAAAATTCTTTCAACGACGTTAATTAGGTAGTAAAAACTTTTAAATAATACTTAATTTTATTATAATTATGATTCTCAAAGCAGAAATTATAAAAATAAAAAACGAAAGAAGTTTTTCATTGAACATAATAATGTTATAGTAGCCGTTTTTCTAGAAACTGACTAAAAGACCAGCCTTGCCGCTTGGGAAAGTAAATCTCATCGTAATAACCTTTCATGAAACTAGCTGTGAATTCGATTTGAGTCGGACGACTTATTTTTTTTTCCCGTTAGCAAATGTATTTGCTTTCTCATAGAGGAAGCATTAGTTATTTTTTTCAATAATGGACAAACCAAAGTATTTATTTTGCTCCATTTAAAAATAGAAATTTACAAAAAATTACAAAATAATACAAAAAATATTATAAATACAAAGCAAAATCAGACAAATCACATCTTGTATTAGAAATGATAATTTTTTGAGCTGAAAAAGGGAAAGAAAAAGTTATGTCGCACCCTATCCCTTAATGGAAAATTACGAAAACCTTTTTATTGAAATAAAAAACTTACTTTTATTACGTAGATTTAATAAATTATTTTTTTTCACAAATTGTGCATCATTTATCCTTTATATCATATATTTGGTAGTAATCACATATCGTCCAACGGCAAGAAGTTTTAAATTGTTTTACTGCATTAATTCTGGGAAAATATTTGCCTTCCAAAATTGCATGGCATTCTTAATAACATTTTCACAAAAATTCTTATCGTAGGTTACTATAATACTTTGGACTTTGCGGTCTGATTCAAAATTAACTGATGCCCCGGTAAGAAGGTGTGGATTGAATTGAATAGAAACGTTTCTATCCAAATGAATGTCGTTTTTGAAAATAACGTTTGAATGCAGAACAGCGCCGCAGCAAGAAATGAAAGTGATAAAAATGAAAGCACTTGTGAGACGGAACAAAATGGAATTAAAGTGTGAACGAAAAAGTGAACACGAAAAGAAAGTGATAAAAATGAAAGCACTTCGTAAGACAGAACATAACGGGATTGAAGTGTGAACGAAAAAGTGAACACGAAAAGATAGTGATAAAAATGAAAGCACTTCTTACGCCAGAACAAAACGGAATTAAAGTGTAAACGAAAAAATGAATGGTTTAAACGGAATTGACTTGAATTAATTTGCGTACAGAATATATAAATCGCCGGATTCGACACCAGAAACTTTTGTTGGAAATTGCGAATAATAATAACAAGAATTTTCGTTTTCAAGTATATGTATTTGAAACTTTTTATCTCGATTACAGGGGCGTTTACACATACAAGATTATATAAATAATGTGATAATATACACTGCCGTGCGAAAGTTTCCGGACATCTGTTTTCCAATAGTTTAAAAAAGCACTCTATTTGTAATAATATAAAACTGTAAATTTTCTTTCAATTATTGCACGGAAGCTGATGAAGTTGTGAGCCGAATGGGCATAAATTGCAGGCAATCTGTTAATTTCATTGTAAGTTATTCGAAAGAAAAACTTGAAATTTCAATGTTTTCTATAAATATCAATAAGTCCAAATATAACTTAAATGTTTCCATGTTTTTTGGCTGAATTTTAAGATAATTTTCTACATTGATGTAGAAAATTATTAATTTCAGTGACTTAATGAGATATTTCAAGAATTTTTTTACTTCGATACAGTCAAAGGTTGAATTTGGTTTAAAATGTCATCAAAATTGAAAAATATTTCACTCTTAGGAATTTTTTAAAAATCGTTTAAATTTCATTTTATTAAAATTCAGTTGAATCAGTCAGAACATTTCTTTAAACTTAATTTGTGTATTAAACCAAGTTTAGCCTTCGGCTGCATTGAAGCAAACAGTTTAGAAATTTATCTCTAAGTCACTACAATAATGCAGAAAATTTTCTTTAAATTTAACCCAAAAACATTGAAAAACTTTACTTATTTGCGGAATTATCGAAATTTTATAACATTATAACAGGAGTACTTTAAACTATTGAAAAATAGATTTAGCGGCAGTTCCATAAAGCTTAGAGACTAACGAAAACAAATTCCGACGCCAATTAATTAACCTTTCCCGCCTAATAGCAAACTCATAAGAACCTGGCAGTTGGTACCTTCAGAAAATGGAAAATCGCTTGTGCTTACCTATATTTAAAGCTGGTTTAAATTTGTAGGTTTTCGACTGCCCCAAAAGCATTTAACCAAAAAAGGATGTGATTTAAGTGATTTCATGTTTTCGGGGCGAACACAGGCCTCAATTTTCAAAAAGCTTTTAACCTACGCATATATATATATATATATATATATATATACATGTATAATATATATTATTATTTATATACATATAATATATATATGATATATTTATAATATATACTTATAATATATATTATTATCTATATACATATAATATTATATATTTATATATGCACCAGGTCTTTCCACGTTTTAAAGGTGCCAACTGCTCAGTTTTAATGAAGGTTTTTTCAAGGTTGATGTTATGCGGGTTTAACAGTAAAACGAAGTAACATTTTCTAGAATCGAGAAATCACTACTTTCAAAGACGAAAGAAAATAAAGTTATTTATTAAGTTCCTGCACTTTGTATATATTAAAACGATCAATTTGCGTTTCTTCCTTGAAAGTAATGTTCCTTTTATTCGAAGAAAACACTACCCTGAGTATTCTCTTGATAAGGACTTAGTTAGTATCTTTTAACAGCTGATAGATAAACATTTTTTATATCTCGCGACTGAACGGCAGTCCAATAAAGCTTAGTAACAGGCGAATATAAATTCCGACGGCAATTACTTGACCGTTGACCGTAAAACGATGTAACAATTTGCTTATTGCCTTCTTGAAAATATAATACTTTCTACTTTTATTATTAAGTGGCTAACAGATAAATCTTTTTTTTAAATCTGGAGATTGCACTGTTTTTTGGCTAAATTTTAAGATAGTTTTCTACATTAATGTAGAAAATCATTAATTTCAGTGACTTAATGAGTTATTTCAAGAATTTTTTTACTTCGATACAGTCAAAGGTTGAATTTGCTTTAAAATGTCATAAAAATTGAAAAATATTTCACTCTTAGGAGCAACTGCTCAACTGCTCAGTACAGAACGGTAGTTCAGTAAAGCTTAATAACTGGCAAATATGAATTCGGACGGCAATTAATTGACCTTTGATCGTAAGACGATGTAACAATTTCTACATCAGAGTATCTAATATATTAAAGCTTCTTAAAAATATAATACTTTTTACTCTTAGTATGTAGTAGGTACGAGATCAA
>CAKNXH010060613.1:101746-148641 GCA_932178445.1 Andricus quercusramuli | reverse complement strand
TATTGTACAGTACAATAATGAGGCCATTATTGTACTGCTCCCACCACTGACCCATAAAGGGCTACTTAAGTTCCTGAAAACAGGCACGTAATACGCCCGAAGCATGCCTGCGGCGTATAAACGTTATTTTATTCGCCTAATTGTATTACGCGCTTCTTCCAACGATCATCTCGCAAATATACGTATAGGTAGAAAAATAGGGTACATTTACAAAAAGGTCATCAAATTTTGTCACACCTCAAATCTCGATGTTTTTTAACGGGTTGATCACAAAAATGGTGATATAAATATAAATATACAATAAATTATATTTGTTTGAGAAACGAGAAAAATTTACCTCAGCCCGGATTTGAACCGGGAGCGCCACTACACATATGAGGAGCGTGAACGAAGTAAGTAACCAAGGCTGTGGTAGATCATTTCTTGTTTCTCCTATATTACATAATGACGCGAATATGTTATGAGACTTTTTTTAATTTTCTTGAAAAATCGAAAGTTCACATTTTTATTGTTGTTGTTCACTCAGAAAAGAGCTACAAATTTTTTATCAATCAATTTTTGATAGGATCCGTAATTTTTGTTTCGATCGTGAAAAATAACATTAAGAATGAAAACAATTTTGTTGGAAAAACGAAAAAATATGAATAGACCAAAATTGTGCAACCAAAAAAGATCTGCAAATTTGTCATAAACTTAAGTTATGAAAATACATTTAAAATAAAAAATTAACTTTTTGGAAAAACGATACACTCTACAAAAAAATTTCATCTAACAAAATTTGTTGCCTAAATTACATTTACAAATTTTCTTAAAACCACTTTACGCTAGGAAACATATTTTTGGTTCAAATCGTGAAAAATGACATTGAACATAAACAAATTGAATTTATAGAAAAACGACACAAGTTGTAATAAAATGCATAATAACAACATCGCTTTTTTATAGGATGCGCAATTTTTTCAATTATAAAAACAAGACAAGGAAAATACGTATGTTTTTAATATCAATGCATATTATGAATAAATTGTAATAACATACATTTATTGAAATGATATAAAATTTTCATGGTAGCTGAGGATAAAATCAAATGCAAAATCAGGAACAAATATTAAAGTAATCATGATAAATACAATTTGTACTTTATTTTGCCATATCGAAATGAGCAATCACAGGTCGACGAACAGAAATAAATGTAATATACATTGGATATAATAATGTTGAACATATAATCTAGACAATTTCGCATTCTGGATAAAATCGAGTGCGATGCACGAGGTACGTGATGAGAATGTATACGTTAAAGCCGAAGGAGCATTAACAACAGAGAATTCACAATCACCAAATTACGCGCGAGATCCAACAGCCGCGTGCCCTAGGCCCGCTCAAGTAATACCTAATGACATTCACCTTTTTCTACAAAGAATGAGATATATAATCTTAATGCTTTAGTAAAGAATGGATAATTGATTTGTTTTTTATTCCAAATTTGCCCTTTATCGCACTAACTACGTCAATACACTTATGGTGGAAACGCCCACCATGCGGAAAGTAATAATGAACGTGATATAAGTAAAAAAATTGATAAATTCATTCATTTAAAAACAATTTTGCAGAAACCAAAGCAAAATAAACCAAGAAAAATTCGGTGGAAAACCGGTTTTTGAGCTCCTAGATTTACCGCCAATGGTCACTACTGATCTATTCTTGTTTCGTAGATCGAAAGTTAGGTATATACTCATCACTGGTATATATAATTTTTTTTTTAATTTAGGAATTAATAACCTCGTACTGAATAGTTGAACAGTTTTTAAATCCATTTTTAAGTATTTTTGCAATAATGAGAAGCAAAACCAAATTTGAACCTATCTTTGCGAAAACTGTAATGCCGTTAAGATTTGGGCATTACTTTAGCGAGATGATGCATATGCTTATGATTGTAGTTTCGAATCTGGACCGAGGAAGATTTTATCGATTCACAACAAAATATACCAGTAATCGACACTATTTACTATTTAATACAAAAATCAAATAATTAGTCTAGTCTACAAAATATCATCATTGTTTAAATTCGTAATGTGAAACTGAAAAATTTTGAATCCTTGCAAGTTGAAGTTATAAAATTAAACGAGTACAATTAGAAGGCATTCCTGCTACTAATAATTTGCAAGTTTCATCAGCCCATTAATGTGAAAATTTTGTAATCCAAAATATAAATGTCAAAATTTCTGTAATACAGAATTCAATTAATAAATAATGTGCAATAGAATAAATAACGATGTGCCTCGTCGTCCCGAATTTTTGGAAGAACTAGTCCATCCTTTCCCAACTCCTCCAATTTTTTGCAACGACTACACGCAACCAATGAATACATAGAATTAATTAAATGAAACAATTGAATAGAAATTAGAATTAATGTATTTTGTGAGTACCTTTTAAGCAGCATCACCATTTATGTTCAGTCCAATCAAACCCGTGAATAGCTTTTGAATGACCTTTTTTGCAGGTTCTCACAGCAGATTCAGTATCAAAATTTAATGTCACATTAATTGGCAAAATACCTCTATAATTCGTCTCATTTTTAAAACTACTCGTACTTTCGAGCCAGATTCGTAAATTCGGCCCAAAATTATTGCTCAATCCTAAAGCTTTGATACTCAACAGTGAATTCCCTTTCAGATTCAATTCTCTTAGGCTTTTCAAATGAACCATCCACCCAGGTAAAAGATGTGTCAGCTTATTCTGCTCAATTGTCAAAGTTTCTAAATTTATCAAATTCTCGAAAGATTTCTTATTGACAAACTTAATCCTGTTATTATCCAAATATAATCTTTTTAATGACGACATGGAAAGGAAATCCCAGCTTACTAATGATTTTATTTCGTTACATCTCATTGAAAGCGTTTTTATTTTCGGGATGAATTCTATCTTCGGGATTGAATGGAAGAAATTATTATCCAAAATTAAAAGCTCAAGAGATGGCATTCTGTGAATATGATTGAGATGTCGAATTCTGTTATTGGCGAGATTCAAAATTTGTAATTCTGGAGAGTCACTAAAGTCACTAACCCAACTAATATTATTGTTTATTCCAGAGAAATATTTCAGTTTTGGTGAATCCCATATGGTAATAAAAGTTATTCTGTTATTATCTACAGAAATCCACTCCAAATTACGAAACTCACCTAATCCTAGATAATCAATGTCATTATTTTCAAAATGTATTTCTTTTAAAGATTTTGGTAACCAGCTGAAGCTCCGATCAAAATAAGGAGACTCATTTGTCAATTCGTTGTTATTTAAGTATAAATGAGTCAGATTTGGAAAAACTGACTTTCCATGAATTGTAGAAATGATCGCAATACTGTTATTCCTTAAATAGAGTCTTTCCATTTTGGGAAAATATCCTTTTAACTCAACAACTTTCAAGTATCCTGAGAATCCTGTGAGGTTTCGATATCCTCCTCGAATAGCCTTGTCAAGTACTAAGATTTTTAAGTTTTCGTGTTTCCCTCGAGATAAAAATTTTTCTTTTGTTAATCTGTTATTTCCAAGATTCACATGTTCCAAACTTGGGAGAGCATCAAAAGCCTGAGAAGATAATCCACTGATTCCTCTGTTTTCGAGATTTAAACAGGTCATTTTTGACTCGTAAAGGAAATTCGAACCAATCACTGGAGTTTGAGATTCGAAAATCATATTGGCACCATCACAGTCATCAAAAAATAAATTAAGATTTAATTCTGGTACTGATTTCATTTCATCATAAGATTCAAATTCTGGCGAAAAAGCTGGGACTTGCCTGATTGCGAATATTATTAGAAGCTGAAGAATGGGTTGCCACATTTTGATAGGGGTGACCTAAAAAAAATTCATATAAATCAATCAATTCATTTTTTATCAATATTTTTTATGTAAAAATGCTTGGAAGATAAGATGGAATATTTTATGTTATGAGTAGTCAGAATCTATATACCGTTCTTTTTCCTTTTCAATATCTATACATTCCTTTCCCAACCCGCTTTTTTCATTGAAACCGGTTTCCTTTCTAGCCCAAAAAATCTCCTTCTTTTATAAAAAAGTGAAAAATATTTTTGACCTTTATTTTTGAAAATATAATTTTTTTGCTCAGAAATGCTTATTGTGAATTGAATGGATGTGAAAGAACCTGTCACAGAAAGTAGAGGGTAAAAATTTGTTTGCTCAAATACCATCCAACTTTTACCGAGTTTCAGTCCAATTGGAAAACTGTGATTTTCATTGTGGGTATTTAGGTACACTTGAGAAAGTATATTAGAATAATTAAAAACTCTAAGAATATAAAAAATATATAAACCTTCACAGATCCGCTTCTATTAATAATAAATTATTTCCACCACTTGGTTCCAATCTCGTTTTTGATATCCTGTAAGCTTAACATGGAATCACTGATCGCGAACGTAATCGATTATTCCATGATTTTCATTTGGATGAGTGTCGTTTAATTATTTAAGATTTTGAATATTCAAATTTCTAGAATCATCTAGTATCAACAAAAAGAGAGGTGATTTAATTTTAGCATACACATAAATAAACAATCGTTTCTTATTTACTCATTCATTGTTAAAAATTGTTTATAATTTCTGTTATTTTTATTACTAATTCATTTTTCAAAACTATGGTACACTTCGTTATTTCTAATGCGCGATTCAAACTAAAAGGAGGGTTTCTGAAAATTCCGTTTTATACTCTTTGACACAAGATAACCCGAGCTAGAGCGAATATCATCCTGCAACAAAGGCTGTTTTCCATTAATCGAAGTCTTTATAATCGTAATCACTCGCAAACCTGGTGATAAGTAGAGTTCATTAATCTAATTAAACTGTAAACGAATTAGTAAATTATCAATTTTTTTCATTCAAAATTAAGTTCATCGATTAAATTATTTAACTTAATAACCTTATAGTATTTGCGAATATGGATTTGAAATTTCATAATATTATTATTGTTATTAGTTAAAAGAAACAAAATTGTATGCTCGATCAAATATGGACGCTAAAAATGGGATTATTTAAATAAAAATTAAATATACTTACATCATTTGATGCATGTCTCTTGTAACAGAATGAATATAGCTTAAAACCCTTATTCTTAACAATTTGTTAAAAATAAGTATTATATAGTAATATTGCTCAACAAATTTGTTTAGTTATTGAATAGAATTTATAATGCAGGTTTATTTATAATTGATGGCAGTTTTCGTGTAATTTATTTCGTTTTGTAAACCAGATTTCAAAATTTTTTATCAGTGTTATTGATTGCTCAGAGGAAACATGGAACTTAGGAACCTGTTTCTTAAAAGGAAAACCTCGACCTCATCACTAATAATTCTTGTAAAGCATTCTGATTTTTTTTTGAATTCACAAGCTAAGCGTAAATGTGTCTCTCACAAAAAAGTATTATAGGAAAAATCATTATAGGCCTACAATGATTTTCCTACAATTTTATTGCGATTATAGGAATACCTTTAGGAAAGATTAGAGGAAAATAGCAATTATAGAATATTACTTCATCTGGTAGGCGCATAAAGCTAGGATTTTGAGGCGAGAAGGATATTGTCAGCAGGTCCAGTTGGTGACTTGTAGACAAGCCGAAGGCGAGCTGAGGGTGAGTCGTAGATGGAGCTGAAGGCGAGCCGAAGACGAAGCTGAAGGTGATCACTCGAGTAACAAAAAATTTCGCGTGTGCCCCATATTCAATGTTTTTTCCGACATTGATACAAATAAAAATGAGAAATAAGAACAAACTTTTCAGACACCAGAAATTACAGAAAACTTTGAAAATTTCTGGTAATTTCAGTCACTTTTGAAATTTAGGAAAACTCTGGTAATTTTATAAATTAAGGAGAAATAAAATAGAATAAAAATAAATTATGAAAATTCTAAATTCAGTGGAAAATTCAGTGGCTCTGAGTTTCACCACTGAATTTTCCACTGAATTTAGAATTTTCATAATTTATTTGCAGTGACCTAAAACCATTCAAAGTTGAGTATTCTGAAATGATCATATGATTATTGTGCTTTTTCACCTTTCACTGGCCAGGAAATAATCACTAATTTTCTGAAAATCTGTAAAAAAATTGAGGTGCCTACACTTTTTGGACAGATAGAAGTCTGGTCTTTGGGTGAAAATTTTGTCGGCCTGAATTGTTATTACATACCATCCATTTGAAACTGCCATTTCGAAAAAATATTATAGAAAAATCAACATAGGCCTACAATGATTTTCCTGTAATGAATTTCCAATAATTCTCTTGCTAGCTTTAAAATCGATATTTCATTGTTCAAATTTTCATTTTCATCAAAATCTGCATTTTATGATATTACAAACCCTCAACCACCTCCACCCATCTAACCTTTTAGTATATGGTGTGTTCGCCCTGAAAGTATTTCCCATAAGAAAAAAAGAAGTTTTTGTAAATTTTATTCAGAATCGTCAATATTAGCTGAATTGAGTTGAAACTCAAGATTTATCTTCACAATCAGCCACATAATATGAATGAAACATTATTTTATGAATATCACTCCCATGAGTATATTTTATAGGGTCCCAAATAAACCCCATAAGTGAAAAAATGGGTTTTGCTCGTTTTTGGCGCTAATTATGATTTCTTGCGGTCTTTTTCATGAAAATTGGTTCTAATACATAAAATACTACTTTATACTGATAATTAGATATTGGAATAAATCGTTTGCACAATTTATTATTGTTTTTAGCAATTCGCTCTTAGAATAGAGTTAGAAAATCGCGTTTTTTGCAAAAATTTCCACTTTTCGTTCAATATTCAATTGCGTTCTTTTTGTAATTTCACACATTTTGTCCAATTGTCAATTAGAGTGATGTAAATAATAAATTTGAGTTGATAAAGTCAATTGTTTAAAGAATGTATTATTATTTTTAATAATATTCAATTGGAATAATACTAGAAACTTCTGTTTTTTCTGAAATGTTTAACTTTTTTTTAAATAATGCAGCTTAGCAAAAATAGTTGTTCAAGTAATTTATTATTGTTCATAATCATCTTATTCATTTTTTTTCTGAACTTTTAAACTTTTTGTCCACTTTTCACTCATTGAGGTAATGACTAATGCAAGTTAACAAACATCCATATCAAAAATTACGCAATTTGTAATTCAAAGAGAGAAATAGAATAATAATGCGTATATTTATTGAATAATAGATTATTTTAAGAAGATTAATTCCCAACAAAATACATACGTTTTTAATCAAATAGTTGAATTTTCAACCAAGAAGATTATTTTTATGCCAGAAAAGACGACTTTTGAAAAAAATACATAAATTTGTAACCAAATAGTTGAATTGTCAACCATGAAAATTTTATTTTATTGAAAAGACGAATTTTCCGAAAAATCCCATACATTTTCAACTATATAGTTTAAACAATGAATGTAATGTTAGTCCAAATTTTATTTGAATGATTTTTATTTTATATTTGTTCCGTTTCAAAATTTTGTAACAAATGAATTTTCAGTTAATAAATTACTCTTTAATTTAAAAACACGAATGTTTAAAATTATGAATCTAAAAGAAAAAAAACTGTTTAGAAAGCTGTTCAACTATCAACCAAGGAGTTGAATGAATTTTCAACGAAACGTGTAATAGTTGATACTTCACAAAACAAGTTTTACTTTAAAATAAACAACAGTTGGATTTTACAAACCAAACACGAATTTTGAAAAAAATACCAAATTGTTGAATTTTCAAGTAAAAATGATCAATTTTCTACAAAACAGTTGATTATCAACAAAAAAGTAAATTTTTAACCAACTAGTAGGGTTTTTAACAGAATAACTAAATTTTCAGTTAAAAAAATGAATTTTTAACTAAAAAAATTGATTTTCTATCAAAAAAGACGAATTTTCAACAAAATACATCAATTTTCAACCAAATAGTTGAATTTTCTACGAATTGTTTAATTTTTTAAGCCAAAGATACGAATTTTCTACAAAGCAATTGAATTTTTAACAAAAAAGTTAATTTTCAATCGAAACGAATTAATTGTTAAGCGGACTCGTATTTTTAACAAAAAAAGATTGTTTTTCACAGAAAGAGATGAATACTCAAACTAAAAAGATGAATGTCCAACAAAATAATTGAATTTTCAACCAAGACATATTTATAAGTCAAGGAAGAAAAAAATGGCAATTGAATTGTTGAATTTTCAAGCCAAAAAGACGAATTCTCAACAGAACAGTTGAATTTTCAATCAAGAAGTAGTGGTGCATGTCGAATATTTTTGGCCGCAATCGAGATTTGCTTGAAACATAGTTAAATGGAACTGAAATGTAATGGAGATTAAGAATTTGCAATAAAATAAGTCGATCGAGACGAGACGATCATCTCGACTGAGTGATCGTTTTGCTCGATGTGATGAGTATGGTGTTCAAGGTTTTAATTTAATCTGAAGAAATTTTGGAAAAGTTAAAAATGATCGACATGCATCACTACCAAGAAGTGTGACTTTTGAACAAAATTGTTAAATTTTCGACAGAATAATTAACTTTCATACCAAAAAGGATATAAGAATTCATAACCAAACCAATAGGGATTTTGATCATTTATAGACCAAAGAATAACACTTTAAATATCATGTAGTATGTATATATATATATGTACCTATATATATATATATATGTGTAATTTAAACATAATTTAAATATGTTCTGAAATATTGTCTCATATTCCCAGATATTTCCTCATATTCCTCCAAATTCCCTGATATTCCCTCATATTCCTACATATTCTCTCATATTCCCACATATTTCAATATTCTGCATATTATTTGTATTCCCGAATATACCGATATATTCTATATATTCCCGAATTACTAGATGAAAAAATATTTCCTCCATAAAAACTACTTTTGCCAGGAGTCTTTCTATTCTTCAGATTATGCATATAAAAAAACGAGAAAAAATGGTTTCTCCTTTTGGCCTCAGTTTATGAAGTCCGATCAATTTAGAGATGATTTCCAGCGGTCTTAAGGGGGTTGAGGACACCCGCGGGAATTCTGAAGAGAAAAAAAAGTGTCAAAAAAATTTCCTGAAATAGAGTCAGCTTCACGGGACAATCGGTCTAGGTCGGTCACAAATATACACCAGATAAAGTAGAATAATAATTCAATAATGACACTACGTCGAATGAACTTACATTCACCTAATTTTTCCACCTAATAAGATATTTCGTAAAACGTATGTGTAATAGGCCATAGGGGACGAACAACAGTGCAATGGTCCAGAAATGGATTTTCGCGGTCATATTCGTCGAGTGGTCACATTTTTTTACCAGATGTCAAGTTTTTTTCAAATACTCAAACTTAAATTCCCTACAAACACGGGAAAAGTGATTGTTTATTTTTTTCAAATTAATATTTGTGTTGATAAATATGGCGGAAAAAATAGAAAATTTTAAATTATTTTTTTTTACTGAAGTGCAAACAATAAAAATATACTCTAAATCGTCAAAGACGCATGAGAAAGTATTCATAGAATGTGAATAATTTGTTTTATTGGCAAAACGTTCGCCGTGAACAAATTTTATAAACAAATATGTGGTTTTTCCTTTTTAACAAACGCTACATTTTTGCTCATCTGAGAAAAAATGTTTTTATAATAATATAAAAACAAAAAGAATCAACAGAGAGCAATACATAATAAAAAAACATTGAAAAAAATAGACATTTATAATTGTTATAAACGAAATACGTGATCATATCGTCAAGATTTAAATATTTCAATGGAAAAAATGTTTCTTACATTCACATGATACTACTGAGGACGAAGGGATACCACAGAAGCATAAATTCTACGTTCTGAATGTTATCTGTAATTGTATTTTTCATTAGAAATTTTTTTTTCTCTCTATCCTACAGTACTGTTAAAGACTCAGGGATACTAAATTGTTATCAATGTTACCTTTTAAATGTTAACTGTATTTATCATGACAAAAATACATTAATAAACGTCCTATATTTGCAGTACTTCCCATAAATAATAATTGAAATGTTTATTTTCTTCAAAACAAAATTTTGAATTGTAATCACTGCTCATGTCTTCGAGATATTATCTGATGGTGAAAGTTTATTTTTTAGTTATCAATTTCAATATTAATAAATAATTAACTGACGCTGTGGTAACTCATCAAATTTAAAATTAATTTCGATACCTAAGTCGAAGAATCGTTTCCCGGTGAAATATGTTCTTTTACGCAGGAGATTACGCAATGGGAGACCACACGTATTTCACGAATTGAATGAAAACCATTGTCTGACGAAGCTGCATAAGTATTTGAACTTGCGAAAGCGAGGAACGCAGTGAACTAAAAATTTATCCAACATTTTTTCTTAAGTGTTCCAGTATCCACACCGTTAGAGATGTTTTGATATTTCTTCTTGATTCGGATAGATCTTTTTGCTCTTTTTCGAAATCTGCTATAACATTTCAAAATGTATCTAAATGGAAAAAATCATGTGTGTTTTTTTGATAACTTAAGAACACATTTTTTCTCAAAAAGATCACCGTTCTATTTTTTTCTTGATTTTTCTCTGAAATTGGTACTAATATGTTGAATATATCCCAATGAGAATCCGTTTTGTCACACGCCTTCGAGAAGAAAAAATTGGATTTATTTTTCATAAAAGATGAAAATTCTCAATTTTTCAATGACGAGACGGGATACGATAAGAAAAGTGTAGGCCCGAAGTTTTTGATGAAAGACACTGCCATATAAAAATGTCACCGGAGATTAGTGGCCACGGGGCACAATGAAATCAAAACGAAAGACCGGCGAAATCCTCGTGTTACTTGAGGACCGAGAGATCACTAGGATAATTACTTTAAGCGAATATTTTGGGTACATTCGTTGCAACTCTCTTTTAAGGTCTTGATACCTCTCCTCCTTTTCCTTCCCCTCGGCAAAGATTTTGCATTCGGACGGAGCCGAGAATTCGATCACGAATATAGTTCGTTTCTCGAAGTCTTGGAGAAAGATGTCAGGCCTCGAGCGGGCCGCATTATGTCTGCAGAGATGCGTCGTTCCCGCGTGAGTGGGGCACAAGGAAAAGACTTTTTCACTGATCTTACGTCCTGACTGCGGCTTCGAGGTACGCCCAGGAATGTATAGGTCTCTCCAGTGTCAAGATGTTCTGGCAGCAGTTATATCTACAAGCTCAGGGTCATCGAGAAAGTTAATAATCTTTCCTATCTTCAGATGAATCTCGGCATACTTGTCAAATCCAAAGTCCACACCAATCTCTCCTGATTAATGTAATTTATTTATATTAATTTATACATCTATATTCATATATATAATTTCCGAATGAGATAGTAAATCTAGTTTTCCAAAGGGGCATCAATCTCTCTATGCTGATGAGCTGCTGTGTCTTTGCAGACCCACCTGTCGATTAGCAGGTTCTCTCTACAGTCTGCTACACCTTTTTTTGAGGCACGTTGTTTGTACATCTCTCTCCACGTCCACACAGGCTCAATTCTTCGAACAATCCCGTTGTCTAGGACAGCTCTAAAAATCTTATACAGCGTATTCAATCAAGTAATTGGCCTGTAATTCTCTGGGTTGGACAAGTTGCCCTTTTCGGTGAGAGTGCAGTGCGCCCAAACACCAGGCACTGAGGTTGTTAGAGCGCCATGAGGTGAATATGCGGGCCAGATGTTGGTGTGTAGAAGTGATCTTCTCCAACCAGAAGTTATAAGTGCCATCCGATCCTGCAGCGGAAAAGTTCTTCATGCTCCTAAGTGCTTTTTTCACCCCTTTGGCAGTGATTGATGGCCATGCCTCTTCAGATGTTATGAGGTTGTCGCAAAACTTCTTGAAGCGGATTATGTTATCAGTATCTTCTTTCAACTCCAGTGTTGTCTCTACCTCGCTGGGAATGGGTGGATTTTTGACAGAAACAGGGAGATCGCTGAAGAGGCGCGATGGGTCAGTGAGAAAATATTGATTCTCTTTGACTCATCTCTCCCTCTTCGTTGAATTATAACTTCTTAAAAGTTTAAGTACAATTTTATTTAGTATATTTAATCAACTCTGAGACTAATATGGATTGAAAGTAAAAACCGAAGTAGTAATTCCATTTGAGTATATCGCACAATATGCGTGCTGCACGACATGCGGGCCAGTGCGGGCATAGTGCGTGCAAATATTTATGATTTTTAGAGGGGTAAATAATATTTTGATTCAAATTTAAAAAAAATGCAAACATTTTATCATGAACGTATTTTTATTATAAAAGAAAGTGCTTTATTCATAAAATGGCCCTGCAAATCATATTAACCTATAATTTCCATGTGTTTGCAAAACGATCTTTCCTTAAAATTCGGAGCAGTAGTTAAAATTATAATTTTCATATTTTTATACCAGCACATTCAACATACGTAATACTGATTGAATTTATTTGTTAAGATTCATTTGTTATACCACGCTGAAAACACCAGTTCCCGTTAGATCACTGAAGTTAAGCAGTGTTGGGCGCGGTTAGTACTTGGATGGGTGACCGTTCGGGGAATACTGCGTGTTGTTGACCCGTCGTGGGTGTGGTGAACCCACACTGGTAGTATTTATCCACCTAGAAACACTACCCGAATCGGGTAGTGAGGCAATGAACTTTCGAGTTCGAAATGCTAATCAATTTTTTTTTTGTATGTAATGATAGGAGGTTGAGACTATGATGCACCAACTTGTAAAATAGACTGCACTATTTTTCACTGTTAGAATTTTCGGTGATTTCTTTTCTGCAAACTTTTGGTGAATTTTTGCACTAGCTGTGTAATAACTGATTAAAAATTTAGAAAGTCATTCCTCAAAAGTGAGAAATTTTTACGGACGAGTGTGGCTACGTGAAAAATCAGCGAAGTCCCATCTGATTTTTCGCGGAACATATATGCGCGCAAATACTGTGATTAACATTATACATGATTTTTTATCGATAAAATTTGAATATTATATGAAGAAAACTCATCAAGTTAATTACGAATTTGAAAAATATATTTTAAGATTCAAAGATTCAAGATATTATCAAGTAAGGGCATTACTTTTTAGTATTTTCAAAGCTTTCTTAATACTTTTTTTGATTGGAAAAGACCGTAACATTTTTTTCTCACATTATTATCAGAAATTAAATTTTTCTGAATACATCTCTCATAGAACATACAATTTAAAACTTCTACAATTATTGTCAAAATCAATTTCTGTTGGCATTGATTTTTACTCAAGTTTTGTACTCTATTCATGACTATTGCTCAGTGTCATTTAGACATTTATATATTGCGAAGATTTACAAATTTTGAAGTTGAACTTTTAAAAATGTACTTTCCAATCTAAAAACATCCAAACTTTTTCAATTTTCAGTTATAACAAGATGTAATACAATTTTCTGTAATACCTTATAATAATTATTTTTTATTTACAAATTATTAAAAGAAATAATCTAATAAAAAAATGGATTCGGTCCGAAAAAATGATTATGCTTCAAACATGGAATCTTGTTATTATTCACTAACTCAAACATGTTTTTAGTACAATAAGATTCTGTTTGTTGCAAAGCAATTATATTTTGGTCTATATTAAAAACAATTTTTCTTTCAATAATTTTTGGTACAAATATAGAATCGTTTGAAATAATTTTGATTTCGTTCTTTCCCACTTTTTATGACAAATTTAATTGTTACCTAAATAAGAAACATAATAAACCGTTTTTAGGTGTTCACTTAAAATTTTTTCGGCAAAATAAAAAGATATTTTATGTTAACATCAAATGCAAGATACTTTTTAAAGAAAATATTTTTTCAAAATGATTGATAAATCATTCAGCAAGTGATACAAAAATTCAAATAATTATGTACATTAAAATGTTGAATTATTTATTTTCTTGAAATTTGAACATCAAACATGTTACCAGGAAAATGATTAAAAATAGATTCAGGAAAAGATATTGTTTAAAGATAAAAATACTTTAATATTCTTTTTGTGGGATTTCAAGAACAATTCGTTTTTTGCATAAAAAATTACATAACCGCATCCTTATTTGATTTCAATATTTGAATTTAATATTTATGTATTTAATGAAATACTTATGTGGTTAAGAAATAAATTTGAAGAGACTTAATTTGAAGCCTGCTTTCATTTATAATAGTGTTGCATAAACTAAATCTTCTATTCTTGTTTATAAAATAATTTATAAAATAAGCTTTTAATCTCTGTCCTGCGTCCGTTTCGAGAAATTATACATATTTCTGAAAATTTTAATTTCAGTCATATATTGTATTATATCTCATTCCAACTTCATTTATCCTATTTCGTCATTACATTATATTATTGCGTTAATTATTTTTTCTGAAAAAAATATCTTCTCCTTTCGCTCCGCTGGGAATCGAACCTCAGAATTTTCGATTTCGGGTCGGTTGCTTTCCCATTGAACTACTAGAGAGATCGAGAGGAGAAACTTTTTTCAGAAAATACACGCATTATTTTGCCAGGCGACAAATACAATTTTTCAAGGAATCTGTATGATCATCAGAAAATAACATAAATTTTGAATGTCTTTTCAGACTAGATGGAGATATGATTTAAACATTATTTTAATTAATTTTTTCTGAAAAAATATCTTTTCCTTTCCCTCCGCTAGGAATCGAACCTCAGAACTTCCGATTGCCGGTTGGGTGCTTTCCCATTAATTCCCATAATTTTCAGAAAATACTTAAAATACTCTCATTTATTCTTCAGAGATAATACAGATTCCTGGTAATATATCGTACTATTTTTTTTTAATTTTCGCTATTTTATTTGATCGGATTGTATAAGTTTCCTTCTTTTTATATCACGTTCAATAAGATTCCCTTGCTTTATATCCTACTCATGTTTTCAAAAATGTTACTTGCTCACTCCATTTTACCCTATTTCATCATACTCTGTCATATTTCATTAAAATATGCATTAACCTATTTTATTCCATTCTATCCTATCTAAAAATGAATAAAAGTAAGAAAAAGTGTCATAAAAATCGATAGAATAATAAGCATAAAATTAGTTTCAGATAAATCTCATTTTTTCTATCAATGAACATTTAGTTTTTTTCGAGCAGGAAACATCCAAGATCATACTAAATTGTTTCAAAATTTCCAGGAGATATTGGAAAATCAGAAGGAAACCTTGAATTGCTTCGAAACTAGAATCCCTTCTAGTTGGGGTCTTCCCCACAGTAAAATCTTTTATTTTTTCCTGGACAATCTTGTTCTTCTCGACTGCCTCGTTAACCTTGAAAAGATACCTTGGAGTTGCTAATACAACGCTTCTTTCCTCATACGGTCTCCAGGGTTCTTGCGGGACTCAACGCAGTGATAAGGAGAAACTTTAATCAAAAAAGTTCTTAACGAAAAAAGGTCAACATCAATATAAAAGAAAGAATTCTACTGAAGAATCTCTTTAAAAATACGATTAGGGCGATTTTTAAGGCAGATTTATATTATCAAGTAAGTAGTTTATTATTTTTGTTAATCAATTTAGTTTTACTTGTATTTAGCAGTATACATTTATTTCTATTATATCCATACGATTGTTTTTTTCAATTAACGGGATCGTTTTTAATACTCAAATCAACATTTCTTCTCTACGAAAAACATTTAATAAGTTGTTATAAATAAAACGGTAGTTAAAATTATTTAGTATTAATTTTGGTTATTAATAGTAATCTCATATTAAAGATTTTCCTAGCATTTTCTTGGAATTTTTCCTGGATACAAAATACTGGCAAATAATTGGGAACTTTCTGTGAAAAGAAATTTTTGTGAGAGTCTTCGGCAGATCCTTCACAATTTCTTATAATATTTTTCTCAAAGCATGGGGTATCCCGTTTATGTCCCAAATTATTATACGGGATATCCTACGGGGTTAAAATTTGGATATAGAATACATTCTTGAATATGGAAAATTCTTTTAATAAATAATGAGCACATTTGATCAGTTAAAGCAGTTGAAGATTATTTATAATTCCGAAAAATACTTCTGAAATGAAAGATTAGTTCGGGAAAAGTAGAATTTTTTTCGTTTTTAGTGAAATCATGCCGTCCACCAATATGTAAATACGAACAGGCCCTCTTCAATATTTTTATATGAACATATTATATTCATCGAGTGCGTATCTTTTTGACAATGAAAGTAAGTCATCGAAATGAGAAATTAAAAATTATTCAAGCACTTTCAGTTATGAATGCCTATCTATTTTAAAAGACGTAATTCCATAATTTGTTTTTACTTAAAACTGTAAGTAGTTTGTCGTATGTTTAAAGAAAGGCTCTATCTAAATTTTGAGTCGAACGGAGATGTCGAAGGAATCGTGCTTGCATCCTTACTGATCTGAATCTTCCAATATATAATTGTTTTTGAAAAAAAAACTATCGTTCTTGGATAATTCAGACCTGCTTTATTCATTGGTACAAATAAAAAATAATATTTTAATTGTTTATATGGAAATTTGTGATTAGGTTTGATATCAGGCAAAACTTCAAGAAAAGTCTAGGTCATGGTGTCAAAATGATTTGGTGTTTGGGTAAATCATTCTATAGCGAAAATAAAGGAACACGTATTTCAAATTTGAATCAAACATTTTTTTGAATTTGTTACAGTCATTCGAAGATTACCTCCAAATTCTCAAAAATTTACAGAAAGTTTTTTTAAAATGCAGTATTTTCGGATGGAGTGTAGATATTCAGGATTTTTTTCTTATTTTATTCGAAGTGTAATTCTTGCTTTCAATTGATGCAAAATTTTTTCCATAAATTTATAAATGTACAAAATGATGAATGTTTTTATGAATAATGTTTTCAAAATTTGATTGAAAAAATAAAAAAGGTCTCTTGGAATGCCCCACCTTTTTATTTTTCCTTCAATTTTGTTTAAATTTTCATCTTACATAATAAAAGGCATCCTTCCAATTTTATAGAGTTAAACTGTTTTTGAGGCAGGACCATTTTTTTTATGTTAATTATTTCATTTTTCTCGTACACAATGCAAAATATCACAGAAGAGCAAGAGATATTTTTTGTAGATCTTTCAAAGTTGTGTAAATTTTTATCTGAATAATTATTTGAACCAATTGCTGTATCCGTGAAAAATGCGAAAATTTGTTTTATTCAATTGATTGTTTTTAATATTAGGCAGTGATTTACCAGGAACGAAATTCACGAGTTGTATAGTACTTATTACCAGCTGAAAAAATGTAATTGAAAAATTTAATTAATTTTTTTTTTAGGTAATCCATCTTCAGTAATTCTAGAAAAGAATCGCCATTTTGTTATTTTTCAAATTAAATTTTTTTTGGTCAAAAATCTGTGTAAAGCAGACAGTGAGGGTATTATCATCAAATTTATAATTATCTTTTGTACAGATGAGTTCGTTTTTGTATAACGAATCGAACGATATAAAAAAACTAACTTTTCATGATAAACATATATAACGCCTTTCTTCAAAAGTACATCACCTAATTTATACGAATAATTTTCTAAGTTTCAAACTGTTTCGTGTTTTTCATTCATTCTTGTGTTGTTTAAAAACGCAATGTGAAAAACGTAGAAGAACCGTAATTTGTAACACGTGCACCGTTCTGGTTAGACACTGCAGGTAAAAATAGCTAAACTCATTTGCTTCTCCAATGCACTATTTTTCATACAAATTCTTCCAAAACATTACAAATACGCGATCATCATCATCAATTTTAGGTTATAAATTTAATTTGATTACAAATTAGTTGCCAAATAATTTATATTAAAAATTATGTAATGGTAGAATTACATACTGCGTTATCTTGCTCGCACTTTTCCGGCACAGAATGATTGTATACATGCTAGTATAATGCGAAGCATTATTAGCCGGTTTTTTTTCTATATGTTGGCTGAGAGTCCAGCCGGAATCAGTGGCGAAAACCCGGCCAGGCCGGCCGAAAGTTTGCAGCCCTGGTAGTTTTACAAAAAATGTTGGAGAATATTTTGATTCATTAGAAAGGGCAGAACAACATGATTAACATATTTTATATTTTTTATGTGATCCTTTTCGAGGACATATAATTTTCCTTCAACTATCGAAATGGTACCTCATAGTCAAAAATGTTTCAAAATTTTGTTCGTAAATATTTGTTTGCCATTCAATTCACTGTAATTGTTTTGAAGTTAAGTTGAGGGCTGATACGTCTTCTTCCTATTGGTCTCGGGTCCCTAATAGTGGCCCCTCTGTCACTCTGACTACAAAGTCAATTTTGACACACCCTTAACTGTTTGCTCTTGATAGCGTTGATTCCAGATCTTTTGGTGAAGGCCAGAATGTCAAACACTGATTGCGAAACAGTAAACCCCCAAGATACTATTTATCTGAAGTTGAATAAAAACGCTGCAAACAATTGAAAACTACAATTATCCGCCACGTGATAAAAATTTTCTGTCTTCGGATGATTGTAGTTTTCAATTGTTTGCAGCGTTTTTATCTAATTTCAGATAAATAATATCTTGGGGATTTACTGCGGATGTAAGTTCCTTGGTTTCTATAAAATGGGACCCAAGTTTTTTTTTTCCTGAGCCTAGCTAATGCCATGCACTGGCATGAGACATGCAGGGAAGTTTCGTCGTATCGGCCGCATTTCCTGCACTCTGTCGTGGGGTTGAACCCTGTTTTTGACATACGTATCATCATTCTTTTCCATATTAAAAAAAATGAAATTACAAATAATTCAACAATTTTTTGCTTCTAAATTTGTTGTAAGTATGGAAAATAGTAATGGTACGTATGTCCCACCTTAGGTGCCATAGAATACTACTGTGCATCAAATTCATTTTCTTGGTTGAACGAACCTTGCCTAAAACTTTCTATGCAACATTCCGCACCTTGTATTGCCAGTTTCAGGAAATCTTCACCGAATTTGTTGTGCTACCTGGGTGCCCTTCAAAGTAATCTCCTCCTGATACAATACATTTATGCCACCATTCTTCCGTTCTTCAAAACAGTATTCCGGACACTCCGAAAAAGCGGTTGGGCAAATCGTTTTGACTATATTGAAGAGATATGAGCCGAATCGAAGAAGGCTTTGAATGCCATTTCGGAAATCGATTTCAACAACTGCTCTGAAGAATGGGGAAAAAGGTGGTATAAGTATCAGGAGTGAATTACTTTGAAGGGCATGGAATAAATTTGAACTAGAATATAGGTTCATGTCATCCATGTATAGTAGATGGGCGAATTGACAACCATCCTCATTATCATTTATTTTGTACCCATGAGACATGCTGTTTAGTGTTTTGCTTTATGAGTTTAACGCTCAACAGAACCATAATGTGCTCGAGCAGTCTTCTTAAAAGATCAACTCAGGAAGTCGATAATACATGGGCAGTCTATGTATCCCTTGTGCAAGTTTTTTTGTTTCTCGTGCCAACGGCCATACCATGCTGAAAACCCCAGTTCTCGTTAGGTCACTGAAGTTAAGCAGTGTTGGGCGCGGTTAGTACTTGGACGGGTGACCGTTCGGGAATAATACTACTGCGTGCTGTTGGCTAGTCGTGGGTGCGGTGAGCCCACACTTGTAGTTATTTACTACAAGAAACTATCCACCTAGAAACACTACCCGAATCGGGGAGTGTCACGCCTACCCGGAAAGGGAAATGGCTTAATGGTATACATGTCATGGTAACAGCATCTATGTTGTCTCGATTTTTACTGCTCCGCGAGTATGTACAACAACATCCTTTTTGTTTTTCTGTAGGGATGACATTCCTTTCGCAGTGAGAATATACCATATCTGCAATTACAACTGTACGGTACTTATAAATTGTTTGAAGACATGCAATCGATCGAAATTAAGATGGATTTTTAGTGTCTGGCAGTTTAGGCAACATATACGTGCTACATTAGATCTGGATGTTCGATGACCTTTCAAAAACACTTTGCCAATACACGATGCACACTCGTTAGGTACTTGTATCAAAAATTGAGCACCATGTCCGGACCTGGGGCTCTTCAGTTCCTTGTCTTTTTTAAAACAGCTAAAACGTTTGAGTCTGTGATGATACAGAAATATTACTTGCCTTTTCTTTCTCTATTCTGAACCACGCAGCGCCTAAGTTGCTTCTATTTGGTTTTTCGCCAAACACTAGTAGCCAGCCAGGTCTTCTAACTGAGGAAATTGTATGTCTTGGTCGTTATTTTGCTTTACAATCAGTTCACGATAGAACTTCTTTCATTCACCTCAAATGTTCAATTTTTTTATCTTTTCGCACTACTCTTATTGTACTGACGCAGTCTAGCAGTAAGAACATCAAATCTCTGCCGTTGGATGTATTTAATTTCATCCAACATTGCTGGAGTCAATGTCTCGATGTTTCGAGAGTGAATGATTATAGTGGCATGGTGTATCAGCTTTTTGGTTCTATTTCTTTTTTATATTGGGTCCATCTACCTGATTTGTTTCTGACTTTCCTGATATCCACACCCAACCTGATTTTTCATGGTGGAGATCGTTTATTTCGTGGAGCAAATACTGCATTTGTGGGCCTAGTTATATGGTCCAGCGTTCTAACGACTGTCACAAATTCACAGTGCGCACGAATTTGCACATCTAACGCAGACAGTGAAGTGAACCCTGGTTATACAGAGAACGATTAGTGGCTTAGGAGGACGTGGCTCCATATATAAGGAGCCACTCGAAAACCACCAAGGGCATGCATAGCCGTAAAGGGTATGAATGCGATTTTTGTTCCTAAGCTCTGCTCCAAGGACCTCACCGTTATTAAGATGAGACTCAGTGGCAGAAGCGGAAAAATGACTAGAGGTGTATATCACCTCGGCTAATTTCCCTGGGGATGTTGAGGTGCCCCCACCACATAGAGAGGTGGAGGCTCTAATTCAGTACTACCAGGAGAGCAGGATTCCTCTGCTGTTGGGCTATGATGAAAATTCTCACCATATAATGTCGGGGAGCTCAAACATCAAAAGCAGAAAAACATATTTAATTGGATACCTTGTGGGTACTGTGAGGTTCTCGATTTGACTCTATGTTCGGAAGAACTGAGGAGTGAGATAGTTAGCTGGACTGTCTCCGATGAGGAGACTCTCTCAGATCACAAATATATCTTGTTCCAGTTGGCTCTAGGGCAGCTGGTGGTTTCAATGATCCGCTAAACCACGAATACACTTTGGAACTCATATAAAGAGGGACTTATATAAAGAGGAACTCCAAGTCAGGCTTGTGGACTTTCCCACAAGCTGTGGTACCATGGATGAGTTAGAGCACACATCGGATTTTTCGCGAAGAGCTCTGATTACATCATATGATAACAATTGCCCTATAAGTAAGATTAAGTCTAGGAAAGGAGCAAAATGGTGAAACACCCTCCTGGAGGAACTTTGTAAAAAGTTTAGAGCATTGTACAACAGGTCGAACAGAATTAAATCGCCTTCTTACTGAGACATCTATAAGGCGATTAAGTATGAATTCAATAAAAACATCAGAAACGGGAAGATTATAGGGGCTTCTGCGAGGAATCCAAAAACATTCCGGACACAGCGAGGCTCTACAAGATCCTGGAAAACAATTCGGAACCGCCCCGAGGGTGCATAAGGTTCGATGATTGCAGTTTGCCGAAGATAAAGAAGTAACGATGAATCGCATTGTAGAAGTCCACTCCCCAGGTTTTTAGCGAACTCACACCGACCGAGAGGAGAAAGGCTGGGGCCAAGAGAAGGAGGAAGCCTACTGGAATTTTACTGCCAAGGTCATTGATATCAAGAAGGTGGATTGAGCTGTTGGGATGGCGTCTATCTAATGCTCTAAAAAAGGGCATGGATTTCGTCGTCCGCTCACTGACCTGTCTATTTGGCACAAGAAATGCCGTAAAACACGTACTTCATTTTGAAAGCGCTAGAAAAGCTGGTCAAGAGATATATCAGAGATGAGGTGTTTCTAGCTTCCCCGCTCTGCAGAGAGCAGCATGCTTTTTAGGCGAACTGCTCTTTAGTATCTGCGCTCCATGCTGCAGTGGCGAAATTGAAGCAGCTGCTGAAAGAGGGAGGGTGTACTGTGGGCACTTTTTTGGACATGGAGGGTTTCTTCAGCAATACCCTACCAGAAGTCATCTGTAGAAAACTTCAAGGTGTGGCGTGCCAGACCAGCTAGTAAGAGCCTAAGAGTGATTGTGAACTGGGCGAAACATCTTGGGATCCAATGCAGCAGAGCCTTTGGTTTCACGTAGAGACAAGGGCCAAAAATGGTTTCATGACTCTATTCCGTTGTCCCTAAAGCAAGAATTCTTTACGCAGCTATGGTCTGATGGCCACCACTAAAACTCAAAACGATGCAGGACAGGCTGCGACGTCTACACACGCTAGCATTTAGGGACGTGGCAGGAGCAATGACAGCTACACCTACAACGATGATAGGATACATGCTCTGGGAAGAACCTCTGAACGTTGCGAAAACAGCTGGGGCAGGTCACACGATGAGCCGCCTAGCAATAGTAGGGATATGTGGAAAGCAAATGGTAACCTGTTCCTTCAAGGGGACGTCTGGTTCACAGTCGACTACAAAGAAAAGTGGGGGGGGGGGGGCTAGGAGCAGGAATCTACGATGTTACAGGAAGAAGGGGGATATGGATCCTACTTGGGCCGTATGCCACCGTCATTCGGAGGGAGGCCCTGGCCGTCCTTCGCTACGCTGAGACATTAATAGAAGGAAACGATGCTGGTAAGGAAATTGCAATCTGCTTGGACAGCCAAGCGACATGAACTGCAAACCAGACATAATATCAGAGCTGATTTGGGAATGCAAAAATGTATTAAACTTTTTTGCAGGAACGAGCAATGTGACCCTCATGTGAGTTCTGGGTAGTGGCACTAGCATCTTGCTGCATCAGGATGGCTGTAAAAAGCTGGATATGGACCAATCACCGGGAATACTACGAAGAAATCCAGGGTTGCCGACGGGAAAAAGCCATCCTGGGATAGACATATAGGTTGGACAGAACCAGAGAAATCCTAGGACTACTCAAGAAAGACCTAAGTTTAGTGATTCAGATGCTCACAGGGTAAAACTGCTTGAACTACCGCATGCACAAAATGGGGTTTAACCCCACGAAAAAGTGCAGAAAATGCGGCAGAGATGACGAAACATCCATGCATATCTTATTATAGTGCCCGGCATTAGTTAGGCTTAGGCAACAAACTCTTGGGGTCTACTTCATGGAACCTGGCAAAATTATTACGTGATGAGTGCTTGGCATCATGGGCTTCACCAAGAGGTCTCGAATAAAATACTGAGAGCAAATGGGTGGGTAAAGCATTGTTGTTGAAGTGCTCTATAAGTGCATGCAGATCTTCCTTGATGTACATATTCTTCAGGGAATGCTTTTGTATCGGTTCTAAATCTCTAAACTCTATTAAAACACCACCAAGTCTCCATTCAAGGTACTGCAGTTTTTCTCGGATTTCGCTATTTACGTTAACGGAAACGTTATCCGCACCTTCCAGATGGATTTCATCAATAGGCTGGTAGGTTGTTCAATAACCGGAAGCAGTCTGTTGACAGATAGTAAACGTTTTTTGATAGCTAGATTCTGTTCCTTACTTCTTGTGGCTAGTTTCGAGTGCTTGAATGAAAAAAGTCGATGATATTCTCTCCTCACACTTTGCTCACTTTTCTCTGTCGAAAAATAAAGGGGCATTACATCTCTGTTCATACGTTTTCATTCCAATAGCCTTCTGGGTTGTTGAATCTCTGCTTCATTGGGTTGTATCTCAGTATTCTGATATAAGTAGATTATTCCAGATGTACTCACCTTAGCGATAAGATCTATGTCTTTCTAAAAAGATCTCTGTCCAGTTTCAAACTTCGCAGTTTCATAATAGAGACGCATCAATTCTTCTTTCATTGTAGTATTTTGACGCTAGAGAACTATCTTCAGCAGGCACAGTGGATGTTCCACTGCTCACCTTTTGTCGCAGATTTTCTTCCTGGCCAACTTTCTGATTTGTGAAATTTGCCTGACCATTTTGCAGCTCACGATCACCACCATCCCACATGCTGTGGTCCCCAGCAGTGACTATAGGGGTGCCCCAACGATCCTCGGGAAGCAAACACCGTTTATAAAAATTTAATAGACTCTCTAGATGTTACATGGGTTTTGGAGCTCCTTTTAGTCCTTTTCCGCTTCGTTTTCTGCCTGTATGGCATGGGAAACCTTCTCAGTAGCAATGCTACAGCCGAAATTGCTGTCAAAGTCTTGAGAGGAGGGCTCAAGCATCACTGAGACGCTAACACGAGAACGGCTTCGGCAAGGCCTCAGGGATCGAACACCGGATCTCTGACGTGAAGTCTGAGCACCTAACCGCCTATGTTACCGAGGCTTATTTTGTATCCATATTTCGTATTATATTATTATTATTTGGTATTATTTAATAATAGTTAGTATCATTACTTATTATTTATTATAATTATTTTATTTTGATCATCCTCGGCAAATTATGTAGCAAGCGCAAAATACTTATACATTGTAAATTGGCCTTGAACTTTGATGAAAGAAGAGAAATCATGTTTTTACTTCATTAAATAATATTTTTCTTATTGGTAACCATTTTTTTAATGATGGACAAGGCTCTAAAATTGTCACCTTAGAAGTGTGAAAATTTTTTCAAAAGCGACGTAATAATACAAACATTCTCGTACATCGTTAAATTCCCGAATTTTCGGGATGACAATTCCATACCCTTTTCAAACTCCCCCAATTTGTTGGGACGACTAGAAACAGCCTTAAATAAAGTATCAAAATTATGACTTCTTACCATTTAAGACTGCTTTTTGGACATACTTTAGTTCAAAATCACTAGAGAATGTTTCTCAATCAATATAATTTCAATGTGCAATCAGTAGATATGACAGTTATGAATTATTTCTACTACTACTTATATATGTAGGGCATTATTTTTAAAGTGATCAAGTGTTAATGGGAGAAAATATTTTCCACTGGAACGAATATTTACCGACGGTGAGGGGGTGGATTTTTTCACTTTCATGTGGATGCACTCACTGTTTTGGCTATCTTTAACCCTATCCATCAAAATGAGATAATTTTATCTACTAAAGTTTCGATAGGACAGTTCACGCCCTTTTTATCCATTGTTTTGAAAAAATAAAAATTATTATTATTTTAATTGGAAGAGTTATAATAGCCAAAATAGGTACTGCACATACATTCCCGTGCAGAAATCGCCCGATTTCGTACGTAATACCGATCTGGCCCTGATCGGTACAACTCTGTGGCCCATACTTGAGCCAGACCGGGAAGACCGATTTCCTACTGAAACGCCATCTCCATGCGCTCACAAAATTAGTGCTGGGTATTGTTTTTTTATAGTGTAATGAATTGAGCAGTCAGTCCTCAAATAAATTAACCATAAATTGACTTTTCTTTTCGTAATAAATGCAAATAAAATGATTAAAGATGGTAAAGTAAGTGATCCGGAACTTAGAATTGATCAATCAGTTCAATTTATGAAGTTGGACGAGCCAGAAAATTTGCAGTATGTGTTCGAAGGTCGAGAAGTGTGGTTATATCTCTTTTTCCCGGATGTGAAATGGGAAGTTTAGCAACGGTATTTATTCCCCTGCCCTGTCTTGTGGATTACATTTGGGCCAAGGAGTAAGAGCTAGGTAATTTACTTAATACTTTTTACACTTTCTTTTTGTTTGTTTGAAACGTAACGGTTCTGAGAGTACGTGGTGCGTTTGTCGAATTTGAACATTTTAGAACTCTCTTCAACTTTCATCCTATAAATGCTGGTATGAAATTTTCTTATTTTCATTTCTCGGGACCAGTTTAATTATTATTAATCTGAATTATTTTACCATTTTTGGATTGTTTCTGTAAATACCGCATATTTAATTTAATATGAAACACTTTAGATTCCTATGATTTGAAATCAAACTGTATTGTATTATCAACAAAATAGTTTAATTTTCAACCCAAGAAGATGAATTTTCAACGAAAAAAAATTAATTTTCAACTAAAAAAAATTATTTTCAACGAAAAAGTAGCAATAACAATCAAATAGTTGAAATTTTAAGCAAAAAAGCGAATTTCTAAGATAATAGTTTAAGTTTTAACGAAATTTTTCAGTTTTCAAGCAAATAGGCTGATTTTCTGAAGACAGTTGAAATTGCAACCCGAAAAGTTGAATCTTTGAACAAATAGGTGAATTTTCAATCAAGAAAGGTGAATTTCAAACCAAATAGTTGAATTTGCAACTGAAGAAAGATATTTTTTGACCTAAAATGGAATAGTTGAATTTTCAGGTAAGAAATTAACTTTTGACAACAACAAAAACACCAATTTTTCAACAAAAACACCAATTTTTCAACAAAAAGGTTCAACTTTCAACCAAAGAGGTAAATCTTTTTAAAAAAGTAAATATTTGAAACAGTAGTTCAACTTTCAACTAATTAGTTGAATTTTCAATCCAAAAATATTTATTTTTAACTAAATTATTAAATTTATAACAAAAACGAAGAATGTTCGACAAAAATGTAATTTTCTACCACATTCTTTCATTGTAATGAACAAGTTTGAATTTAAACTTCAACTTTTAACCAAGCTAGTTTTATTTTCAGTCAAAAAAGGTTTTAATTTTAAATCAAAAATAGTTCAATTTAACCAACAAAAATCAATTTTTGAACAAAATAGTTTAATTTTTAAATAAAAGACGATTCGTCAACCAAAAAACAAAATTTTGAACTAAGTAGTTCCACTTTCAACCTTAAGCAATTAGATGAAATTTTAATATAGCATGTAGTTAAATTTTTACCCCAAAAAGTCAAATACCCAACTATATAGATGAATCGTCAAAATTACAGTTTACAAAACTCATTTTTATGAAAAAAAAAGAATTTTCAACCAGTTCAATTCAATAAAAAAATACAAATTTTAAACAATAACAAAAACATTTATTTTCAGCAAAATTGTTGAATTTTTAAATCGAAAAGATGAATTTTCTAACAAATAGTTGAATTTTCAAATTATAAAGGATAAATTTCTAATAAAAAATGGAAAATTTAAATTTTCAGATAAAAAACACCTTTCTTGGTGAAAAATTCAGCTGTTTGGTTGAACATTCGCTTCTTATATTTCAGGTTATTCAACATTTTTTCACAATAAGCAAACCTTCTCCTGGCAATTTATACCATCTACAATAATCTTCCGTTTCTTAAAAGTATAATTAAACATTTGTGACGCGTTCTGAAGAAAGACCCCTAAGCGGCCAAACGTAAATTTTAGAGAAGAAGCAGAAGTGGCGACGGGCCGATAGGACTCTTGCCGAACGACAATGTTTAAACAGTTGTACTGAATAAATTATTAATTATGGCATTTTTTTAACTATACCATCTTAAAGACCAAGTTCGAATCTACGTAAAACATTAAAAATCAGAGAATCGATTTTTGGCCGCTTAGGGGTCTTTCTTCAGATCGCGTCACATTTTTTTCTGAAACCTGTTCTTGACGTGCCCGTACTACTTTAATTTTAACTTAAAATACTGATGCCATGATATATATTTCCAGGCCATTATTGGAAATTCCAAAGATTGGGGTGGCCGTCGAAATGAGAGGACCATGCAATAGTTTTGAGTTTACTAAAATTAAATTTATGTTATTTTGGTTTTGAATAAATAATAGTTTATAATTTGTTCTTTATTCGCAAAATTCATAAAATGGATTATAATGAGACTGATCGGGTACCGATCGGGCACCGACCGGGTTTCCCGATCGGGAGTCCCGACCTGGCCCAGGTCTGGGCGTGCGTTCCATCCGCGATCTGGCCCCGATCGGGATTCCCGATCTGGGTCCGATATGGCCCGGTCTGGCCCCCATCGGGGCCAGATCGAAATTTCTGCACGGGTTAAAGTATCCTTCCTCCACCACCTCTCGGTAAATGTTTATCAGAGTGACAAATATTTTTTTCATAAAAACTACCATCTGGAAGGCCAATAGGCCTACCAATAGGTCTCACATCCAATAGGACAATATTTCCGTCCAATCAAAGTAAATTCGTTTTTAGTGAAAAAATTGAGAAGTATTGCCCCATGTCAAAAATTATGATTTTGTATAATTTATTTCAATAAAATGACGATTTACGTTGTAGAAGGATTTTTGTATTTTTACGTAGCTTTCAATGGATAATTATAGGTGAAAGTATTGATCTTAAGTGTCCTTTCCATCAATAGGAAAATTGTTACCATTAAGAAAAATATCTTTAAAAAAATCATGATTAATATTCTTTTTTTTCAGTTCTAATTACAATTTTCAATTTACACGGATTTTTGTGATGATGCATAGTTTTCGAAAGATAATCATAGCTTTAAATACTAACTTTTAGAACCTTCTTTATCTATTGAAACATTGATTTCTCACTGTTTTAACAAAAAATTTGCTATTATTCGTTATTTTACAACTGCAAAATTTAAGGGGAGATTCGGGTCCTCCGAATAAAAATTTTTCTTTTTTACCCTCCTTCATGTCAATCCTGCTCTGTCCGTTTTCTAAAAATATCATTTTTATTTTCAGACATAAGTAAAGATGTTCCTGACAATCTTTACAGTCTCCCTCATCGCGGGAGTGAGTGTTGGTTGTCAAAAGCAAGCAGTCTCCTTCGACATGAATGAGCAGGACATCCAACTGGAACGATATTCACTCTCCTTCTCTGATCTACCAGATTGTCAACAATCAAAAGCGTCTATTAAATTAAATCTTTCTAAAATGGGTATAAACAACATAACCGATCACTTCACTGACAGTCCTTTGTTCACCTGTCTCAATCTCGAAAGCAATGAAATCGTCACCATACCATATGGGGTGTTTGATGACCTTCCGAACTTAACATACCTCAACCTTGCCAATAATCACATCCCCGCTTACAACCTTCTATCATTCGGTGGTCATAAAAAGCTCGAGACATTAATTCTTGATGGAAACGTTCCAACTTATTCTCACACATTTGCAGTAAATGGATATTTCCCAGAATTGAAATCCTTATTCTTGAGAAGAAATCTTCTCGAATACTTCCCTAATGATTTCCGAATCCACTTTCCAAGTCTCAGTCATCTTTACTTAACCGATAATATTGTGAACGTGACAAATTTATACAATTTTGTTAGCAGCATGCCAGCTTCTGTAACACATTTGTATCTCGAACAAAATGGTATTAGAGTGTTTAGAACTTCAGTATTGAACAATATCACTGAACTGTATTTGGATGGAAATGATTTTAAGAATATTGATAGGTCTTATGAAAATACCTTGGATCCAAGTAATACTCCAACTTTGGAGGAGCTTTCTCTCAGGTATTGTAAAATTGAGAAGATTGGATCAACAGCTTTTTATGGAACATACAATTTGACAACATTAGATTTGTCTAATAACTACATTTATGAAATTCCCGATAGGCTGTTCAATGGGGTATCATCTTTGAAAAATTTGTCTCTGAGTTATAACTTATTAACCGAAATCCCCAAAGCTATTTCACTTTCTTGCTTGAAGAAATTATACTTGAGTCATAATAAAATTCAAGATGTGAGACAGTTGAGTAATCTTACTGGACTTCAGACTCTGTCACTTAGGGGAAATAATATTACTCATTTAAATGATGGCGTCTTTGCAAATTTGACTAATTTGATGGATTTGGACTTGGCTGAAAATAATATTCACTACTTCCAGCCAAATTCCTTGGAGACTTTGAAGGGCCTGACATTCTTGAATTTGAACTTTAATCAATTGTCGAGTGTAGAATCACTTTTCATGAGGAATAATTATTCGTTGGAACAATTGTATCTAAAAGAAAATCCTATTATTCGTATTACTGCTACTTCTCTGATGAATTTACCTGAGAATTTGACTGTTCATATGGGACCAATGAGAACTTTGGATTCACATCCAAGGCTGTTTGAGTCTATTAAGAAAAAAGAGCATAAGAAAATTTTGTCTTTGGAAGAAGAGGAGGAATTGAAAATTCAGGTTCAGCGTTAAAAATAACAAGTTTGTCGGTTTTGAGATAAAATAAGGATAGGTATGAGTGTGATTGGCAACTGCTTCCGTTAACTTCGATGGGTCATGATTTTTCATATCGAATAAAGCAGGAAAGTAGTATTATGTTATATCGAGTGTGTTAGCATTACATTTTTTGTATACAAATGATTATGCGATTGAATATCAATTTTTCATTAAATATTATTGAACTTATTTCTGTGTCAACCACTAAATAAACTTCGTATTTAGGCGTGATATCGTCATTTGTGTATAATGAAAGGGTGGCCAGTGGCCACTAAAGACTCGAAATTCTCGGTTCTCCCCATTCCAGTCCTTTTTCCAGTCAATTAAATTTTCAAATTCAAGCCACCAAAAGTAAAAAATAAATTATTCTTTGAAGTACTCAGATAATTATTTGAAAACTAATGAATCTAATGGAAAACAATTTCAAATTTTGAGCATTTGAAATTTCTTGACAATAATTAAACATTCAAAATTGAACAATTCGTAAAACAAACGTTCAATACATTGTAGCTGAGGGTACTGTCTTCATGCTGTTTGTCACGCATGAATGAGCACTGCCTCTTTCTTGGCCCCGCATGCCCTTCATCAAGAAACTGCTGAGGACATCAATCCTTGGAAAGTCGTAAGCCCGGACTTCTTAAATCCAAGTCTTTATGTATAAAATTTCAAAATTCAATAATTCTACGTCAAGGGTAATGAAAATCATTCCATTCAAAATTGCACAAGGCTGAAATTGATTGGAATTCAAAATGATCTCGTTTATAATTTTTTCAATATAGAGTTATTGAATTTTGAACGGCTTTAAAATAATTATTGACATTTAATTTGAAATAATCTCATAATTAAACTTATTCAACTAATAAGGATTTCAATTGAAAATGGTAGAATTTTTAACGTTTTCATTTACATTAAGGGTTGCTACAGAAGTCCGGTTTTAAAATTCCACGCTTTTTCCAGGTTTTCCATGTCTACATTAGAAAGATTCCAGTCCATTTTATTCAATTTCAACACATCATACTGATTGCAGACTAATTTATTAACAATTTTACGTATAACTACTAACCAATGAAAATTTAAACTGCTTTTCAATAATTTTCGCGTTCTAATTAATTCTCATTATTATTACGAAAGTTTTTCAAGTTCTGGAAAAGCCATTAAGACTCAAATAGGTGCAAATAAAAAAATTCTAGTCACTTTTTAAAAATTCCGTGACTACTTCAGGGTATGCAGGTCTTGTAGCAACAGTAAACTTGATACAACTTCAAGCGATCCTAATTTTAGAATATCCAATTTTTAAAGCTTTAAATATTCAGTATTGAATACTTAAAACGTATTGAGCAACTATCAAGGCTCCCAATTTGAAATGCAGAATGTTAAAAGGTTCAATTTCAAAATGTTAAAAATTCATTCTTACAATTAGAAAAGTGTTCAACTTTTAAGGCTTTGATTTCTGACTTGAACAGATTTTTCATGTTCAGTCTAAAAGTATTGAATTTTAAATGCTTGTAATTAAAACTATAATATGGTGTTTATACTTTTGTTAGCTTTTCTAAAAATTAACTTTTGTTAGTCTCGTTTCCGAAATATTACTTTGAAAAGAAGATCAAGTTAATTTAAAGAAGCGACCAAAAGTGAAAGTGACTTCCTGGCCGGCTTGAAATAGATATTCGAAATTGTATATGTATTTTTAAAAATTGTTTCAAGAATTTTTTTTCATATGACACTTTCATGTGATGTGAATGTTTAAATCAGACAATGTTTTCCCAAGGTATTTCTGATGTACTAGTTGAAAAAATTCTAATATATTTAAAATAATAATTGGTAACCATCTCGATGAACCTTAAAATAATGAATCATAGTAAAATATTTAAGATTGTAGATTCCTCTAGCATTGCACAATTTAATAAGCTTTTTATTTATTATTACATAATTGAAAATGTGTGTTCAAAAAAATTATTATAAGCATTATTTTTAAAGAAAATTTAATAAACATATAGAGATTATAGAAGATTTATTGTTTCCTCTTTAGGAATTAAGAATGCCTTTCTTAAATTAGGATAAAACGTATCATAATTACTATTATAAATCACATAAATTTCTCTGGGAAGATTAGATTCAATGCTCATATACAGTTCTCCATTCGTCGTCAGTTAGAAAGCATCTACTACTTTAGAAGAGTAAGTAAATTTAGAATTGATTTTATAATTTTCATCTTGTATTATTCTAATTTCGGCTCTATAGAAGTAATTTTTCAATCAAATACTGTGCTCTTAATAATTGTGATTTAAGCAATTAAAAGAATTTTTTGCCAGAAATAATTCAGGCCATACGTGATGACATACTATTTCATCCTCATATTTTGAAGTTGTTTGACCTAGGTTAAAAAGTAATTTAAAATTAGAAATATGCAAAGATTCACTTCAATTCAAAGCATTCGCAGTGAGGGAACTCTGAGTTTGACGCGTTCAAAATTTATATCATAATATAGAAAACTGCACCATTTTAATTCGAAACATTCAATATAATATACTATGAAAATAGGAGTCTTCCAAATAGTAAACAATTTTTCATTTAAAACCGAAAACTTCAAAATTTTTCAATTCAAAAATTCGGGTTTTCGTATTCGACTAGTTCAAAATTTATTCAAAATTTTAAGAATTAAACTAACGAGGTTATCTGTTTTAGGATAATGTTTTAATCTTTGTAAATTCGCTGTCCGACAGTTGAGTATTTTCATTTGAGTGACAAAAAGTAAGCCAAAAACGTTAAGAAACTTTTAAAAGAACTGATAATAATTGACAAATTTTTAACGAAAATACTTTTTTTAGTAATAATAAGCGTAATAGTAATTAATCATTCTAAAATCATCACGGAAACTAGCAGCTGATAAATGGTGGTAAAATTAAATACTTGGATCAGCTTTCTGAGATTTAATATTGTATGTTCCATTACAATTTATTTTGTGTTTTTATTCAATCATTGTTAGAATTTGAAAATTTGTCATTGTTCTAAATTATATATAATTGTTATTTCTACTCAATTTTTGTCAAAATTATGAATGATTTAAATATGTAAATCCTCAGTTATGAAAATTTATCAAAATAAATAAATATAATTCTAATTAAATAATTAATTATATGATATTTTCTCTATTTTTAATTCAGAATGGCCGTTTCAATCAAGGAAAAAAATTCCCGGTCATTTCTCGGTTTTCTTCGGGTTTATAAAAAAAGTTAGATGACAAGTTTGCTGTTTTATGGATAGATATCGTTTCCAATTGACCCAAGTATTATGGTTGTAATTATATAATAATGAAATAATTATAATATTCATTTGTTTTGTGTTCTGCAATCAATTAGAAAAAATATATTTATTATAATGTGAATTTAAAAAAAAAATTAAGTTTGTGAATTTAATGAATTTTGCAGTCAATATTATTGTGTCCAAACCAAGCCTCAATTCGCGCAGTTGTAACAAGAATAATATATGTACAAGGATGGAAATATTGGCAGAGAAGGAGAAGGAAGAAGATTTACTAAGGATAAGTTTCAAATTCCTTTTTTGGTTCACTAATCAACTCACTGACCTAATAATAATTTCTCTTCAGCTTGGTAAATATTGATCTTTCAAGTAATTCAAGGTTTGGCCCCTATCCGAGGCCGAAATAAAATTTAAAAAAATGTGTTGTGTTTAAAAAAAATTAAATCGAAATTTATATCAAGTATTTTTAGTTTAAGCCCATATCCGTGGTTAAAATACACTATATTATTGACTGCAAAATTTATCAAATTTACAAACAAACATAAATTTTTGTTGTTGGAAAATATACATTAAATGAATTTAGATCAATTAAAATGTATAAGGTAGGACTGATTCACATAGCCTTACTGACGACTCCAGTGAATCAGTCCGGGCCGAAACATAAAAAGTCTAATTTTTATTTTATTTGAAAATAAATATATTTCTTTTAATTGAATGCAGAACACAAAACAAATACATATTATCGACCCTAATCCCAATGAAAAAATTTTCTTTACAATGACAAAAAAAGATTCGAACTCTTGAAGCTGAAATGTTTTTAATTTGAAATTATAAAAACTGAACTGCAAATCAAAACACTTGAAGTGGAACTTTTTTTAAATTTTAAACGTTTGAAATTGAAGCCTATTCTTCTGAAATTTAAACGCTAGATTAATAAATAATTGTTGAACTTTTATAAATTGTACAATTCAAATATTTGAAAAAATATATAAATCCACACTATCATTTTCAATTCTTTTGATTGAAGAATGAATCAACAAATGTATAGATTTTCAAAATTATATATTTTCCAGCAATTTCAAGTTAGAAACATTGAAAATTGAGAGACTAAACTTTTTTTAAACTCAACACTTTTTAAAATAGAAGTCAAATTATATTAATTTCAGGTCCTTAAAAATGAATAATTGTTGAATTATTATTTATACACCAAACGTTGTTCCGAAACCTATTTTCAATATTCTCTTAAAACCATTATTTAAGAAAAAAATTATTGAACATTTCTCCAGGAATCTTAAGGAAATTTTTGTATCGTCTTGAAAGCTCTCAAAATCCTTAAACAGTTTTACAATTTTATTTCATAATGTTAAAAAAACTACATTTTGTTTTAAATTTTGTGGAATGTTTCCACATTTTTCATTGTTTTTGAAATTCTTTTAATTATTCGAAGTTTTTTTTTTAAATGATCCTAATTGTTCCTAAAACATTCATTAGATCCTGGAAAATTAAAAAAAAAGAAGCACTCAAAATGTCCCAAATTATTTTTTGACAATTGTGGATGCCTTTTGAAATCTTTTTTAATATTCTGTTAAAATTATTATTTTTTAAATGAAAAGTTATTTTAAATTTTTGCAGATTTTTTATTTTTATTTTCATAATTTTCTCAGTTTCTATTGAGTTTACGATAACTCATGGCCACCTTACGAGATGCGGAATAGACATCTTCAATCTAATGCATGTATTTATTTTGCAGAATTCTGAGCTTGTTACCTGAAAATTAGGAAAATCGAAAATAGTGAAAGTTGCAGTAATAGTCCATTGTGCGCCAAGGAACTTGAGTCGGTCATTATACGCCGCGTGTGCGTTTGCAATAGAAGTCGTAGACGAGTATTGCAAACACACAAGGCGTAATGACCGACGTAGTTCCATGGTGCATATTATACTTTTTATGACACATGCATGATTTCAGCCCTTTTCGACGCCTATGAAGCGGGGCTAAGGCTCTACTTTTTACTCCCTAGGGAGTAAAAAGTACTTTTTACTCCCCAGGGACTGAAAACTGACGTCAGATATTAATAATGAAGATTATGCATCTATGAGCTTGCATTTTATGATTATCAGCCCACTCACGGTAAAAACTGAGAGGAAATTTTGGTTGCAGTTAATAGAATTTTGCGGTTATTTATGGAAAGTTACCATATATACTTGTGAAATTACCATAAATTGCCATAAATTACCATAAATTACCATAAATGTCCGAAATTTATGGAAATTTGTAAAACTGAATTTTGGGTATTCCATGGTAAGTTACCATATTTACCTGTAAAATTACCATAAATTATCGGAAGTTTTCATAAATATCCGGAAATTCATGGAAATTTTTGAAAATGAATTTTGGGTAAGTTACCATATATACCTGAAAAATTACCGTAAATTACCGAAATTTTTCATAAATTTCCGGAAATTTTTAAGAATGAATTTTGAGTATTCCATGGTAAGTTACCATATTTACCTGTGAAATTACCATAAATTACCGAAATTGTTCATAAATTTCCGAAAATTTATGGAAATTTTTAAAAATAAGTTTTGGGCAAGTTACCATATTCACCTGTAAAATTACCATAAATTACCGAAATTTACCATAAATTTCCGGTAATTTATGGAAATTTAAAAAAATGAATTTTGGGTAATCTATAATAAGTTATCACAAATCACCTCTAAAATTACCATAGATTAGATTAACATTAATTTAATGCTTTATTATACAAAATCTAATATGGAGGGAAATTCATGACTGTATTTCGAGAAATGCTTGAAATCATCCATTTGTTATAAAAAATATCGTATGCGCCAAGGGGGAGAGGCACTTTTTCTCCCCCTAGGTGCATAATATACTATTATACACCATATGATTTGCAAGTTTTTTGCCCCTGATTATCATGTATCACAGGTGAGGTCTGACGTGGCGAGTCGAATCGGTACAAATCACTTTTAGCGCCGGTTAACAAGATTTTTACTGAGCCGGTTGATATTTGCTCGTCTGAAAATTTTTGAAAATATGAAAATTTTGGATATATTTGAAAATTTGAAATTTTTTGGAGGATTTGAGTAATTTTTGAAAATATCTATAATTTTCTATAATTTTCAAAATTTTTCGAAATTTTCAAATTCTCAACATTTTTAAAAATTTTCAAAAATTTTCCTGGAATAGAATTTTTTTTGGATGAAACCTCATTTATTCTTATTCAGCCTCCCAAAATCTCGGGAGCAAGTTTTCATTATTTCATAAAATGGAAAAATAGATCTTTAGTCGCTATCTAAAGACGATTTTCAAAAAGCATGAAATTTGAACCTCCAAATTCTTGAATTATTTACTCGGAATTGGTTAACTTTTTTTAATCAACTTCATTTTTCTCCCAATTTAGCAACTCAACATCTCGGGAGCAAGATTTTATTTTTTGTGTCAACTGAAAATTGCAATTTTTATCGTGATTCGCAACTAAGCCCATTCCAGTTTTAGGCTCTTGTCACTTTGAGATTATAAACTTCCACATTCCCTTTCTCAGAAATGAGTAATATTTTTTAATCATACTCTTTCGGCCCAATTGAGAAATACTTCAGCTCAAGAGTGAACTCTTGTTTTATTTTTAAATGGTGATTTCGATTTTACAGAATATTGTTTCGCTCTTTTTTTATTTTTATTCATTTTTATGTTTATTCAGTTGTGTACTGCAACCCTTAATTTATAGGTTTATTATTATCATAGCTTTATTTATAATTTATTTATAATTATATTAACTGTTGAAAGATTTAATAAGAATTTCTCATTTCCACCCGAATAATCTTCCCACAGATTTCAGAACTGTTCAATTTATTCAACTCATTATGATCCTTTTTCATTTCGTTCTTAATGTGAAGTAGCACTTTCAAAACAATATTTGAAAGTATGTGAGATAATGTTGTGACTAAATTTAAAGTTTACTTATTTCAAACCGGGCTAGATACTTCAGTTTCGTTCAGAGTATAAAAATACTTCAAAATTACCAGAAAAAATTATTCTGTAAAGAAAAGTCACCTTATAATTTTTGATTTCGACCCCCCCCCCCCAATACCCGTTCTTTGAAAATGTCCTTATAGATAGAAAATAAAAGTTTTATTTCAAAGTCACGCTCAAGATAACTTTTTTGCACTTCTTTAAAGCTGAAATTATTATTATTCGGTAAGCGCTTTTATTTGTTACCTAACCGGGTTTACCGCTTTCAAAAGTCTCTACCACATAATTTTCCACAGCAAGGCTAAAAAAATACGCCGGGGCTTAAAATCTCTGTTTCTTCAAGAATACTGATTAACCAACCACTTCCAAGAAGATCACGTTACTCTCTATCAAAAAAAAGTTCTTTCGGACCACCCTATAATACCATATTTGTTAACTCAATCAAACACTGTTTTTATAAAAAAAAGTACTTTGAATATTAGATTCTCCTGTGGTTACAATTTTTAAACAAAATTTCATTTTTCTATTCAAATTTCAGATGGAACGCAGAAGACTCCTTCTTCTCATAATTTGTATGATTATTCCAGTCTTCATTCTGGGCAACGATCAAACGATAGTGTTCGATGATACGGAAATTGATATTGATTTCGAACAAGACCTTTTCGGAGAGCCACCACCGGATTCTCATTGTCTCAGGACAAATGCTACCATATCTCTCAATCTCAACCACACAGGACTTCAATTAGTTTACAAAGGCTTCATCGATAAATCCCCAATAACCTGTCTCACCCTCGAAGGCAATAATATCATAGTCATTCCCAATGGAACCTTCGATAATCTACCAAATTTGACCTACCTAAACCTCGCTAGAAACAACATAGCTGCTGAAAAATTACTGTCCTTTGGAGCTCATAATAATTTAATAACACTCATTTTGGATGGAAATGCCAGGAACGACTTTTCTGGAAAATTTGTCTCGTATGGGAAACTACCGAATTTAAAAAATCTCTACATTCGAAATAATAGATTACATCACTTAAATTTTAGTGACAATTTCCCTAATCTGACTCACCTATATTTATCTGGAAATACTGGAGGAATTGAAAGATATCTTCAAAGCATTCCAAAAACTTTGACTCATTTAGAATTGGAGAAAAGTGACATTTACCGATTCAATATTTCATCTCTTCAAAATATTTCCTCCCTATTCATTGGTGAAAATAATTTTAATAAATTGGGCTGTTGTGATGATAAGTATATGAATCCAGGGGACAAAAAAAGTTTGAAAATATTATCGGTTTCTCATTGTTATATAAGAACAGTTCAGTCAGATGCTTTTAAGGGAAGTTACAATTTAGAAAAAATAGATCTGTCTTTCAATATGATATCAGATATTTCTTACACGACATTTAGTTCACTAAAATTTTTAAAAATTCTTTCTTTAAGTCACAATTTACTTAATAAAATTCCTGAAGGAATTTCACTGTGGGGTTTGAAGAAACTTTTTTTGAGTCATAATAAAATTGAGACTCTCCAAGTAGATTCATTGAGACATTTTTCTGGGCTAGAAACTTTGTCCTTAAGAGGTAATAATATAGCCTTTATAGAGCAAGGAGTTTTCGCTCATTTGAGAAATTTGACTGAATTAGACCTTGCTGAAAACCGACTACAAAATCTGTATAAAGATTGGGCTCAACCATTAAAGAATTTGAAATATTTGAATATGAATTCGAACCAGGTTTCTCTGACTGAATTTCTCTTTTTGAAAAATTCTTCACTGAAAAATTTATTTCTGAAAAATAATAACATCAATAGAATTAAAGCAGAATCGATGGCAAATTTACCAAAGAGTGTTACTTTGCATTTGGGAAGCATTGTAGTGAGAAAATGGTCAGCAAATTTGGGGCACATAGGAAAATATGGAATATGTAATCAAAACTAATTATTCCTTTGGTTAGCTTGTTAGAATAAATCACTGCTTCAAATGAAATTGGTGTTTCATGTAATTAATTTGTGTAAATATAACTCAATATTTTTAATATATGATGAGGTAACTGTAAATAAAAAGTAGTAATATTTGGATTGTTCGAAAATACTTAACAAGTTTCAAATTATATTATTTATATTCAATCAATTTATTTATGTGATTCAATACTGTCATTCTAAGGAAAAAGGCAGCAACTGCTTAAAAAGTAACCACTACAAGTTTCAAAAAATATTTCTGAGGGAAAACGCAGATTCTGTAGAAATATTATTTTATTCTTCTAAAATACAAATTTATTTTGTTATTTAAAAAAATGATTACACTGATTCATTGGACTAATTCCTTGTATTAAAAATTACTTCTATTTATACTTTTTGTACTATTCGCGCTTGCTCTATTTGATGTATTTCGCAACTTTAATTACCTTCAATATAAATAACAATATTTATGTGCATGGCGGAATTTTTTTCACACGTAGTATTTTTGGTTGAATTGGATTTTTTTCTGAGAGAACACATCTTACAGAATTTCAACCAAATCCATACATCAATCTAAATAGGGTTGACGTCGAAAAGTGGACTAATATCCCCGGTACCTACTGTTTTATTATAGAGGGAATTCTTTCCTGAAGATTTAATTATTTATCAGCCATACAAACGATGGATAATAAATTCTATTCCTATTTTTCTATTCTATTTTATTTAAATTCTGTTCTACATGATAATATACGACGACTAGAAAGATACACAAGAATCCAAAATACTAATCAAGAATATTTTTGCGATATGAAGACTTCCGACTATAAAAAAAGTTTGAATTCAGTTGATAGAAGTAAATATTGGTAGTTTGTTGTAGAAATGTACAAATTTGAGCAAAAAAATCTACAAGAAACTACATTTAAAAAAACATTACACTTCTAACACGAAATTTTGTTTTTATAATGAATCACATTGAACTGTAGTAAGATTATTGAAAATTCAACAATAAATATTTTACTTACTTTCTGAACAATTACTAATTTTTAAATGATTTAAAATTAATAGATTGATAATTAAATGCTCTTCTTCAATTCCAAATCCTATTCAAATATTGTTTCGGTCTAAAATATTCAATTTTTAACCATTTAATTTGAAATTTTCAAATGAGGGATGATATTTTTTGGAATGTTTAGCAATATTTTACGTTTCATTTAGAATGAGCAATTATGAATAAAATAATAATAACTAAACAATTTTAAACTTAATTTTTTGAAATAGAAAGCCTTGAATCGTTAATATTTCAGAGTGTTGAATTTAAACCTTAAACGGTGCAATTTTACTTGTTCTATTTAACAAATTTTTAATATGCAAGTGAACTTGTTAAATTTCAATGTATATAAACAATTGAACAATTATCATTTTGGAAAATATTTGAGTTGGTTTTAGAGATATTCAAATTTTTGAGAAGATCCGAACTCAATTTAAAACTGAAAAAGATTTCGAAAAATAAAAAATGAAAATATAAATTTTTGAAATTTTCGAAATAAAATTTTTAAACTTTTTAAGGATGTTTAAAGATTTCAAGAGAATGAACAAAATTCCTCAAGTTTGCTGGAAAAATTTTTAATGATTTTTTATTTTGAAAAATTAATTTTAACAATATATATTTGAAGAGATTTTTGAAAATTTTGTTTAATAAATGACAAGTAAATAATTATCAATTCGGAAAATAATCGAATAAGTTCAAAATATAATTAGAATTTTTGAAAAGAATCAAAAATAATGCAGGACTTGAAAAAAATTCAAAACATTTGAAACAAAATGTAGATTTGCAAAGATTTCGACATAAAATTTTTAAGCTTTTGAAGGATTTTGAAAGGTTTGAAATGAATGAAAAATTTCTATCAAAACTCCTAGAAAAACTATCGCTTTTTTTGTTGAAAGATTAATTTTAGAAGAATATTCAATAAGATTTTCAATTTTTTTAAAAGAATCTGGATGAGTTCAAGGTAGTTTTTTGCTTTTGCAGGATTTGCAAAAAACTGTTGAAGAATTCGAGTTCCAAGATAATAAAATTATTCTTAGATTCCTGTGAAATTTGTTCATGATTTGTTTCAAACAAATTTTTAAGAATATATTTCAAAAGATTTTAAACCATGTTTTCATGTATTGATTAATTTTACTAGCTCAAAATTGCTCAAAATGATATAATTTTGAAAATTTATAAATTTCTTGATTTATTCTCTAATTCGTAGCAATGAAAATGATAGCGTGGATTTCTATTTCTTTGAATCTTTTAATTGTAAAATGTGTAAAAGTTAACATTTTGCAGTTAAACGGCTTCTAATCAAAAAATTTTCAATTGAAAAGTGTTACAAGCTTTCATTTTACACGCTAAATTATTAAGGGTTTAAATTAACATTTTATTAAGTTATAATTTTGAAAAATGAAAATTCAAAAGTATTTCACTTTTAGTATCTTAATTTGCGGTTCAGTTTTTATAATTTAAAGTGAAAAAATGTTGTTTAATTACGATTATTCATTATTGTCTTTCAATATTCTACCATTTAAATATAAATAATAAATATAATAAATGTTCTACCTTTAAAGTTTAAACATCGAAGTCTTTTTTGCAATTGCGATCATCTACACATCTTAATTTAAAATATCTCCTTGCAATATTCTAAATATTTGTCATCCTAGGTCGAAAACAAAACTTTTTAGCTGCAAAACCTGTAAATTTCTGTAGATTTTTGTAGTTGTAAATTTGCGTAGGAAATTAAAACTACAACAAAATAGAACCATATACAAAAAATACAAAAAAAGTACGAAATTCGTCTTAACAATAGAAAAAAGTTGTACTTTCCTGTAATTTTGGATGTAATTTATTGTATTTATTTGTATGTAAAAATAATTTCAGCTTCTGTACTTTTTTGTAAAAATTTTTTCACCAGGTCACTTTACTATTATGAATTATAGATGTCAAAAAGAATATTTGAATACAAAAACATTTTTTATAATAATTAAAAGTAACATACCTCATCTTATAAAATATTTCGAAACACTAGAATTAAGGCCCCGGATACAAGAAGAAGATATCGAATTATTTCGCGAGAGTGGGGGTGCATAATTAATTAAAAAATCGTAAAATTTTTCCAATCGCAAGAAATACATATTCGAATGCGAAAGGCGAGGTTCGTGAATGCCCGAGCGACGCTATTCAATTAGTTTTTTTGTTAATTACCAATTTTTTAATAAAGACAGAAGAAGACAGAAAAACTCAAAAATATAAAGGAAGTAGAATTTATATATTTGTATCAGATCAAGAAATATAGATTTGAAAAAACTTTAGCTTTGTCAAAACGTTCTTTTTTCCAATTTTTAATGTGCAGCTCCATGTATTTCCTTCAAAAAATGACACACAAAAAACTGAAAGTAGTTGCTCTTAAAATGAATTGTTATTACTAGTCATTTTAAGTATACAAATAATCAAATATAGACTTTGACTTTCTGCATTCTAATCGAGCAAGATAACCTATTGATCGTATGAGAACGTTGGATTCAATGGCTTCGGTCATTATCAAGTACTCCTCTTTGCTGAAACTCTCACTTGTGAGTTTACTGCCTCATAAAAGAACTATAATTGATTTGCGGTGCAGAAGTTATCATCCAGGGAACGAGAAACAATGTTCTGCTTCTCAATTTTCAAGTAAGAATTTATAAACACATATTTATTTTAAAAAAATGTCAGAGAATCTTTTCAAGAAAGGATATTATAATATTAGAAACTACAATACATTGAATACAATCAAAATGATTATTGATAGTTATTAAAAGTTATAATTTTCATCCCAATCATTCCTTCCCTCTCTCGAACCTTTTCTCTTAAGTCTTCAAAATCTCGCAATCGCTCGCTTCCATATAATTTTTTTTATGTATTATTTGCAGAGTTGAGAAAATGAATCAAAACTTAATTATTTTGGTGCTTTTGAAACTCTTCATTATAAACATCGCTTGCCAAGTTGTTTTGGTAATATCGACCCAAACTCTACTACTACAAAATTATAATTTTCGTATTCTGAAGACACAAGTTTTCTACCATGATTATAAATACTAAATATTAATATAAATTTTACAGAATGAAACACAATTATCCCAACCATACACCCCACTGCTGGACATGCCAAGTGGAAAATGTAACACAATGGAAAAAAACATCACCCTGAAATTATCCAAGGTAGATCTAGAGAAAATAAGCGATGGATTCATGGAAAGTCCTTATTTAAATTGCCTAAACCTAGAAGACAATCACATAAGAGAAATTTCACCAGAAGCATTCCAATTTTTACCAAATCTCTATTATTTGAATCTGGCAAGAAATTTGATTCCAACATCAAAACTTTTTTCTTTTAATAAGCATATCCATATAAAAACGCTGATTTTGGATGAAAATAATCATGAAAGAAAAGACTGTAACCTTACCATCGAGAAATCCTATTTTCCCAGTTTGGAAAATCTGTATCTTCGGCGAAACGGAATTTGCAATATGACCGCAAATCTGGAGAAGAATATGCCTAGTCTAACCCACCTGTATTTGACACAAAATAACATTCAGAATATCGTATTTCTAGATACGCCATCACCTTTGACTCACATCTATGTGGAGAAAAATTCAATTAAAAAATTCAATGCTACGATGATAAGAAATATAGAATTCCTCGCTTTGGATGAGAACAAGATTGAAATTATTTGCAATACATATTGTCATGAATTTTCCCTTTCTCTAAATAGTGCTACGAATTTAAAATATCTATCGTTATCTGAAAATTGTGTGATTGATGTAGAACCAGATTCTTTTGATGACACGTTAAATTTGACTTATTTGGACCTTTCTAATAATAAAATTGACACTATTAGGAAAGGAACTTTTAATTCTCTAACAAAACTTCAAAATCTTTCACTCAGCAACAATATTCTGAAGACTATACCAGATTTATCATTATTAACAAATCTTCAAAGATTGAATCTCAGTGACAATAAATTGGAAATTGTTCCTACTGGTGAATTTGGAAACCTTCTTATGTTAAAAATATTGTCATTGAGTAATAATTTATTACAAAATTTAGAAGTAGAATCTTTTGGAAATCTGATCTCTTTGGAGGAACTTTATCTGGCAAATAACAAACTTAAACATCTTCCAATAAATTGGATCACAGCATCAGATAAGCTTCGAATTTTGGATCTAAGGGGTAACTGTTTCATTGATTTCAGAAGTTTGTCTCTAGGAAATATGGAATCCTTGGAAGTTATTTTCCTGCAGAAAAATCCTGTGAAATATGTGAATACAGGGTCGTTGTTCAATCTTCCGAAGAACGTGTCTATATATTTGGAAAATGAATATAGAGTGCAATGTTCGAAAATTGAGAAATCGAAGGGATTAGGTAACGAAAGTGCTGTTTCTACAACTAAGGGATTATCAACTAATCGGACACCCAGTGTTGAAAGGGTAGATTAATGGGGGTGGAAGATAATCGATATTTTCATATTATGAAGGTAATAGTATTGTAATTGATGGATTTGATCTTGTGCTTGCTAATAATAAATCTTTTTCAAATGGAATTAATTCAAATTTTAGAAATTTTAAAATTTAAAAGGTAATGGCTGCAATTGTCCACTAATCTAATTGCTGCATAAGCATTTGAAGTTTTTCTTTTAAAAATAATCTTTCAGTTTACTTTTTTTTATTCCTTATGTGAGTACCTTTAACTATTAAGTAATTTCATATTAAAATAACTTTGCATTATTTAAGCAGAAGAAAATAAATTATTGAAGGACTAATTGTTCCTCTGAGAGCATTGGTAACATTCAATATATTTTTTTTGAAGAATATAAGGATAAAATGCATTGTATCATTTTTGAGCAAAGTTTACAAATTTTACCTGCTTTGTTTTGAGAATGTAAAATAAAAATATTGCTTAAATGTTTGGTCAGTGTCACACTAGATCGGTCTAAAAATACATGCTGGAAAGATGTTTAAAAAGCCCGTATCTGGCATGAATGAAAAATGAAACGGCTAGTAGTTTTTCCCCATTTTTTAGAAAACTAAGCTTTTCCCAATTAAAACCCTATCTTATTGAGGCATTTGAAAAAATGCAATTTCTTTCTTCGGAAACCTCACAAAATAGGAAGTGGCCATGCCCTCTAGAAAAAGAAAGTTTTTTTTCGACCACCCTAGTGCCACATAGCGAGATGAGACCTGTAAATTGCATTCAAAACTGTCCGCAGTAGATGAACTATACTGGGACAAATACTGGACATTGACTGAAAAAAATTATTTGATCCAAGGAAATGCATTTCTTTGGCTTCATTTCTTTTAACCAAGGATTTTTTTACTTCAGTTGAATAAATATTGTTTAGAGGCAAAAAAGTCATGCCTCGACACAAAGGAATAATTTCATTGATGTTATTTTTTTAATACAATGAAATATTTCTTCGCAATAAATGTGAAAATTAATAAGTCAAGGAAGTGATTTCTTGGGATCTCAGAACCTATTTTGTTTGAATCTGTTTTTCACACCACAAGAAATATTTCCTCATTCAAATCAATTCAATAAAATAAATTTATTCTTTGAAGTAATAAATAGGACCAGAGGAGAGGTCCATACGTTGGGTCGCACAGTGGGATGAAATCGGAAAACGAGGTTCAAAATGACATTTAGAACGCAATTACGAACCGATTTTAGATTTTTTTGTTGTTGAAAAATTCAGGACTAAATTTTTCAGAAAGTATTAAGAGTAGATTTTTCATTTTTTTTCTTCATTCAATTCTTATGTTGATGCAAACAGCGGCAAAATTGACAATTTTTTAAATTTCATTTTCTATCTTCTAGACAAAATTTTTCTTATACTTCTCGTCCCTTGGATTAAATGCACAGGGGTACAAGAAAAATTAAAAAATTGTTAACTTGCAAAGTTAATTATTATAAACAAATTGTATTAACGAATACTCGACATTAGGGGTGGTTATTCGTTATTTCTGCTCTGGAATCGCTTGCTTTTATCGTTAGGATGGTACGTGGCCATTCAAATTTAAGATTGAATTTTATTTATTTTATGAACAAATGCACATTTTGGGCGTTTTTAGGCGAAGAGATATCGTTTTTTCTTCTGATCTTGTTGAAGTTATATGGCTAATAATGTCTTATAGAAAAATGTTGCCAAGCATCGCTAATCGTTTATTTCATAAACAAATGATATAAACGAATATACATTGCAGATATTTATAGGCAGAAAGAAATAGCTTTTTCTTCTATTATTTTACAAACTATATTGACAAAGAATTACTACAATTTTAATAGATTTCATTTTGTAATCAAAGTTCACGTTTGTTTCAAATTTCCTCGCCAATAATGAATGAAAAACAAAGGACTTATAAAAATACAAGACAACCGCTATTGTTCTGTTATCTCAACATAAATACGGTGAAAAATGCTTTTTTTTGTCCACAAATGCCTAAGATTTACATTTGTTCATATAATTTGTTTATG
>CAKNXH010060613.1:85214-101346 GCA_932178445.1 Andricus quercusramuli | reverse complement strand
AAAAAACAATTTATTTTCGCTTGAACACGCCTTGTATATAAATTTATTTATATAATTTGTTTATCAAATAAGCAAATGTTAATGCGTGGCGAAATCTTTTCAAGAAACATCATTGGCAATATAATTGCAACAAGGTCGGAAGAAAAAACGGTTTCTTCTCGCCTAAAAACGTCGAAAATGTGCATTTGTTTACATAATTTGTTTATAAAATGAACAAATAAAATTCAATCTTAAATTTTAATGGCCACGTATCATCCTCACGATGGAAGCAAGCAATTTCAGAGCAGAAATATACTTTAAAGACGAATAACCCCTAATGCCGAGTATTTGTTAATATAATTTACTTACAACAATTAACTTTCCAAATCAACCATTTTTTAATCTTTTTTATATTCCTGTGCATCAAATCCAAGGGATGAGAAACATCAGAAAAATGTTGTCTAGAAGATAAGAAATGAAACTAAAAAAATCAACATTTTTGTCGATATGTTTACATTAACATAAAAATTAAAACACTACTGTCACAATTTTCTGAAAAATAATAGTTGTTGTCAAATTTTTCAAAGTGCACTTTTCCAGAGCCTGTAAAAAGGTCATTTCTCAGTAAAAGGTGAGGGTGCAATTCACTGACATATTGCATTTTGAATCTAGTTTTGCGATATGTACACAATTCCTAATATATTTATCTAAGCGAAAAATTTTGAAATTTAATTGTAATTGTAATTGTCAATATGGCAAAAGTATTTACGTTGGGCCACTCGAGGCACGTAAGTTGGGCCGCCTGCGCCCGTTTCTTATGCTCAAACGTAATGTCATGATCTATACGAAAATTTGTCAAAAATTCTATGTTGTAAAAAAAAAATGAAATTTAATAAAAAATATTCAAAAAAGCAAAAACAATTGGTTGACATTTGTAAAAAAAAACAATAGGTACTGTTGAGATAATAAAAACTCTTGACGTGTGGCTGATGTGTGAGTTTTTTTGCGGGTTTTCACATGTTTCTTGGGGTGGCCCAGCCTGACCAATTTTTTTTCATGTCAATTTGACAGAATTTTGAAAATTCACTGAATTTTTCTAATTTTTCAGTAACATCGAATTGATTCTTCCAGTACAGTTAGCTATCGATACCAGCTTTTTATCGTTCTTCATTCTCATTTTATAAGCGGAAACAAAAGCGTGACCCAACCTACGGACCTCTCCCGTACGTATTGTAATGAAGTAATTTATTATTGTGTGGCTGAAATAATTGAAGTTTCCCTGAATGAAAGAAATATTTTTTCAAGATTATTTTTCCCAGCGAACAGTTATATTAGGGAATTTCTTACAGAAACGTCTACGATAATGCATGATTTGGAAACGAAATAAGGTAAAGGTAGCTATCATGAAACATGTCCCAATTATGAAACACTGATAAATATTTCGATTTATAAATAATTTAAAAGTATATTTTTTAGTACAAATTATTATAACAATAAGTATAGCTTTTCATCTATATAAAAAGCATGTATGTTTCTAAAGTTTTAAACACTAAACAATAATTTTATTCATGTAACCTACAAACTCGGGAACATTGATTGCCATTTATCCGAGTCAGAAGGCTTGATACCTATAATTTGTTTTATCTCCTGTATTCACAAGTTTCGATTATTTCACATGCGTAATGGATCAAATGACAGCCTAAGGTGTATAGATTTGAGATTACTGCACTCTTTATTCATTTGGATACAACTTTATTCATTAATTAGTTGTTTCATAATACGTACACCTTTGGTCCGTATTTATGGAACGGAGAAACATGGGTATTTCATATCGACGGACACGTTTTCAACGCTTGCTCCTATTTATGGAACAGATGAACTTTTGCAATACAATGTGTTTTTTATTATATTAATATAGCTAATGTTATGTTATTATTATATAATACTCAAACTTTAAGCGAAACAAATTAATTTGAAAAAACGGATTTTCAACAAAATAGTTTAATTTTCAATGTGAGTAATTTTGAAATAAAATTATGAATCTTCAACTGGAATAATCGAATTTCAAACCAGATACATTTTCAACTAAAATGATGAATCTTCAACTGGAATGGTTGAATTTTCAACCAAAGAGATTAATATTCAACCATGAAGAATAATTTTCTACAAAAAATATGGATTTTTAACATAATATATGAATTTGCAACCAATTTGTTGAGTTTCCAATTAAAAAATGATAAATTTGTAAGGAATAATTGAATTTCAAACCAAACACATAAATTTTCAACTAAAATGACAACTCTTTTAACTGAAATGGTGGAATTTTCAACCAAAAAGATGAATATTCAACCATGAAGATTAATTTTCTACAAAAAATACGAATTTTCTACACAAAATATGAACTTGCAACCAATTTGTTGAATTTCCAACTGAGAATGATGAATTTTCAACCAATAGTTGAATTTTACGAAAAAAATGGAGAACAATGTTCAACAAAAAATAGAATAGTTAAACGTAAAGTTAAACAAATTAATTTTTAACGAAAAAAAAACGATTCTCAATCAAACAGTTCAATTTTCAACTAATGTGATGAATTTTCAACTGAAATGATGAATCTTCAACTGGAATAGTTGAATTTTATACCAAAAAGGTACAAAAAATTTTCACCAAATATTTTAATTTAAAAACAAAGATCAATCATCAATCAAACAGTTAAACTGTTGTATGAAAAGATACTTTTTTTTAACCAAAAATAGAATAGTTAAATTTTCGGTTCAAAAAACTAATTTCTAATAAGAAAAAAATATGCATTTTTAACCAAAGTGATCAGTTTCCAAATGAAATGACTAATCTTTAACTGGAGTAATTGAATCTTGAAACAAACAGGTAAATTTCCAATTAAAATGATGAATCTTTCACTGAAATGGTTGAATTTTCAACCAAAAAGATGAATATTCAACCATGAAGATTAATTTTCTAGAAATGAATACAAATTTTCAACACAATATATGAATTTCCAACTCACAATGATACATTTTCAACCAACAGTTGAATTTTAGAAAAAAAAAATAGTGAAGAATTTTCAACAAAAAATAGAATAGTCAAACGTTAAGGGCATGTGATACATAGAAAATTATCGATTTTAGCAGTGTTCGATTCCCCCGGCTTTTTTCCTACAATAATAAAGATTTTGCCTCAAAATTCTGGGGAATGATAGCAAACATGCTAACGGACGTCCCCGAACTCTTCTTTTATGAAATAATTTTAAAAAAACTTTATTTTGCTAAGTTCCTAACCTCAAAATGGTGCACATACAGAAAATTTGTATATAGCAGAATGCAAATTTTTTGTTATTATCCCTCAAAAAAGAGTTCGGGGACGTCCGTTACACTATTTTATAGCATCTCCGAATTCAGTTTTGAAAATTTTAAATTTTTGAGGACAAAAACCCGGGGGAACTGAACCAGATTTGCCACACGAGGGAGTATCTCATGCCCTTAAGTTAAACAAATTAATTTTTAACGAAAAAAAACGGATTTTCAATCAAACAGTTCAATTTTCGACAAATGTGATGAATTTTCAACTAAAATGATGAATCTTCAACTGGAATAGTTGAATTATATACCAAAGAGGTACAAGAAATTTTCACAAAATATTTTAATTGAGAAAAAAATCAATGATCAATCAAACAGTTAAGCTGCCGTCTAAAAAAGATACATTTTTGATCAAAAATAGAATAGTTACATTTTCAAAAAAAAAAGAACTAATTTCTAACAAGAAAAAAGCGAACTTCCAACAAAATAGTTACATTTTCAACTGGAATAGATCAATTTTCAGTTAGAAAAATTGATTATCAACAAGGTCGTTAGATTTTCAATCGGAAATGAATTTTCAATTAGAATGATAAATCTTCAACTGGGATAATTGAATTTTATACCAAAAAGGTACAAAAAATGTTCACCAAATAGGGGAGCGGCGGCGAATGCGGCGCATATAAAGGAAAATGCACGATTAAAATTCAAATATAAAGTAAAATATTGTAATAAGATATATTCTGTTTAGGCGAATATCTTACCAATGCTATATACATGGAGATAATTCAATTGCTGTTCACTAAAACAGTTAATTAATGTGTTTTCCAAAAAGAGCATCTGCGTCAAGTTGTCCTACTTTGTTTGGTAATGTGGCGCGTTCCGATTTCAGTTCATAATTATTAAATAAAAAACAAATTATGAAGAAAAATTAGTGAAATTTAATGAAAATAAGATAAATGTATTCACGTTTAATATTATTGACATAATTGAGGGATTATATCTGCCCAAATTTCAAGAAAAAATGTTTTTTTAACAGTACAGATTGTCTCACAATAATTTGAGGAGTACTAAAAATGTTGTATGTTAAGACAAGCTTACAGACGTTGTATAAACAATAGATCAAAATTAAATTAATAATAAGTAAAATTTATTCTTTTCCAAAACAGTTATAATGATTCAACATTCGAATAATATCACTGTTGTAAACCCTCTAAATATTTATTCTGTCAGAACAAACCTAACCCGAAAAGTGGTGAAACGATTTCAAAATACAATTATTCTAAAACAACTCTAAAATACACGATAATAATTAGGATGAAACTTTTTTATGCATATTAGAAACGAAGTGTTATTACTTTGAGTAAATATTTCTTACCTTCTAACCAAAAACCGGCACTTTATTTCTACAAAATTCCCCGAGCAAAACAAACCACAAACTTGTGCGCCAAGTTACCTGCCGATTTTAGTCCCTAATGCGCCATATTAGTCGCATGTGAAAAGTATTTAATAAAGATTTTTTACATAAAAGTTCAATAATTTCAATCAAAATGTTGAACTTTAAAGCATTCAAGAAACTCGAAACAGAATATTCCCAAAAAATTGTATAAGTTTACACGAAACTTCTGTAATTTTTTTACTTGTTTTTAGCTACTCTGACAATACAAGCGAAATAACCAAAACTAACTTTTTGTCATAAAAATCAGGCAATTAATTTAATTATCCCAATTTTTTAATAATTTAAGGTTGAAAACATATATACATGTAATGAAACTACCTCCACAAGCAGAAAATGCGTTAATATTCGAAAACTCGAACGCGCCACATTAGCCACCGCGCCACATTCGCCGCCGCTCCCCTATTCCCATTTTTAAATGAAAGATATCAATTATCAATTGAACAGTTAAATTTTCGTCCAAACAAGATACAATTTTAACCAAAGATGAAATATTTAAATTTTCTGTTAAAAAAAAAAAACAACTAATTTCTAGCAAGAAAAAACGAATTTTCAACAATATAGTTAAATTTTCGACTGGAATAATTAAAGTTTTAGTGAAAAAAACTGATTTTCAACATGTTCGTTAAATTTGCAATCAGGGATGAATTCTCAATTAAAATGATGAATCTTCGACGAAAAGAATTAATTTTTTAAAAAGAGTTACACTTTTAACGAAGGAGTTGAATTTTCAACTAAAAAAGATGAATTCTCAACAAACAGTCAAGTTCGACCAAACAAGACAAATTTTCAAGAAAAGTTGTGTTTTGAATTAAGAAATACTTTTCAGTCAACAGAGAAAACAAATTTGAAAGGAACTGTTGAATATTCAAGGAAAAATATGAATTTTCAACCAAGATGAATAATTTTTTACGAAAAAGGACGAATGATCAATAAAACACATGAAGTTATTATAGAGTACAATAAAAGAAAGAAAACGAAAAGGGTACTTAGCCTAATATTTTATTTACACTTTACTTTGACCAAGTTTCTTAAGTTTTGACTTCATCCTACATGGTTGTTTCTTCTTTTTCATTCACCTAAATAAAAACTTATTCCCTATAACAAACATTTTTTAGCAAAAATAAAATATAATTCACTTCGTTCACGAAAACTACCCTTCGTAGGTTAGGTTTCTCAATTTTAATGATATAGAAAATAATATCAAATAAGCCATATTAATAAATAAAAACACATTTCTTTGCTGTTCCATAATAGGGACATGCATTATGGAACACCGGTACAAGAGTCCAAAAGTTGTTTCATAATAGGTACATATAGGTGGCGGGTAGGAGTACTATCGACAATATCTACGTGATGCAGCACGTGGTGGATAGAGAATTAGCGAAGAAGGGGAAGAGAGTGTACGCGTTTTTTGTGGATCTCAAAGCCGCGTTTCCATCGGTGGATAGGGGGAGGTTGTGGGAGGCAATGAAGGATAGGGGAGTAGAGAGAGGCCTAATTAAAAGGGTAAGGGAGATATATGAAGAGACCAAAGACAAGGTAAGAGGAGGGGAGGGGATTTCCGAGGGATTCTGGATGAATAGGGGTCTAAGGCAAGGGTGTCCACTTAGCCCAACGCTTTTTGCGATTTTAATTGCGGATATGGAAAGTAAGCTGGAGGCCGGGGTGGTAGGAGGAGTAAGGAAAGGAGGGGTTAGAATTTGGTCACTAGCGTATGCAGATGACATAGTGTTGCTGGCAACCAGCGAGGAGGCCTTAAAGGAGATGATGAAGAGGTTGAGAAGATACCTGGATGAAAAGGGGTTAGAGCTGAATGCGGAAAAGTCCAAGGTTATGGTGTTCAGAAAAGGAGGGGGAAGGGATAAGGGAAGGGAGTGGAAGTGGAAGGGAAAGGAGGTACAGGAGGTGAAAGAGTTTGTGTACCTGGGCTTCGTGTTTCGAAGGAATGGGGGAGTGGATGGGCACATAAAAGAGAGAGTGAGGAGGGCAAATGTGGTGATGAGGCAGGTATGGGGGTTGGGAATGAAGTTATTCGCAGATGACTTTGGAAGGAGAATGAAATTGTTTGATTCACTAGTGATGAGTGTGCTATTGTATGGGGTAGAGGTGTGGGGGTGGAAGGAAAGTGAAGAGGTAAATAGAACGCAGGAGAGGTATGTAAAGTGGACCCTGGGGTTGGCAAGGAACACGCCTAATTATATTGTCAGGAGGGAGACGGGGAGAACCAGTGTAGAAATTCTAGCAGGGAGCCGGGCGTGTAAATATGAGGAGAAATTTTTGGAAGAGGGGGGAAGTAGGCTGGTTAGGGAGTGTTGGTGGGAGAAGGAGAACAGGGAAGGGGGTGGGAAGATGGAGGCGGAGAGGGAACGGTATTTTAGAAGGAATGGATTGCAGATGGATGAAGTGAGAAGGATGCACGAGGAAGGAAGGAAGGTTTATGAATTGGTTAAGCAAAACAGCATGGAGAGAGAGAAGACAGAAGGGGAAGAGAGAATAAGGGAGTCAAGATTTAACGGGAACTATGTGTGGATTATGCCAAGGGCAAGAGCGCAATATTTGTGTGTGAAAGGAGAGAAAGGAAGTCAGGAACTTATAGCGAGGATGAGGTGTGGGTGTAAGGAGGGTTTCAATAGGTTTTGGCTCTCTTGACAGAAGAGGATGTGTGAACTGTGCGGAAAGGGGGATACAAGAGTGGAGCACTGGCTGGAGGAGTGCGGGGAGGTGGAAAGAAGTGAGATAAGCATGGAGGCATTGTTGCATGAAAAAGGGGGAAAAAGGGCAGTAGCATGGGTGAAGGGAGTGGTGGGTAAGATGGAGATGAAGAGAAGGAAGGAGGAAGAGGAGTGGAGAAGGAAAGATTGTAAATAGGAGAGAAAGTAGATATAAGTAAGATGTAAATATTGTAAATAGTAGATAAGTAATAGGTATTAGCTGCGGAAACAGAGGTTGGCAAGCGAGGCAATGCGAAAAAGTAGGGACATGCGAGCGAGGCGAGGCGAAGCGAGGAAGGCAAGGCGATACGAGCGTGCGGCTTAGAGATAAGGAATGGACGGATGTTAGTTTTTAAGGGTTAGTTTTAAGGAAATTCTGTAAAAAATGGATGTGTAAGCAAGTCAATTTTTTAAGGCCAGCAGGCTGAAAAATAAACGTTTATCTATCTAGGTACATATAGGTCGTTCCGTATTTTCATAAATATAATAACTTTGTCTAAACTCAATTAAACTTTTAATAGGTGTTTCGCATTCAGAAAGGATCAGCGCATTTATTGATATAAACATTTTGTAAATATATTCTACTATCGTTCAAAAATTAACGAAAATCTCAAAACCTACTCAAAATTTGTCTCATGATAGGTACCTTTACCTTATTCAATTATAATCTAAGTTATTCAATTCAAATTATTATTATATTGCAATATCAGACAATAATTTTGGTGCGTCATTTCACCCGAAGTGGCGAGTAACTTAGCGCAAATGCAGTACTTTAGGAAAACTAAAATTAACCTATTTTGTGTAATTTTTATTAAAAACTGTTTTCTACCTTAATACAGCCAAACTATCAAGCTACTCAGAGCACATTTTCTCCATAATTTACGGTTTTATATTTTCTTTTAAATTGAATTTCTTATTCACACTATGTCTGCCGTCCAAAAGTATAACCTAGTAAGTGCCATTTGCCGTAAAGGCTATTTTCCAGCACTGATGCACGAGAAAGTGAGCTTTATCAGAAATATTACTTATTAGGTTATAGTTTAGGATAGCAGATGTATAATTTATCATAAAAAAAGATCAGATCTCTTTTTATTGGCTTTTGGGTGGACCTACTGAAAAATCCCGAAAAATAAAATTTTCGATACTGTGAAGTATAAAGGGTGATTGCCAAAAATTTGTCCATTTTAGCCAATGAAATTTTCAACAACAAAAAAATGGTCAAACTGCTGAAGGTCGCGTGACAGGAAATGCAAATATGACACAAAAAATTGTGAGAATCTCTTAAAAAATATATGTAGAACAGATAAAAATATTTAGGCATGTACAAAATAATACTATTTTCACGAATTGTTCAATTGTGACTTCAGCGTCTTAAAAAATCTTTACATTCTATAGTATGATAAATTAATATGGAGCGTTACCGGCCATTTTATAAAAAAATGTTGCGCAAAAATACGAAAAATAGTGATCATTATGAACTATTATTTGAAATCAACGTTGCTAAATCGATTTTCAACAATGCTAAGATCTCCGTGAGTACATAATTAATTATTTTAACCGGCATTGGGAATAGTATGAATAATTACTTTTTAATTTTATCCTAAAATAGCAATGCAGCGTAACAAGTTAAAAAATTTGTCTTATTATTATTTATCAATTCCTCATTTTAAGCTCATTGTTTGGAACATGGGGGTGACAAGACATTTTGTGTTTTTTCTTATTTATTACGTATAAACAATTTTGTTGAATCTTTTGAAACTGTTTTGAATTGTGCTTCTAAATAAATACTTTACTGAGATAATGTCAGAAAAAATTCATCATTCAAAGGAAAAGTAGAGAATGATTGCGAATTAAAGTGGTGAACTTTTTGGAAAATCACTCCAGAATCCGCAAAAATTAAAGTAGTTGAAATAGAACATTCGCGAAATTATAAAATAAATGATAATTCTAAAATCCCCAATTGAAAAATTCTCGAAGATTCTCGATATTAGCGAATAAAAACAATTAAAAATTGGGAATTTCCAAATTCAGTAATATCGTAAAACGTAGGGAAATTTATTTTTTGGGATTTTTCATTCGTCCGTTTTCGCGGAGACGCATATTCTTGTGAATTAATTTTCTCCCTTTTTTATTTTCTTTATTTCGATTTTCGTTCTCCTTTTTACTTGATAACATTATTTTACTAGATTAGTCTTCAAAATTATCTTTTCCTCAATGAAGATAGTTTTTATCCAACAATTTTTGCGTGAAAAAAAGTTGCGAAGGGGGAAATCTTTTTGAAAATGTTGTCAGGAATGTTTAAATTTTATTTCTTTCGAAATTTTGTTCATTAAATCTTAGTGATTTATTCTTAAAAACTCAGTTTTCAAAGTAATTACTAACTTTAGTACAGAAAAATGCCTTTCATTTGACTGTTTGTCATCTCAAATAAAAGATACTTTACTTCAATTATTATCTGAAAAAGGTCAAAAACATTTATTTATTTCATAGTTGTGGATAAAATACATAAAAATTTCGATACTCATCAACTCAATATTATAACTTTTAAAAAATGTTGACTACATTTTTCTGTCTGTGAGAAATTTATAATGGCATTTTGAGAGCAGATTATTATATAATTTTTTCAAATATAATTATTGGAAATTATTTAATAATTTAATCAATTATGTAGTTAGAATAATTACCATTAGTTGTCGCGTAATCTATCAATAATTTTAGATAACCCAGTGATCACTTGATTCTGAGACCTTGGTAAAGACTTCGATGGACAGTGCAATCTTATGTACGTCCATGGCCTTACCAAATATATATCGAACTATTACCTGAATCATTGATTTAATTATTTCATCGAATTCACACTACCACAAAACAGTTTTCTAAGACTAAATACTTGCTTTTCCTTATTTTATTTCAAATTTCTCATATATAATAATTTTTAATCATAAATAATTTACAATCGCATACAATTTTATTAATTAATTTTTATTACTGAAAAATAATGCTGTAATGACATTTATTTTCGGAAACCATGTTTACTACAGGATATGCAAGATACCCTGCAAATCGAAAAAATATCGTATTTCCTAAAATAGAATGCATTATCTAATAAAAACAATGCAAAATGTGCGAATCTCCACACGCTTCAAAACTTGAGATAAATCACTACTGCATCAATTACGTAGTCGACATTGGGAATATATGGTCTAAAAAAAACCTTGTTTATCGATCAGACTATATAAGCAAAGTGGGAATCTGATTTGTCACACAAGTCTTTGTAACCTCCAGTAAGAAAGACACCGCTACTATTAACGTAAGTACACTTAAATAAGACTTTCTCTCTCTCAAATTTTTTAAATTATAACTAATTGAAAATCTAATTAAATTTGAATCTGATTAATGACAATTCACTTTGTTTTCATTTTAAGGTGTCCAAAAATGGGATTAACAATCCAACTGGTAGTAATCCTTCTGCTAAAAGTGATCATCATCAATGGATTTTACTCCTCAATTTCATTTCCAATGTCTGGAGTCTACCATTCCATTGGGTCTCCTAATGACGATCCTCCAGTTTTGCCAACCGGAAATTGTCAAGATCTGAAAGGAAGAGGCCTAGATTTGTTCCTCCCTCGTGTTGGACTTCGAAGTCTCTACCCAGGAATCATCAGCAGCCCGGAAGTATCCTGTCTCAGTTTTCGAAACAACTATATTGATCGAATTGGATCTGGAACCTTCCATACATTACCAAACCTACTCTACCTAGACCTTTCAAAAAACAGGATTCCAGTTTGCAATCTTCTGTCCTTCGGTGGTAGTTACAACAGACTGAAAACTTTAATTCTCGATGAAAATGAATTACCAATCAACGATTTCGGACGTGACATTATTCATAGTGATTGTTTTCCTAGCCTAGAGAGCCTCTACATGAGAAATAATTATTTAAGGAGTTTACAATTTTCCCTAAGAACAGCATTTCCGAATTTGAGACACCTGTATTTGTCTGACAACTACATTGAAAACGAACATTTCACGAGGGAAGTTCCCAGTTGTCTAACTTATCTTCATCTCCAAAGAAATCACATCAGCGAATTTGGAGGAGGAATTTTGGACAATATTGAATTTCTTTTCCTGGATAATAATAGGATGAGATCTGTGTGCAACAGATATTGTGTGGAAGATAAAGCACTACGTTTGGATAATGCAAGAAGATTGAAGTACCTTTCAGTGACTCATAACGAAATTGTGAGGATTGAGGAAGATTCTTTCAGCAATTCTCGCGATTTATTGACTTTGGATCTGGCTAATAATAAAATTGAAACTATCAAGCCAGCTACTTTTCATAATTTAAGGAACCTTAAGGAATTGGATTTGACTGGAAATTGTTTGACAAAAGTTCCAGATTTAAGTGCGAATAATCAACTCTTGACCGTCTCTCTTGGTTATAATAAAATTGAGACTATTCGTACGGGAAGCTTCAGAGAATTGGAATTCCTGAAGAAAATTATTTTGAGCAATAACAGGATTTGTAAGATTGAAACTGACTCGTTTATTGAGCTGATAAATTTGGAAGAATTGGATCTTTCTCATAACAGATTGCATCATTTGGATAGATTCTGGATGAGGCAACAAGGAAGTCTGAAGAAATTGGATGTCAGAGGAAATTTTTTTACGGCTTTTGCTCATTTGTGTTTAGAAAGTGCAAGGCATCTTTCAGTTGTTTATATGCAGAATAATCCTTTGATAAGTGCGAGCTGTACCGAAAATCTTCCCTATGATACGAAGATTCACGTGAAAAGTGAGTGCAAGGCAATGAGAGGAAGGTGCTACGAAGTGTGTATTGCCGAGCAAAATGTTATTTGGTAAAAAAATTGGAAGTAGTTTTGTCAAGTTTGTGAAAGTACAAAATTTCTGTAGTGATGTGGGATGGTTTCAGGTTGTTGTATATAAATTATTTATTTATGAATGGTAGATTTATTTTGATAAATCTGGACAATTTCTATTTATGAGGTGCATCATTAATGTTTCCGAAGTAAAAATATTGTGAGAGGGGTAAGTTCTGAACCAAAACTAATATTTAAGTATGAAAAACAATATATAAGAACTATAAGTGATTTGTAAATAATTTGATCTCCATTTAAATATTTATTTAATAAAATCTAGAAATTTGTAATTGATTCGATCCCAATTCAATATGTATGGGTTGAAATCTAATTCTTTAAAGTTGTTACCGCTCTTAGAAATATTTTTTCACTAAATCAATTTTTTTCCTCTCCTTCCGAAAAGAATGAACTATTCAAACTTGTGTAGCATATTCCAGCGAAATTAAATTACTCTTCGAATTTAGCGGATAAAAAATCTAATATAATTATTTATTTTACTTATAATTAGTAGGGGCTTTTGTGAAATAATTGAAAAATAATCATATTTTTTGCGATAAATTGGTGAGCGCTGTTAATTGTTAATACGTCTTGAGAATGATGCTATAAAAATATTATTCTTGAGAAATTATTTCTTGAGAAATGAAAATGCTATGCAAAAATCAAATATTCCAATTTTACGCCCAACGACGATAGGTACCAGAAAAATGTTTTCTAGTAGAACTGTAGCTTTTTAAAATATCTAAAAATTTTCTTTTACCATTTTTCATAGGACTCTTCTTTTTTGGTTTTATGCGAAAATTTTTACAAGAAAGTATAAGTTTCTACAATTAAAAAATTTGTATACATTTGTATCGATATTTTTTTGACCTTGTCGTAAAAGTCTATACGGTATTGGAGAAAAATACAGGATTGTACATTTTTTTAATTTGAATGTTTGACAACGCAAATTATTGTAGAAAATTACAAATCTTTACAAAAAAAATACAAGAATTCACAACAGTTGAAACATTGGAAAACTTTACTCAAAATTATGTTTCAAATGCTGGTAGTTTATCGTAGAAATGTACAAATATAAACGAAAAAAAAAACATTTTTACAAGCAATACTTTTATAATCGGTATCAACGATTCGACTTGTACCCTAATGTCAATTTTGGTAGGATGTGTAATATAAAAGTTTCTATACAAGAAACTACAATTTTTGAAAAATATTACACTTCCACCAAGAACTTTTGCTATTACAATGAATCACAGCTCAAACAGCAATTTCAGTTATGCATCTTTTTTTTTTTGTTATTAAAATTTCACCTAGATATTCACAGCTATCAAACGTGCGTTGAAAACGCACCTAACTTCAGTTCCGTATCGGATCAAGAGTGGTTATCTTTAAAATATTATCAAACTTATTAAAAATACAAAATTTGGAAGCTTTTTAAGGATCATCAAAGGTTTTAAAAAAATAGAAAAATTTTATTAAGATTTCTGGAAAAATTTTAAATTATTTTTATTTTGAAAAATTAATGATAAGTGATTATTTAAAAAGATTTGAAAAACTAACAAGATTATTAAATAACAATTGGAAATAATTAAAAATTATTTAGAATTTGAAAAGATTTCAAGGCTTCTTAAGAATTTTGAAATCTGTCAAAAGAATACAAACTTTTATCAAAATTCCTTGAAAAATTAAAAATGACATTTTTTAGAAATAATTTAAAAAGAAAGTTCAAAAACATCTTCCAAATTTTCAAGAAAGAATCTGGAAGATTTTAAGGCAATTTTTTTTTCGAGGATTTTCGAACAATTATAGGCAAAATTCGAGTTCCGAAATAATGAAAGAATTTGCATTAGATTCCTGGACAATTTTCAAATTATTTTTTTTCTCAAACAAATTTTCAAGATAACAAAAAAAATGTTGATGAATAAATTATTGTTTCTAGATTACAATTCACTAAAATGATATCATTTCGAAAATTTATGAATTTTTTTATTCATTCTTCAATTTGAAGCATTGGAAAGTGTTAAAACTTTCCATTCCATTTTATACGCGTAAATTTTTGCAATTTCGAATTAAAAAATGTTCAGCTTTAATTTCGAAAGTTCCAAATTCAAATATTCTGCAATGATCTGGGATTTTCTCAAACTTCCGAAATATTTTTGATTTTTTTAGAATCTTGCGAGATGTTCTTAAGTTTTTAAATATTCTAATTCTAGAATGTTTCCGACTTTGCAAAGGGATATTAAGTTGGATTTTTCAAATATTCAAATATGATCGAATGTCGTCATTCTGAAATTTTCTAAAATATCTAGAGTTCTGAGATTCTCTTTAATATTCTGAATTCCGACTTTCTGACCCAGTCGGAAATAAAAAGTCGTATTCACCCTACATTTCTGACTCGGTAAAATTTCTGGAATATGCACTGTGACCTTTTTTGGATTTCCCTAAATTATTCTGTAATATTTAAGAATTTTGCGGAATAATCTGAAATGTTCTTAAAAATTGGGTGTTCTTTTCCTGAATCTGAATTTTTCTGAAATTATTTGAATATTCTTGAAATTTTTAGAATATTCTGGAATATTGTAGAATAGTCTATCTAGAAAAAGAATATTTTTGGGAGTTTTGCGATTACCTTGAATATTCTTTTACTAGGAAAAATAGCGCATTGCGCGCGCTTATGACACGTTTCTTATTTTGATTACCTAATTATGTTATCAAATTGAAATAAATGCGTCAGTTCAATTAAGTACTGTGAAATATAATTAAAAATAATAAATTGACATAAATATTAAAATCTATGTGTTTATTTTGTATCGCAACGAGGTGTTCTTGAAATACATTTTGGAATTCTGAATCTTTCATTTTCAAGACTGATCCATTTTGAAAGTGATTACAATTGAAAATTGGCCAACTTGTTTAGTCTTGAATATTAAAAGCTTAAAATCATAAAATTTTCGAAATTTCTTTGAAATAGGTTTACCTTGAAGATTCGCAATTAAAGATCTTCCAATTTTTAGTGTATTTAGTTTAAAATGATATAGCTAAAAATTATTTTTTCAACAATTGAATTTTGAATACTTACCAATGAAAACTGTTCAATTTTGAAAATGTATCAGCATAAATTCTCACATTTAGATGATTTGGAAGACTGAAAGTCAAGTTTTCAATTTTAAATCTTCCAAATTGAAGAAATTTTGAAAGTAAATCGTCATAATTACAAAATTTTTCATTTTAAAACTCAAAATTTGTATGGTTTTGAATTGAAAATTGTTAAAATCAAAAACTCTTCAATTTTAGAGAATTTTGGAGAAGTATAAATGGAAGTTTCTGAATTTGAATGAGTTTGGAAATCTGAAGCTAAGATTTCAATAATTCTAAATCTTCAAATTGAACAAATTTCGAATATAAATCAACAAAATTACAGAAATTTTAAATTGTGAATTGGCAAAATTTTGAAAATATAGAATCGCAAATTATTCAATTTTCAAGATTCGTAATATAAAGATACGTAATTCGTTAGAATTTTTTTTTAAATTGTTCAATTTTGATGATTCACAATTGAAAAGACTTGAGTTTTCACAATTTTTAATTTAAAATTCTTCAATTTTGAAGATTTATAATAGAAAAACTTAGATTTTGAAGATGTGGAAATAAAAATTCTTAAATTTGGATAGTTTGGAAATCAAAAATGTGATTCTAATACTTAATTTTCCAGATGGAAGAAATTTAGAACGCTAGGCATCAAAACTTACAAATTTTTAAATTGTAAAACCTAAAACTTGCAAAATTTTGAATTGTAAA
>CAKNXH010060613.1:64087-80214 GCA_932178445.1 Andricus quercusramuli | reverse complement strand
GTTCTACAATTTAAGTAATTTTTAAATATATTTAGAGACATAATACACCGTATAATTTCTTGCAATATGACAAGGTTTTTCTTATAAATATACATGAATTCCAGAAGGTGTTTATTCATTATCATCACAAAAAAAATCACAAAAATTTTTATTCTGACATTAGCCTAATCTACCCTATTTCTCTCTATTGGTGACCTCTCCCCTCTCTCTTTCTTATAATCTCTATCACTCACTATTTATGTAAACAGAGTCCATACTGAATATATTTCTTCAATAATAATATTCACCTAATCCTTATATTGATGGAAGTAAAATGTAAGGAAACGAAAATTATTTATCCTCTTATTTTCTCACAACTAGAAACAACAAAACCATATTGAACAATTTTCCATGTACATACATAAAGTAAATAATTAGAACTAAAAAATAAAACTACTCATTCAGTGTAAATATTGTGTTGAAATGTTGGTATGTGCTTGAAAATATATAAGGGCAGGCCTTTCTGATATATTTGAGTTTTTTTCTTGTTCAGGTAGTGTAATTTTAATAATTTTAAATTTGAAACATAAATGAGAAAAGTGCCTTAGTTGGAATCAGAGAGAAATAATAAAATTGCATTATTTAAACTGAATAAAAACTGGAATGGACCAGACAGACGTGCCCACATATATTTTGAATCATTTTCCAAATTTTAAGCGTAATATATTAATTTTTGTAATTAAAAATCTTTCGAATATAATAAATGTAATAATTGGTCACTAGAGTGTCCCTTATTTTTTAAACACAAAATTCTGTTTCTTCCAGTTGTGGGCTTTGTTCCAACTACCGAAAAAAATGTGCTTCAAATTTTAGCTCATTTGTTTAATTATTATCCCCAGCACACACCTCTTAAAGTTTTCCACGTAATAAATATGAGGAAAAATGACCGCAACCTTCTCTCAAACCCAAAAAAATTAGCGTAGAGTAAAAATAATAATTACGAAAATTTCAAATTGGCGGACCCATACACGATGACCAAAAATGGTAATTTCACTAGTTTTCAACAAAAGAGGTCTAAATTTCTCAAAAAATCTTGCTAAGATTCACATTACAAGTGCAGTTTAAATTAGAAAAAAAATATTAATTTCCCCTGCATTCTAGGAAAGCCTCTCAAACATGACAAGATGAGCACATTCGTTTGAAGAACCTATGCGATATGCAATAGTCAGTGACAGCCGAAATTTGGAATCAATCCAAGACGGTGGCTAGAGAAATTTGTAAAAATGTTTAATTTCTCCATTGTTGGTTTATTTTGCGATGAAATAAGGTTTTGATGCACTTCTGATACAAACATTAACTAAAATCGAACATTATCATTCACGCATAAGGCGTAAATCGAGCAATTTTTTCGTTCATTTTTCATATAATTTTTATTCGTAATTTTCGTTAAACTACCGGTCTGAAAACATAAGGTAAGTGTACTTATTATGAAACATGTCTCAATTATGAAACAGTTTGACCAATAATTTGATTTATAAATAATTTGAAAGTACATTTTTTAGTAAAAATTATTATAATAATAAGTATGATAGTTAGGCTTTTCATCTATATAAAAAGCAAGTATGTTTCTAAAGTTTCAAACACTAAAAAATAATTTTAATCATGTAATTTCGATTATTTCACATGTGTAATGGATTAAATGACAGCTTAAGGTGTATAGATTCGAGATTGCTGCACTTTTTCTTCATTTGGATGCAACTTTATTTATTAACTAGTTGTTTCATAATACGTACACCTTTTTTAAGAGGGTCCGTATTTATGGAACGCAGAAACATGGGTGTTTCATATCGACGGACACGTTTTCAACGCTTGCTCATATTTATGGAACAGAGAGGAACTTTTGCGATACAATGTATTTTTTATTACATTAACATAGCTAATATTATGTTATTATTATATAATACTTAAATTTTGAGCAAAACAAATTAATTTATATGATTAATAATATATGAACTTGCAACCAAGTTGTTGAGTTTGCAATTGAAAAAATGATACATTTTTAACGAATAGTTGAATTTTAGTGAGAAATAGAGATGAATTTTCACAAAAAAATAGAATATTCAAATCGTAAGTTAACCAAATTAATTAAAGAAAAAAACGGATTTTCAATCCAACAGTTCAATTGTCAACCACTGTGATTAATTTTTAACTGAAACGATGACTCTTCAACTGGAATCGTTGAATTCTCAGTTAGAAAAATTGATTTTCAAGAAGGTAGTTAAATTTTCAATCAGAGATGGATATTCAATTAAAATTATGAATCTTCAACGAAAAAAATTAATTTTTAACAAAAGAGTTACTTTTAACGAAGAAGTTGAATTTTCAATGAAAAAAGATGAATTCTCAACGAACAATGTAATATAATTGAAATTAGTATCAAAAAAGTTTTCAATTTTGAATGAAAAACAGTTAAATTCAACCAAAAAAGACCAATTTTCAAGAATAGTTGAGTTTTCGATTTAAAAAAATTCTTTTCAGTCAACAGAAAACACAAATATAAAATAGATTGTTGAATTTTCGAGGAAAAATATGAAGTTTGTACCAAGAAAATAATTTTCTACCAAGAAGGACGAATATTCAACAAAACACAGGAGTTATTATTAGGTACAATAAAAAAAAAAACGAAAAGGGTACTTAGCCCTATATTTCATTTTTTAATATTTCATTTTCACACTTCACTTTGAACAAGTTTCTTACGATTTTATTTTACCCTTTATAGGTTAGGTTTGTCGATTGAATATAGAAAAAAATATAAAATAAGTCATAATAAAATAAGAAAAGACATTTCTTTAGAGAAAGACATGCATTATGGAACACCGGTACAAGAGTCTAAAAGTTGTTTCATAATAGGTACATAAAGGTCGTTCTGCTTTCTCATAAATATAATAACTTTGCTTAGACTAAATTCACCTCATAATAGGTGTTCCGCATTCAGAAAAGACCAGCGCATTCATTGATATAAACATTTTGGAAATATATTCTACTATTGTTCCAAAATTAATGAGAATCTCAAAACCCCCTCCAAATTTGTCTCATGATAGGTACATTTACCTTGAATAATGATGATATGTTATACTTATTTTTGAAAGAAATGTGATATTTATGAGTGAAGTTTATTTTCGAATAATATGTTGAATGTACATTTAATATATTTCAGAATTCCATGTTGTTGCGATGTTCTAATGCATCATTGAAGCAATAATGTCTTTCGCAACGAGCGCACTTCAAGAAGCAGAAATTTGTGCAGAAATCTGCTTCTGATACCACAAGTTATTATTTATGTTTTCAGGTCGTTGATTTATCAAAAATTATAAATGAAAATTGTATAGAAAATAAAGAAATTGCTTGATTTACGCTTTGTACGTAAATATATTTTTGATGTTATGGTTTTGACCAGATAAATTGTATTAATAATTTTGATGTTGATTGTTTTTTGTCTACTGGTCTAAATCAATATTTTTCAATATTGACTTTCTAAATTGTGAAAAAATTGCTCTCCAGCTCAGCTGGGAACCGAACTCAGGTCTACAGATTGCCGGTCTGGTGCTCTACCCACTAAGCTACTGAGAGACGAGAGAAACTTTTTCACAATCCCTACAAGTTGAATTCCGACGTAATTCCTTAACTTGTAAGATTTTTATTTTCCAACATTCGAATGTTTTATATTTTTGATGTTATGGTTTTGACCAGACAGCCAAGAGAGTCCAGACAAAAGCGTTGTAGAGAGTCCGTTTAAAAAAAGCGGGAGAACTAGTAGGACCCCCCCCCCCCTAAATGGACGGAAATGTTGAGAAGGAGGCTCTCGGAATGCTGATAGGCGAGATCAGGGGGCTGAGGGACGACGTAAAGGGGACTAGAGAGCAGATAGAAGGCACGAGGAAGGAGTTGAGAATGAGAGATGAGAAATGGGAAAAGGAGATGAAAGAGATGAGGGAGAGAGTAGAGGTGTCAGAGAGGGAAAAGAAAGAAAAAGATGTTGAAATAAATCAGATGGAAGAGGAAATTAGGGTGTGGAAGGAAAGGACGGAAAAAAGGCTTGAGAAGATGGAGGGCAGGACGGAAATGGAAGGAGGAGACGGAGGTGAGGGGAGCGAGATTAAAGGCATTTGGGAGAGGGTAGTAAATATGATAGAAGAGAAAGTGGGAGAGCGTAGGAGTGAGAAGGAAGAGAGGGCGGATAGGGAAAGGTTAAGGGCAATAGAGTTGAGAATGGAGAGAAAAGAGAAGGCAGACAGGAGGAATAATATTGTGATAAAAGGGTTGAAGCTAAAGAGCGGGAAAGAAAGAGAGGGTGTGGAAGCGCTGCTACAGAGCATAGGGTGGGTTAAAGGCAGGGTAGGGAAAGTTAAGTTGGAGGGGGGAAAGAACGAGGAAGTGGTGGTTGTGGAGATGGAGAGCTGGGAAGAAAAGTTGGGGGTGATGAGAAATAAGAATAGGATGAAGGATAATGGAGTTTTCATCGATCACGATTTAACGAGAGAGGAAAGGGATGTGCAGAGAATGCTGAACGACAGGGCTAGAAGGGAGAGGAGTGATGGGAGATTGGCGAAGGTAGGATATCGGAAAATAAAAATAGACGAGAAAATGTGGGTGTGGGATGAGGAGAAAGAGGTGTCGAAGGAAGTGCAGGGGAATTTGTTTCGTAGGCAGTAGGGGGGTGGGGGTAATGCAGGATAGAGGAGTAGTGAAGGTGTTGTATTGGAACGTAGCAGAGACAAGGAAGAAGGATGAGGAGTTCTGGAGGTATATACAAGAATTTGATGTTGCGGGACTGGTAGAGACGTGGGTAGAAAGAAAGGAATGGGACAGAATAGAGCCACAGCTGCCAAGGGGGTATAAGTGGAGACTCCAGGAGGCGGTCAGAGTGAAGAAAAAAGGAAGGGCTAGTGGGGGAATTATAACGGGGGTTATAGATGGATTAGAGGAAGAAGTTCATGGAGAGGAAGAGAGGGAGGGAGTGCAAATGAGGGAAGTAAAAATAGGAGGGAGAGCGTGTAAGTTTGTGACAGTGTACAATAAGGATGGGATGGAAAGAATTGGAGAAAGGGTGGAAGAATTGCTAGGCGAAAGAGAGGAGGGTATGGTGGTACTGGGCGGGGATTTTAATGCGAGGATTGGAAGGGAAAGAGGCCTTTACAGGGAAGGGGAGAGCTTCGAAAGGAATTCAGAGGATAAGATAATAAATAAGGAGGAGGAGATTCTAAGGGACTGGATGGAGGATAGAGGGTGGGAAGTGGCGAATGGTATGGAAAATGGGGACGAAGAGGGAGAATAGACATATGTAAGTAAGGTGGGGGTATCGGTGATAGACTATGTGGTAATGAATATGCAAGGATGGGAGGAGACGGAAAAATTCGCAGTAGAGGGGAGGGTGGAATCAGACCATCAGCCGTTAAGTCTGTGGATAAGAGGTGAGGGTGGCGGAAGACAAGGCGGGGAAGAAGTCTCGATAGGGGAGAGGGTGACCTGGACGAGGGAGGCAATAGAGAAGTATCAGGAGCAGCTAGGAAAAGTACGCTTTGGAGGGGAGTCGGTGGAAGAGATATGGGAGGATATGAAATAGAAGGTGAAAGCGTGTGTGCAAAAGAAGGTATGTAGAAAGAAGAAGAAAGGAATGGTGAAGCCGTGGTGGGATAGGGAATGTAAAAAGATGAAAAGAAAGGTGAAGAGGAAGTATAAGAAGTGGAAAGAGGGTAATGCGAGAAGGGAGGAGTACGTAGAAACGAGGAATGGGTTTAGATTGATGTGTAAGAAGAAAGAACAGGAAAAGGATAAAGATCTGGAAGAGGAGTTAGCAAATGTTAAGACAGAGGGGGACGTCTGAAAGATAATAAATAGGTTGAGGAAGCCTAGGGTGGGGGTCAGTGGGAAGATAGGCAGTGAGGAGTGGAGGGAATTTTTCAAAGAATCTTTCCAGGGCTCAGATTCAAGGAAGACGGAGGGGAGAAGTAGAAGAACGGGGGAGGCTGAGATGGAGGAGTTGCATGACGAGGAGATAGAGAAGCTGATAAGGAAGTTGAGAAGGTCAAAAGCAGCAGGGCTGGATGGGGTAGAGAACGAAGCATGACTGTTTAGTACACAAGAGGTTAGGGAGTAGAGGGGAAGAGGTAAGGAAGTCAGGAGCTTATAGCGAGGATGAGGTGTGGATGTATGGAGGGTTTCAATAGGTTCTGGCTCTCTCGGGAGAAGAGAATGTGTGAATTATGTGGTGAAAGGGGTGTTGGGTAAGATGGAGATGAAGAGAAGGAAGGAGGAAGAGGAATGGAGACGGAAAGCTGGTGAATAGGAGAGAAAGCAGATATAAGTAACATGTAAATATTGTAAATAGTAGATAAGTAGTAGGTATTAGAGCGAAAACAGAGGTTGGCAAGCGAGGCAATGCGAGAAAGTAGGGACATGCGAGCGAGGCGAAGCGAGGAAGGCAAGGCCAGCAGGCTGAAAAATAAACGTTTATCTACCTAATAATATTTTATAGATTGCAAAAGATTATTCATGATAATAATTTAAGAATACCTCGGTTTCAAACGGAGTTTTGAAGTGTTCAATTTTTAATGATCCAATCATTATTCAAGAATTCATTATTTTTCAAACTTCCAATAAAATTAGAAATCATATAATTTTAAACTTCTTTCGAATTATTAAACCTTCATGGCTTACAATATTTAAAATTCTTAAAATTTTGGCCTTTCAAAATAAAATTGATTCTTTTTTCATACAGAATTCTCCTTTTTGAATAATAAAATCTATTCAATCACTTTGCATGCCATTTGATACTACATAATATGATGCCTCTTAATCATTTCTATCATCTTCAAAATTCCTATAATTTCATTTTCAAATTACAGTTTTGAATGCGCATTTCTGGATTAATTTATTTTATGAAACCTTGAAACTAAAGTTGCTTAGCTACTTAAGTTTAAATTCTCAAATATTTGTTTCGAAGTTTCTTTATTTTTAAATGCTCAATCAGGATAGTTACTCATTTTTAGTTTGTTATGTTAGGATTTTTCAGTTTTGGACGTTGCCAGCTTTTAAATTTCACTGTGTAAAAAACAAGCGTTCGGTAAGTTTTATGCAAATACTATCTTCTCCCACGATTTACGACTCATTTAATATGAAGTATGAAAATGAAGTCCTGAAAATGAAAAATAAAATAAAACCTCTTTAAATCTTGGACATCCTATCGAAATCCTGAAAAATTTATTAAAATACCTTGAGAACTTTTAAAATCCCTTAGAATCAATTAAATCTTCGAAAATCTTATTAAATCTGTTTGAATCCTTAAAAAATCCCTGGGAATCTTCTATTTTGAATATCCTAAAACCTCATAGGACCTACAAAATCTTCCAAAATTTCTTTAGGCACCTAGAAATTTCTATGAATTTTTTAAACTACCTATTCAAAATATATTCAAATTAATTAAAAACATTTTCAAATTTTTGAAATCTTTAAAAATCTCTTAATTCTTGCGAATAAATTCTTTAACATTACATTAAAATATTATAAAAATTAATTTTTAATTAAATGAAATCTGATGATAACCCCTGATATATTTTTTAATATTTGATGCCCTATGAGATCCTTAATTGAGATCCAGGGAGATTTATTAAAATACCTTATTGAGAACATTTGAAATCCCTCAAAATTACTAAAATCCTCAAAAATCTTATAAATTTATTGAACAAATTTGAAATATTTTTAAATTTTTGAAATCCTCTGAAATCCCTTGGAGTCTTTTTTGGTGTACTAAAATCTCGTGAATCATACGAAATCCTCTCAAATCTTTCGAAATCTAAGGAAAGTCTTCCAAACCGCATATTTTCTGAAATATTTGAAATTATCTTCAAATCTTTCAAATTCTACGAAAAAACTTCATTTTTGTAAAATTCTTTGCAGTTTATAGAACTATCATAAAATGTTTAGAATTCTTCATAACTATCGAAATCTGTAAAAAATCACTTCAAATCATCCCATAAAAATCCTTTGAAATCTTTAAAATACTATTAAATCTCTAGAAATCATTTAAAATAAGATATGAACTTTCAAATTCTATGAAATAATCTTTCAGAATTCTCATAAAGTTTTGGAAATTCTTTGCACTTCCATAAATTTTGCTTTTATCTCTGGAAATTCCTCAAAATCTTTTAAACAATATTATACCCTTCTCTCAAACCCATACAAGGTTACCAAGAATAGGATTTATAATAGTCTTCAATAAAGGGGACCCACATTTAATGAAAAAATCTCGCTAATACCTACAAAGCAAGTGCTGACATTAGAAACGAAACATTTAGAAAAAAATGACGGCTGTTCAGATTAGAAGAAAATCATTTATTTCTTATGTTTCTAAGAAAGCCTCTCAAAATTGATAAGGTGGGCAAGTTTATTTGCAGAAATTGTTCAGTGGGCCGTGATAGTCGAAATTTGAAAGAATATTCAATTATTATTCGGATTCAAGAGAAATTATTATTTTACAATTTTTCAATGCAGCTCTCTCAAACTTGACAAGAGGAGAAAGTTTTTTTGCAGAAGCCATGCAATAGTGAGTGACAGATTTTACCATTCTTCAACGGTGACCTCCCAAACTTGGCAAGTACGATGCTTCTGTTATACTTTATCATGAGAGCTACACCAGATTCTGTGATGTCATAAGTTACATTTAGTTTGCTAAGCAGATTTCCTCCGTTGATGGAATCTTCCCGTTCTGTCACTTTTCAGGTTCGCAGTCCATAAAAGATGTTAAAAGTTCGCAGCGAGTCAAGAAATTTGTAGTCCTAATGTAGTTGTAACGAAGTCAGATAGATCTCCTTCCAACCAATACTTCTTCCAGTTCTTACATTTGGCGTCGGTAGCAACATACATTTGAAGAATTGACAATTTTACAAGGAAAGGTCAGAGGTGGTGTTTTTTGCTTTGATTCATGCTATTTGTAAAGAAAGATTATGGCCCCAAAGTAGAGTTGTGAAATTCCTGGAACCCAATATTCGGCCAGTTTTGAGAAAACAGGCTTTGAACAAAATTTTCGGTGGGCTCATGGACTTGAAAAAACCGTCTCTCAAGTGGTAGAGCAGCTCAGCGGTTGAACGCCCGGTTCGTGTGCAGAGGCTGCGGGCTCGATTCTCGCCAGAGCGACAATTTTTTTTAGCCGTTTTTCTCAAAACTGGCCAAATAGTGGGTCTAGGAATTCCACAGCTTCGCTTTGGGAATCTCAGTTATTTATGATGGGCTGGCGTGGGACAGCGAAGGATTCATGTTTAGTCATGTCAAAGTCGACGAACAAGAAACCACAATATTTATCACCATTATTAATCAGACCTCTAAATAACTTTTTGTCGAATTGAATCCAAACCAAAAGTCCCTGAGCCAGCCTATCTAACCAGGTACTCCTTTTGAACCCAAAAAAGGCTTTGGGCCTTTGTAGAAAATTGGCACAGATGTAGCCTCCGGAACCTACGACCACGATCGTTCACTGAACGATCGATCCCGACGCAACCGGAGGTGATACGTCATCCGACTTGTCACTTCCCACAACACCAGAAGTTGATCGAGTCGGGAATCACTGAACAAGCACTCAAACCACAGAAGCTAACGTTAACCTTCAATTGAACGACTTAACGGCCCGAACCGTCCACAAGACCCACTGGACTTTAGACCGTCGTAACACCCGACAAACTCGCCGAAATTGCCTACACCTAGAAGGATACTGAAAAGCCAGGAAGAAGGAACGAAAGCTCAACAACGGAGCTTCACGCCACCACCTGACTCCCCACTCCCACCAAAGGGAAAGCGCCTGAACCTCAAAGAACAGAGAGAGACCTTCAAGGAGAAAGAGCATTGGCCGAACACCATTTGATTAACAATGAAACCTTGAAGGTCACTCAAACAAGACTAACAACATCAAATAAATTATTAACATCCCGCCCGCCTCGTTCGCTGAACGAAACAAATTCCACTTATAAAGGTCAAGAGTTGAGTGCCACCCGCCATGACGCACACAATAAATGTCCTGGTGCAAGTAAAAAATTCAGGTCCGCCCGCCATGGAACACAATTAACCACATGGAATCAGCGCACGACTAGTAACCAACACCATTGACGATCGGGTGATTGAAGGTCCTAAAAGAAGTTTTAATAGTGGCAGATCATACGTGTCCATCCGGTCCGGAACTAACAATCGTTACTCGTCCTTAACGGCCATGTCTCACGTCAGAGAAGGGAAGGGATGATAATCAACACGACGTCTTAAAGTTGAAGATTACATTTCGTCACAGTCCATTTTTCTGAAATGTCTTGCACCTGTGGAGTAAATGATTAGTAAGTGACGTATCTGACCCAACTTGAGCTTTCCCAAGATCCTGCATCAGAAGCATCGCGACGATAGTGCTTAGACTCAGCCAGTCAACTGGATCAAGGAGCCAGGAAATAGCAGCCAGAACCTTCCTCTTGGTGATCGGACGTTCACCCTCGATTACTGGTGCTCCCACGCGGAATTCGTCAGATACAGGATCCCAGACGGCTCCCGAAGCGTAAACTGGGCGCAAAGCTTTCCACTCACGCCTGATAATATATCATCAACATAAATGGTTTTCTGAACCGAATTACCAGATATCGAGCGAATGACATTCCGTAGGTTAGTATGCGAAGCTAACAGTGACCATCTTCGTCCGCTACTGGTTTCCTCTAAACGATACATTGAAGATCGACATCTCTTTCTCTCAATATCTCAATATATCAGTTCAACATTAGCAAAGAAACCAGTTCAAGGAAGTCCCCATCACATCAAGACGGCAGCAAGGGTTTTGCGGTTTTGGACCTGTGTAAAACCAAATTATTCAAGAAAAAGATCCTGAGGAAGTCCATCATGATGCATTGAAGACAATGCGAAGTAAAATACGACCAGCTGCATTTCGCCGAACTGCCTGATGCGGGATGTAGTAAATGGGCCTGAAACTCGTAAGTCTTTCTGTGGGAGGAATAAGACGCATGTGCCCCAACCTGTCATAATCAGACATAACGTGCATATTCCTCGTCAGCAAACGTGTCCTTCTCCAATCGTTGACATACGGAAACGAGTATCTGTTGACCTCCTTGCAGAGATTCTCCTGAGGTATGAATACAGGATTATCGAAGAGGGAGACGTAAACAGCTTGGGTAGAGTCGAACTGATACTGAGTGAAATATAGTTCCCTGGCATAGGCATCTTTTCCTACAAGCTCGAATGATGGGGTCTGCGTATCTGCAAATAAGCTCAAGAAAAGAATCTGGCTGCAGAGCAATCCAGGAATGATTCTTTGTCGCTCAGCAAAGAACGCAGTGTTCTTGATATTTGTCATCAAGGTTCCCAACGATAATAGGCCCTTCCAAAGGTCCATGACTCTCATGATGAGATATGTCCATGAATTTTCATAAACCTTGTAAGACCTGCAACCAATCCTAATGACAAAAGAGAGTCCCAGTAAGGGATTTCATTTACCGAACATCGAACAATAGAAAATAAAGGGGCAAGGAAGAGAGTAATGAAACGATCATGCAATGCGGACACCCGGGGAACCAATTCGAATTTGGCGTATGAGACTATAATAAAGAGTTGAGCGAAGTTAAATAACAGAAAACAACTGGACAAAATACACAATCTGTCATGAAAAAGTGAGTTAGTCATGCCTGAGAGCCTGTCTCACGGTGCCTGCAATGTTGCAACAAATCTACAATCAATATATCTGTCATGCCTGAGTGCCTGTCTCGAGGCGTTTGCAATGGTGCAAACCATCACACAGTCAGTAAGTAAGTTTGCCCTCACAGAAAAAACTTAGGGTAAATAGTGTTGCAGGTAATTTCGTATTGTTACCTGTTCGTATTGGTAAAACACAAATATTACCCTGGATGGGCAGAAACTGTCTTTTGTTCTCATGAAAGTTTTGAAAATTGGAAGCCACTAGCTTTGAATTGCTGAAGTGAAGTTAGCTGATGGTTGGTGTAAGAGGCAAATCGAATAATTGCGGCTTCATAAAGGCTGCTTTGCCGAATCGTTAGAACTGTCAAAAATTCCCCAAAGGCGTGGGTAAAACCAGAAAAATACCAAGACGTCAGGTAAAGTTTACTCACATGGGGTAATTTTTGTTGCAGGTAATCTTTACCCCGAAATCCGGGTAAAGTTTAGACTTAGTTTTTCCTGTGCTGCCTGAGCCTTTCTCGAGGCGCTTGCAATGTTGCAAACCATCAACAATCATTGTGTCTGTCATGCCTGAGAGCCCGTCTCGAAGCGTTTGCAGTGTTGCAAATAATCACATAGCAAGTACGTTTATCCTGCCTGAGAGGGAGCAGCGTCGGAAAATTTTATACACATAGAGAGCTATGACTAAGTTTTATATTTACTAATTACTAACCAATTTTATACTAGCAATCATAATTGGCGAAGTATGTGCACGATAAGTTTCTTATTAGTATTCAAATTCTCAATAGAAATTTTTCAGAGTGGTTTCTCAGAACAAAAACAAGTTTCTGATCATTTCCCGATTACCATGATTGTCCCAAGTCATAAAAATTAGGAATTCAAAACTTTCATACCTGAAAAAATCTGCAACTTATTGCTTCAATGATGCATTAGAACATCGCAACAACATGGAATTCTGAAATATATTAAATGTACATTCAACATATCATTCGAAAATAAACTTCACTCATAAATATCACATGTCTTTCAAAAATAAATATAACATGTCATCATTATTCAAGGTAACGGTACCTATCATGAGACAAATTTGGAAGGAGTTTTTAGATTCTCATTAATTTTGAAACAATAGTAGAATATATTTCCAAAATGTTCATATCAATGAATGCGCTGGTCTTTTCTGAATGCGGAACACCTATTATGAGGTGAATGTAGTCTAAGCAAAGTTATTATATTTATGAAAAAGCAGAACGACCTTTATGTACCTATTATGAAACAACTTTTAGACTCTTGTACCGGTGTTCCATAATGCATGTCCCTGTTATGGAAGAGCAAAGAAATGTCTTTTCTTATTTTATTATGGCTTATTTTATATTATTTTCTATATTCAATCGAACTAGATAGTACAATGTAGATACTTTCATTTCAATCGTTCATAGAAATAAATAAATTCAATAAAATTTTCGTAAAAATTGACAAACTTAACATATAAAGGGTAGTTTTTGTGAACGAAGTTCAAATCTTAAGAAACTTGGTCAAAGTGGAGTGTGAAAATGAAATATTAAAAAATGAAATATTAGGCTGAGTACCTTTTTCGTTTTTTTTTATTGTACCCAATAATAACTTCCTGTGTTTTGTTGAATATTCGTCCTATTTGGTAGAAAATTGTTTTCTTGGTATTAAATTCATATTTTTCCTTGAAAATTCAACAATCTATTTTAAATTTGTTTTCTCTGTTGACTGAAAAGTATTTTTTCAATCGAAAACTCAACTATTCTTCGAAATTGGTATTTTTTGGTTGAATTTAACTGTTTTTCATTCAAAATTAAAAACTTTTTTGATACTAATTTCAATTATATTACATTGTTCGTCGAAAATTCATCTTTTTTCGTTGAAAATTTAACTCCTTCGTTAAAAGTAACTCTTTTGTTGAAAATTAATTTTTTTCGTTGAAGATTCATTATTTCAATTGAAAATTCATCTCTGATTGAAAATTGCACTACCTTGTTGGAAATCAATTTTTCTAACTGAAAATTCTGCGATTCCAGTTAAAGAGTCTTTGTTTCAGTTGAAAATTAATCACAGTGGTTGACAATTGAACTGTTGGATTGAAAATCCGTTTTTGCTCTTTAATTAATTTGATTAATCACTAAAATTCAAGTTTTCATTAAAAATCTATCATTTTTTAATTGCAAACTCAACAACTTGGTTGCAAATTCATATATTATGTTAAAAATTCATAGTTTTTGTAGGAAATTATTCTTCATGGTTGAATATTAATCTTTTTGGTTGAAAATTCAACCATTTCAGTTAAAGATTCATTATTTCATTTAAAAATGTATCTGTTTGGTTTGAAATTCAATTATTCCAGTTGAAGATTCATAATTTTATTTCAAAATTTCTCGCTTTGAAAATCAAACTATTTTATCGAAAATCCGTTTTTTTTAAATTAATTTGTTTTCCTTAAAGTTTAAGTATTATATAATAATAACATAATATTAGCTATATTAATATAATAAAAAATACATTGTATTGCAAGAGTTCCTCTGTTCCATAAATATGAGCAAGCGTTGAAAACGTGTCTGTCGATATGGAGCACCCATGTTTCTCCGTTCCATAAATACGGTTCCTCTTAAAAAAGGTTCACGTATTATGAAACAACTAATTAATAAATAAAGTTGCATCCAAATGAAGAAAAAGTGCAGTAATCTCGAATCTATACACCTTAAGCTGTCATTTAATCCATTTCACATGTGAAATAATCGAAAATTGCGAATACACGAGATGAACCAAATTATAGGTATCAAGCCTTATGACTTGGATAAATGGCAATCCATTTTCCCGAGTTTGAAGGTTAGATGATTAAAATTATTTTTTAGTGTTTAAAACTTCAGAAACATATTTTCTTTTTATATAGATGAAAAGCCTAACTATCATACTTATTATTATAATAATTTGTACTAAAAAATGTACTTTTAAATTATTTATAAATCAAATTATTTGTTAAACTGTTTCATAATTGAGACATGTTTCATAATTAGTACCTTTACCTTATGTTTTCAGACCGTTAGTTTAACAAAAATTACAAATAAAAATTATATGAAAAATGAACAAAAAAATTGCTCGATTTACGTTTTATGCGTGAATGATAATGCTCGATTTTAGTTAATGTTTGTATCAGAAGTGCATCAAAACCTTATTTCATCGCAAAATAAACTAGCAACGGAGAAATAATTTTTTTTTACAAATTTGACCAGCCACCGTCTTGGATTGATTCCAAATTTCGGCTGTCACTGACTATTGCCTATCGCATAGGTTCTTCAAACGAATTTGCTCATCTTGTCATGTTTGAGAGGCTTTCCTAGAATGCAGGGGAAATCAATAATTTTTTTCTAATTTAAACAGCACTTGTTATGTGAATATTAGCAAGATTTTTTGAGAAATTTAGACCTCTTTTGTTGAAATGTAGAGAAACTACCATTTATGGTCATCGTGTATAGGTCCGCCAATTTGAAAATTTCATAATTATTACTTTTACTCCACACTAATTTTTTTGGGTTTGAAAGAAGGTTGTGGTCTTTTTTCCTCATATTAATTACGTGGAAAACTTTATTAGGTGTGGGCTGGGGATAATAATTAAACAAATGAGCTAAAATTTGAAGCACATTTTTTTTCGGTAGTCGGAACAAGCCCCACAACTGGGAGAAACAGAATTTTAAGTTCGAAAAATAAGGGACACTCTAGTGACCAATTATTGCATGTTATTATAGTATTTATATAGTTTTTATTCAGTTGAAATAATGCAATTTTATTATTTGTCTCTGATTCCAACTAAGGCACTGTTCTGATTTATATCTCAAATAAAAAATGATTAAAATTACACTACCTGAACAAGAGAAAAACTCAAATGTATCAGAAAGGCCTGTCCTTATATATTTTCAAGCACATACCAACATTTCAACACAATATTTATACTGAATGAATAGTTTCATATTTTATTTATAATTATTCACTTCATGTATGTTCATGGAAAATTGTTCAATATGGTTTTGTTGTTTCTAGTTTTGAGAAAATAAGAGGATAAATGATTTCCGTTTCCTAATATTTTACTTACATCAATATAAGGATTAGGTGAATATTATTATTGAAGAAATATATTCAGTATGGACTCTGTTTACTTAAATAGTGAGTGATAGAGATTAAAAGAAAGAGAGAGGGGAGAGGGCACCAATAGAGTGCAATAGTAGGGTAGATTAGGCTAATGTCAGAATAGAAAGTTTTGTGATTTCTTTTGTGATGATAATGAATAAACACCTTCTGGAATTCATGTATATTTATAAGAAAAACCTTGTCATATTGCAAGAAAATATACGATGTATTATGTCTCTAAATATATTTAAAAATTACTTAAATTGTAGAAC